>JBBPDI010000005.1:10975605-11011955 GCA_037974545.1 Cucumis variabilis
TTATTTGATTAAATCGAAGATGGAAAATTTTGTTTGAGATTTGATAATTATATGTATATATGTGTTTGTGTGTGTGTATATATATATATATATATATTATTATGGAAAAGAAAAAAGATAATTATATTTATTAAATATAATTATTTAAGAAAAATATATTGTATTTTGGAAAAAAGATAAAATATTTATTGAAGGATAATTATATGGAGAAAGGATGTTTGTTGATGAAAAAACATAATAATAAGAAAATAATTATATTTTGAAAAAAGAGATAAAATTGATTGGATGAGAATTAAATAAGGATAGAGATGGATTTGGTTATTATTATTATTATTAATTATATTTAAAACCTTCTCGTTCAACATGCAACTATCACCATCTTCTTCCTTAATTCAACCCTAGCGTCGCCCACCTCTACTTGCCACTGCTTTCCGTCACCTTCTTCGGTTGACCTTCGTTGTGTGAATAGAACGACAATCGCTGCTCTCCGTCAGTCAGACGATGCCAATTCTCATTCCAAGCCAAGCCGAATGCCCATGTCTTTGCCGTCTGTCCCCTTAAGTTCGCAAGCTATCCATCACCTTCTAGCTTCACAGTTCGACGACTTTAAACTACAATTGTTGGTGTATTTGTTCAAGCCTCGTCGCACAAGCGTTCTGTCTTCCCAGCTCCTCCGCGATGACGATCGTTCGATGAAGCTAACAAATCTTCTTCCGAATCGAGTCCCTTGCAACCCGAGTCGACCCTCCCCTTATTCAAGCCATCTAAGCCGCCCTTCATCCTAGTCAAATCGTGGGTTTTGTGTAACGAACCAACTCTTTATACTAAGCTGAGTTCATTACTTTAAAGATAAATAACAATTTAGACAATTTTTTGAAAAGAGGAAAACTAAATTATGATCATTAAAAATACCGTGAAAACATGCGTGCAACTAGTTCTATAATTTTTAAGATAATAAAAATAAATAGATAAAAATGTTTAAGCTCAAGACATTGAAAATGAACACTGAAAAGCGGAAACAAAACTGTGTCCCCGTATGACATGTAACAGATTCTTCCTAACGCTTACTAGCTTTCCTCTATTTTTACCTTTTCCTGAAATATTAAACATAGAAAAAGGTTGAGTATAAACATATACTTAGTAAGGGACCCACTACTAGTCTCGCTAGATGTCTGTTAACTTTCTATTAGGGTTTCGTAAGGAAGTACCCCAAAATTATCGTGTTCCCGAACACACGTTATCCAGTGATCCCATAGGAACACATCTGGACTCTCGGTGAACCCAAAGGAAACACCTAAGAGAATCGGGCTGTAAGTGATCCCGTTGAATCACTCATAAAAGTTATAACAGTTGTCATGATAGAATGGTGGTCCTGTGGAACACACACAATCATAAAAAGGTGGTGATCCTGAGGGACACATCTGGACTCTCAATGAACTCATAGGGACACATCTGGACTCTCAGTGAACCTGAAGGAAACACCTAAGAGAATCGGACTGTAAGTGATCCCGTTGAATCACTCATAAAAGTTATAAAAGTTATCATGATAGACTGGTGGTCTTGTGGAACACACACAATCATAAAAAGGTGGTGATCCCAAGGGACACCCATATGGGTACGACCCTAATAGACAAAGTTAACAGAACACACATCCATAGCATGTAGCATATCATAAACATCATAACATCATTACATGACATGAATATCAATCATAACGTCCTTATCAAGTGATTAATATTTCATGCATCATAAACATATCAGTCATAACATATCAGTCATAAAATATCAATCAACCATATCAATCACATTATACATCCTAGCTACATCAATGCATAATGAAAAATACATGCAAGCTCTTCATTTTATTTTCAAAGGTGTAATAGTAAAATATTTTACTTGAGATTAGCTAAAAATATTCCTTTGTTGATAGTAAAAATTCTCCAATTAATTCAATCCTAATCATAAAAGGAAATTTCAGTATCTTAATTAATAAAATTAATAATTATTTTTCATAAAAAAGTTATCCTAAATTAATTTACCCAAAATCAGTGGTGGATCCAGAAATCATATGTAGGGGGACACTATTAACAAAAAGAAAAAAGTTGTATAGATGGAATTTGAACTCGTGACCTTGGGGTTTAAAAAATAATGCACAACCACTACATCAAAGGCATAGTATAGTTAAAACATGCATTATTTAATATATATTGTAATTTAACACTTCAAAATTAATATTAAAATACAAAAATCGGGAATGTGAGAGGGGGCATGCCCCTTAATAGATCCGCTCCTGCCCAAAATTGAGATTGAAACCAATTTAACCTTGATGAGAAAACTTTGTCATTTAAATCTTCAAGATTTGCCAAAGAGACTTTTCAAAGATGTGCACTAGAGGGTTATCTTAGTGAAGAATATTAATAACTTTTTCTTTTTTCTTATTTTTTCAATTTAAGCATTCTATTGCTATTTATAGACCCAAATAATAATATTTATTATTATTATTTCCTTTTTCTTTTAGGATATATATATATCAATATATACATTATTTTTATTCCCATTATCTTTCCTCAATAAATTCCTTAAATGCACAAAATTTTAGGCGTTTATAACCATAAATAATAATAATAATACTTCTTTATTATTATTATTATTCTCTCACCAAAATATATAATAAACATATATATTTATTTAAACCATTATTCTCTCTCTTAATTAAATATATAATTTTTTCTAATTCAATCAAATCAACTATTTATGTCTTCATGGATCTTATTTTTCGAACAATTATAATTATATTCCATCATATAATTGACTTTATTTTTCTGACTTAATAAAATCTACCTTCTAGGCTTCTATTTCCTCAAATAAATCTTCCATCAAATCAATTTTTATCTTCCCAAAATAATGAGTTTTTCCAAAAATCAAATCTTCTCTCTCTTCATTAAATCTCATCAAATCCAATCAACTTTATTGTTTTACCAAAATAATTATACTTTTACAAATAATTATATTTTAAAAAAATATAATTATTTTCTTATTATTTTCTTTTTCTTTCTAAACAAATATTCCCACTCCAAATAATTAACCTCCCACAAATAATTTATCTTTATCTTCTCAACAAAATACAATATTTTTTCTTAAATAATTATATCTTAATTATATATATATATATATATATATATATATATATATATTCACATATACATATAATTATCAAATCTTCAAGAAAATTTTCACTCATCAATTTAATTAAATGACATCCAAATTATTTAATAAATTTCAATTTCCATAAAACCAAATAATTTTCACAACTTTACTTAAATCTTGTAACATACAATTAAATCAAATTCTCAACAAGCACCACAAATTCAAATCCTCTAATTAATTAAATATTCATCATACAAAGATCTAATTAATTCCAATGTCCACAAAATAAAATTATTCTCATTATATGAAATCAAAATCATGCCCAAGAAGTTAATTCCAATTAAAAAAAACTAAGATAATTATCTCAAAAAATTATCCTAATTTTTCAGGACGTTACATTTTGTGGTCTTTTCCTTAAGCTATTAGAGCCATTTTGATATTTTTCTTTGTAAGTTTTGATTGGGTTTTTGGTATGCTCATCAAATATTGAATTTTGGCCTAAGGAAATTTAATTTTGGATTTAAGATCAGTGTTGTGCTTCTTTGATGGTGTATGTTGGCAAATTGTGGAATTTTTCAAGGTTGAATTGGTTTCAACCTCAATTTTTGGTAAGTCGACTTGAGAAAATTTAGCGATTGACCATTATATTGTTAATTAAAGTCACTGAAATATCCTTTATTGTTTAAGATTGAGTTAATTGGAAAAACTCTCCATCATCAACTAGAAAATAATTATTTTAACTAATCTCGAGGTAAGAGATTCTACTACGAAACTTTCAAATTAAATTTTAAGAGCTGCATGTGTTATGCATTGATAGTAGATGAGAATGCATAGTGAGATGTGGTTTTTTACTGATGTTATATGATGATTAAGCATGCTTTATGGATTTCATGCTTAATGGACTGTTATGTTTTATGGACTATTATGACTGATGATTCATGTCATGTTATATTGATTGTTGCATGCTTTTAGACTGTGGTGTGTTTGTTAACTTTGTCCGTTGAGCTTTTTACGCCACCTGTATTGTGATCCTACCTATGGGCCACTCACAGAACTAAAGGTGTTCCTACAGAACCACTCGCACAATTTAGGGGTGTACCTACGAATCACATGCACGGTTAGGGGACAAATACTGTGTATAGAGGGGTCACTCACATGACTAGGAGTGTTCCGACGAAATCACTTGCATGATTTGGGGTATATCTATGTATCACAGACATGTTTACGAGTGTGTACCTATAATCAGTCGTACAACTAGAGGTGTTCCTACAGGTTACTCGCATGATTAGGGGTGTTCATACGGTCTTACTCACTCAGTGTGTATCTATGTGACAAGATCGGAATTGATATGCAAAAAGTAAAGAATTATGCAAAATATATAGGCAAGGTCGTTATCAACGCATTTATGCTAAAAAATTAAAGTGGTTGCGAAGGATACTTACCTAAACCGCCTTGACGAAAAATTATTTGTAGTTTACCCTTGACTTTTATCGTAGATAGGTGCAAACACGAGTGTCGAACACATGAGAGTGTAGGATAGATGTTTTTTTGAATGTGATGCTTGAAAATAATGAGATTAGTAACAAAAAGAAAATAAAAGCATTGAAAGTAATTTTTGGGGAAATTATAAGGGAGGTTAGAAGGGGAATTTAGTTTGCAATGCAATTCACAAAAAGAGATATTAAAGATTGAATTCCAAGAAGAGAAGTAAGGAATGAGCTTAGGCATTGATCTAATCTTATCATTGAATCAAAGAAAGTAAATGAAGTTGAATCATGCTTAATTAAGAGGATATTTTTTATTCAAGATTTCTCACAAGATCAAATTGCTTGGATTTCGAGGAATTTTGACTCAAAATTCAAGAAAAGAGATGAATTTCATGGGGGATTAGTTTAATTCTTGCAATCTTAACTAAACCCCTAATTGTTCTTTAAGGAAGATTACAAGATCATTCATAATATTGCAACCAAGGAATTAAATGGGAATTAATTTGTGCACTAAAAAAGAATGCATTTAATTTCCAAGAACTCACTCAAGAACAGTTAAAATTCATAAGGCATCAAACAATTTCAAGAATGGAAGAGATGCAATCAAGAATCAAGAGATTTTTTTGTTGTAGAAACAAGTAATTCATTAATCTTGCACGAATTGATATACTTAAGGTAAATTGCTTACAAAGATTGAATCAAAAAATCAAAAATAAAAAATCAAAATTACAAGAATTAATGAAATTGAATCAAAGATCTAATTCTTGATACAAATTATTGATGATTTCAACAAAAATTACATCAAGATTAGAGAAGGATCAAACTCTAATCACAATAAAAAATCAAACTAATAAAATTCTCAAAGGTTAGATTACCTAAGCCCAAATTACCTCAAGAAATTAGTCTTGCATCTTCAATAATTCTGGAAAATTTGTTGAAGATAAAAAAATTATAGAATGAGGGTAAAGAATTTGGAATTTGGAAGAAATTGAGAGTGATTTTGGAGGGAATAGTTAACTGAATGAGTAATTAGGGATTGTTTAGGGTATTTATAGGAAAAATTGGAGAATTATAGCAAATGGACCCACAATTACACTCTCAAGGCCCATTCCCACTTAAAAATCACAAAAAATGGAGAAATTTAAGAAATTTGGTAAATAATTACGAAAATGTCATGAAAAAGTTAAAGAAAAAAATGAAAATACATTGGCTGGGATTCGAACACAAGTGGCTGAGGGGTGCACATGAGGAGATTGCGCCACGTGTCGCATGGAGAGATGCTGAAAAGGAAAGACACAGATTGAAGATTCAAATAAAATGAGTTAATTTATGCGTGAGGGGAGATTCGAACCCGTGATCTGAGGGACACGCGCGCGATAAGGCAAAACGATGTCATTTTTGCCTTAAGAAATCTGGATTAAAAATGCGTTTGGTGAGGTTCGAACTCATGGCTTCGAGGCTGGGTATGCGTGAGTAAGAGGCTGAACACTTGTCAATCTTCTTCAATATTTACCAAAATGCCCCCTTATGTTTAATTTGCCCTTTCTTCTTCGTTTGAACTTCGAATTAGGCGATTTTCATGTCATTGGATTCGTATTAAAGTCTACTTTCATATTTTACGTAAAGATATAAAAAAAGTGAACATGTGCATGATAAAAATTGAAAATAGACTATCTTTAAACGGGTTAATATTTGTCCCAACACTACGATCACTCATACAACTAGGGGTGTTCCTATCTCACTCATTTGGATGTGATCTATTCGACACATGACGTTATGATTACATTTCTAACAAGAAGTTAACATATCACCTAGCGGGACTAGTAGTGAGTTCCTTACTTGGTATATTTTATATACTCACTCTTTTCTATGTTTAATATTTCAGGCAAAGGTAGAGGATCTGAAAAGCTAGCGAGTGACAGGAAGGGTCTGTGACATGCCATATGGAGACTTAGTTTTGCTTCCGTGCCTATGTATTAGTTTTTCAGTATTTTGATTTGAGACATTTTATTTGAAGATTTATCTTATTTATTTAATTTTTTTTGTTTCCTTTAAATTGTTAGAACCCACGGGTCACATTTTCAAAATATTTTTATTGGTCTTATTGATTTATATCTTTTGAACATTTAACGATGGAGAAAATGCTTCAAACTCAATGATCGTGCTGACATGCTAAATGATTGTGTTGACCATGGCAAACGATCAACGATCGTTTTGATAATGAAAAATGATCGTGTTGATTATGGTAAGCGATCATGTAGTCCAATATAAATGATCGGTTAAAAACTTCAAATTTGAGGATCTTGTTGACCATATCAAACGATCGTGTTGACTATGGTAAGCGATCATTTAGATCATATCAATATGATTGTACAGTTTTCTATTGTAGTTGGATGTAGAACATTATTTTAAGTTAAAGCATGTGGTTCCTTCGATGAATCTTGACAATTTAATAAATCCGGGATTGTGGCGATCAAGCATCTCGATCGAGATTGATGAAAGTGACCCAAGATTGGTTGAATGAGTTTCAAGTGAGATTTGATGCGCTTCACATGCATTTTGAGGGGTAATCTCGAGGACAATTTTGTTCGAGATTGGTATGAGATACATCACAAGATGCATGTAAAACCCTTATCTCGTGGCATCCCAGTGCAATGTTGCCCGAGTACTATGATCAATTTGTTGGAATTTATGTCCTAAAACTTATAGGTTGTAGTTTAAAATTATATTCCATTTAATAAAGTGGTTATTAAAAACTTATTAGTGAAAATAGAATATTAAAATCTTGAATCCAATAAACTAAGGTCCCGAGGCTATCTAGTGCAGACTTAAACTTTATGTAGAAACATAAATGTGGATCAAGTTCGAGTATATAACCCAAATGGTCTATAATGTATTAATAAGGTTGGACACCTTATTTTGGGGACACTATGGATGTGGTCCACTTTGTATAGTTAGTACAAACGATGTGATCCTTAATCATTCATGTAGAGACATGGAAGGGGGGGGGGGAGCATCCTATGTAAAGAGCTTACATAAGACTAGAATAATGAAATAGTCACTTTTAAGTTATAACATCGTTGACTATATAAAACTGACTATTTCCTTTTTTATGATCAAGGTAACTTAATCTTAATCCTAAGCTAACTATGAACTTCTTTTCAAAAGAAATTATCCTTAGATTTGTATAGATGAGAGAAGCTTAACAATGTTGACTCAATAAGCCTCCCATTTCAAAGGTAAGTCTGAGTAGATGGCTTGGGACATAGGGTGCAAGACGGAATTCACTCTTACCCTTTTTAGGGTTACTGGATAGGTTGTTCTCTTAAAGACTGAATCCAAGTCTTGAACAAGAGGCCCCTACCATCTCATTAGCCAGAGAGGGATTCGGTTTATAGGTTGGTTCTTAAACCAATTGTTCAATAGTTGATTAATGGGACTTAAGGAGCAAGATATAGTCTTAGGGGGTAAAAGGATATTTTGACCCAACCAAGGTTACAAACAACCTGTGAATAATTAACTTACTGATCATGATTATATCAAATGGACACAAATATATCTATAGTAAGAGGAGTGCAACTACGAAACTTTAGTAGAATGACCCGTTAGTTAACAAATGTTTATTAGCTCAATCTAAGAGGGTTTAGCCAGTTAATCTTGGATCATTGGATTCAATGATCTATAAGTCCATTAGGTTCCCCTGCTAGCTCATATGGAATTAACTTAGAACAATATGTTGGGATAATTCAAACTATTCAAATTAGATAAAGGGAGAGGAATCGACAAATATATTTGTATAGTCGTTGGTTATAAGTTTGAGAAAGAGCTTTATGTTTAAATGGAATTTAAATATTAAAAGTATGAACACAGATTCATATTCGAAAGCTTGAAATTGATGGAAATGGTCAAACTTGTAAAAAGTCAAAATATTGACTTTTGATTGGCTTTATATTCAAATGTGATTTGAATTTCGAAAAAATGAATGCAGATTCATGCTCAGAATGTCAAAATTAGTTAAGATGAACAAAATAGTAAAAAGAAAAACTTTGACTTTGATTTAAAAGATAAAATGACCATATTGCCCTTAGACTAAGTTAGTGGCGATAGGTGGCTACATGAGATGTGCACACCTAACCCACTAAGTTCCACTAATGGTTTTGAGATTTTATGAACAAATTACATGCATTTTTACATGTAATTTGCTTATAAGTAGCTTCATTTTTCAAATTATTAAAAAATTTTGCAATTTTTGTAATTTGGATGTACATATTTTTCTCCCTAATCTCAACCCTAAAGTTTCACCTCAAAATTCCATCTCTCTCATTTTCCTCCACCGTAAAGGTCCCAAAACCCAGTTCTAAGTGCGAAGAGTAGCATGTAAACACTAGTAGTGTTCCCGACTTCAAGATCTTGAGGATGTTCTTCCTTTAGCTCTAATTTCATTTAATTAGGGTAGTTTTGAAGCTTGAAAATTTCTAAATAGTTTAGATGCAATTAGAGTAGATTTTGATCCGATTTTTCACTGTGATTATTCTGTTTTCAATCATGTGGTATTAGAGCATGCTAATTTTTACTCAATTGCATATGGTGGGTGGTTTAACTAAAATGGATTTTTTTTTTTATGGTTTTGACTCTAGATTAAGTGTGTATTGGTTTAATTATTGTAATTGCCTTGGTTTTATGGTCCTATTTGCATGTTAAAGGGTCAGTAATTTTGTTAGTCATTAGAGTCCTATTAGGTTGTAATTTCTTCAACTCGAAGAGAGAAAAGATGAAAAATTGGTGAATTTTGGAGGATAGCCCCATTTAAGGCTCTCATACCTAGATTTTGACCCAGACTGAGCCTGAAAACCCACTTCGTGACCCGGAAGCCTCTTCATGTGGCCAACTTGACCCACACGTCATTAAAAGACCCAGCCCGACCCATTATGTATGTGCATTCCACTCTTCGGATGCTTGCTACCTGACCACAACCAATTGGTTCACGCACTCCACCTATCTGTCGGACCTGCGCATGAGGTATGTGTGGTAGATTTGGTCGGTTCAACCCAATGAGTTGGGTCTTGGTCCGGTTCAAGATGAATTTGATGATTTTTTAGTCAGTTTGAAGTGTTCAAAAGTTGTTCTGTACTACACCAAATTATTAATGTAATAGTTTAGTTTTTAGCTTAATTTAGGAGGCAAAACCAGTCCATTTTAAGGTGTTCAATTAATTATGCATGTGATGTATGCTTTAATTATTTTTAAATTATATGTGCATAAAGTATATCATATAGATTTAAAATTCCACCATATGTTAACATGTTCATGCATTCAAAGTATGTTATAATGGTTGTGATGTATAGTATGCATGTTAATTAATTAAGGTTAATTTTATAAATATAACAAACTGACAAAATATTTACTGCTCGTGTAACAAAATGAAAAAGCCCATTAAACTGACCATTTTTTTAAAATATTCTAAATTTTCTCTTTCTTTTCATCGTCTTTCTTCTCTTCCTCTTTTGCAATTTTTTTTCTTTTCATCGTCTTTTTTCCTTTTTCTTTTGCAGTATTTTTTTCAAACTATTTTTTGGTTCAAGATCGTATACCAAATATAAAAGATCTATTTAAAAAAAATCAAATTTTTATTTGGTTGTTCCAAATATAAAAAATCTTGAAAAAAAAATCATTGGGATATTGGATAGCAAAATCTAAACAATCGTGTACCAAAAATAACCAAATCCGATTGTGTACAAAGAATCTTTTTAAAATTGTTTAGTTTTGGGTAGCCAAATTTAAACGATTACGTTCCAAATATAAACGATCGTATACCAAATCTAAACAATCGTTTTCCAAATATAAACGATCATGTACCAAAAAATTATGAAAAAAATCATTTCGATTTGACTATCCAAATTTAAACGATCAAATCCAAAACAATCGTGTTTCAAATATAAACGATCGTGTACCAAATCTAAACGGTCATTTTTCAAATGTAAATGATCATGTACCAAAAAATTATGAAAAAAATCGTTTAGATTTGGCTACCAAATTTAAGCGAATAAATCTAAATAAAATCTAAACGATTGTTTTATAAACTTAAACGATCGTGTACAAAATATTATAAAAAAATTGTTTAGATTTGACCACTCAAATCTAAACGATTATTTTCCAAATATATTACATGGGTTGGATGACAATTAATTGTGAGACATTTTTTTTTGTATTTCCATTGTGGACTTTTTTTTTTTTTAAAAAGTGTTTTATACGGTGTAAATATTTTTCCGCTTTGTTATATTTTTTAAAAGACTCTATTAATTAATTAGAAAATTATAAAAAATAGCAAATTTGACAAAACATTTACAACATATAGTAAAATTTCAGATCCTATCAATAATACACATTAATAGACACTGATATATGTTTCTATCCGTCACATTGATAGACATTGATAGAAGTTTATTAGTTTCTATCACTGATAGAATCCAAAATTTTGTTATAGCTTGTAAATATTTTAATTTATTTTACTATATTTGAAAATGCCCCTAATTAATTAATTAATTTTAATTAAATATGATTAAATAAAATTAATTAATTAATGATTTATTTAATTTAGTTTAATGTGATTTAATTTAGTTAAATGCGATTAAATATGATTTAATTAAAGGGCATTTTTAAAAATAACAAAATAAATTAAAATATTTACAAGCTATAGCAAAATTTTGAATTCTATCAATGATAGTCTTCTATTATTATAGCATATCAATGACTATTAGTGATAGAATTTGCTATAGGTTGTAAATATTTTGTAAAATTTGCTATTTTTGAAAATTTTCCTTCATTAAAAGTTAAATAAATCAAAATTCATATTAATTAATTTTTTATATAATGTTTATATAATATTAGATGTATGTTATAGGTCATTCTAGAGTTTTATAAGTGTTATAAAAGTAAGTAAACTTTTAAAATCTATAACAAAAATAAGTTACATGCTCACTGATAACTTGTATAAATACAAGTTTTTATGGCCTTTTAGGTATAATAATGAAACCAAAACGCATAGCAAAAGTGTCAAAACACGTATAATATGTTAAAAATAAATAAATATTCATAAATGCACTTTACATAAGCCTACATGCCTGTCTAACCGTGTTTTTAGCGTCTTAACGCTGGACTATGAACAAAAGAAGAATCTAGCGAATCGCAAGGGATCTCACACGATGACCGAGCGAGAAAACTATTAAGACGCGTGAAAAGTTTTGCTATGAGACAAAAGTGGTAGTTGGAGTGATGTGATTTGTTGGCAGAGACTGCTTTCGACGCTAACACAACTAAAAGAATAATTTTCCACCCATAAGTTGTCTATAAAAAGCCTCCTTTACATCATTTACAAGAACGACCTGAATGGGCCAAAATACTAGAGAGCTTTTCTTCTTCTCTGGTCAAATTGTAAAGTGAAAGCTTGTAGTATGGATAGAGAAGAATCCATCTTCCACTTTCTCCTAACTTGTAATCTTTTTCATTATCTTTTCTTTACATTTTCATATTTCTTTGAAATATATATTGTTCATATTGTACAATGGCCGAAGGCCTACATTCTTTAATATATATTACATATTTATACATTTTCAATCCATCATATCTTTACTTTTCATCTGTTGAAATGTTATTCGTAGTTTAGATTTGTGACAAGTTTTTGATAAGAAGCTTAGCTTATTATTCTTATCAGATTAGTTGAGCTATTTTCATCACGTGGCTAGTGCATATCGCCAACTACCCGAGAGGACAAGCAACAAGAACAAGGCTAACGAGCACAAAGAGAAGTTTGGAGACAAAATCCACCTTGGCGAGATAACTTTCAACATTTATATCCTGACTGGTGTACAAGTGTGTGCATTAAGCGCCAAGAGGTTGCTGCCCTTAAACGTAAAGTTCTATAAGCTTTATAAGTGAACTCTTCTAGATGTATCTCGCTTAACTACGTTGAGTCACTCGGATCCTGAAAGGTGACCATGTGTGGCATCTAAGGACTCCGAGAGGAGCTCGCCTTAATCACAAAGTAGTTAAGAGAGCTACATCACATCAAGATTTTCATGGCTTAATCGCCTAGTAATACTTACACATTTTTCACCCTTTCTTTCATGCAAGTTAGTTTGCATTTTCATCTCGCAAACATCTTAATCCTTCTTTACAAAATTCTTTGGGCGTACATAAGTAGATTTAGTTTCAGTTTACATTCTTTAATATTTTATAGCTTATTATTTTAGACCACCTGATTGATAAGTAGACCTTAGAGCTAAGCTTTGATATAAAATTTCATGTGTTCAACCTTGGTTCATCCAAGAAAACTTACTGCTTCGCTTATACTTGGGCAAGCAGTAGAAAAAATTATACTCAACAAGGACTTAGCTATTACGAGATGAAGAGGTACATAGTGAGTTTTTCACATGCAATGATCATGACCAATGACTTATTGCATAGAATTAATCATGAACATATACAATCCTAAGTTTGAATCTCTCAATCGTCACTCACCTAGGTTAAACATAGCTACCAAAATATTTCATAGAATTAGATCGATATCTTGTAAAATTGGTTACAAGAGGCTCACCTGATTTAATCTTGTTAACAAGTCAGATAAGATGACTAAGGTTGAAGGTTCTTAAGTTGACAGTTTATGGAACACCTGGTACTTGAAGATCGTAATTAATTCTTGAGCCTAGTTAACCTAATTTTTTTAGCATGTGTGAGAATATGAGGTAATAAAATTGATTTATCACCTAGAGATCATAGTTTAAAATCCAGTATAATGGTTATGTTGGATGTTTAAGTTAGCATAAATATGATCCTAATAATATGAGTACTCTTTAAAACCATCTTAGAACACTTTAGCTAGAGAAAAGTAGCGTATTTTTAGCTGTATAGTCCCTAAGAGTTCACATCGTTAGGTCCATGCAAGGCTTTAGGCTGTGCATAGGAGCGAACTCCCTTCGAAGAGTGTTCACATGGATCAATATCAAGGTGAATAGGAAAAATAGTTCATAGTAAGTGGGTGAGGGTTATGTCACAACACATCTCATGATCTCTTCCATTAGGTCACACCGTGAGATTCCTATAATGCATCTGCTTGTCTGCCTTGGAGCAACGTTTCCTTTGGAGGATTGTACTATAGAATTTAGAACACAACAAACTCCATACATGGATAGGATCTCTAAGATTAGTTTTCATATTGTCTTTCCACTTTCATGAGCATAATGATTCTTATCTCTGAGATCTAAAAATGGAGGGTTACACTCACAAGAATTACTAAGTTGTTAGTATATTCTTGACCAAAGAAGTAATAACTAAGTGCTATAGGAATATGAGATATTAAGGAGTTAGCATTTGATCAAGATTGTCTTAGTTCAAAGAATTGGTAATTGACTACTCCTTGGTAGAGATTATTCTAAACCTTTGAAATATCATTGCAAAACATAATAATGATGGGTACATTATTAATATTTGCTAAATTAATTGGTTCTTAAAGGATTGTAGTTTTTCACTAAATATAGTTTGTTTCTTCTTTTTAGCATGAATAGCTCAATAGTACAACTTTTAGCTTCTAAAAAACTTAATGACAACAATTATGCGACATGGAAATCAAACTTGAATATAATACTTATCGTTGATGATTTAAGATTTGTCTTAACTAAGGAACGTGCTCAAGCCCTGACCTCAAATTTCGACCCATTTATGTGCATTGGAAATCAATCTGCAAGCCCTAACATATGATCGATGGGTAAAGGCTAATGAAAAGACTCGTGTCTAAATTTTTGCTAGCATGTCTGATATTTTTGGAAAGAAACATGAATCCTTAGCCACATCTTAAGAGATTATGGATTCATTAAGGGATACGTTTGGTCATCATTCATGGTCCCTCAAACATTAATGTCAGACCTCTGTTAGAGAAGAGACCTCTGTTAGAGAACATGTCTTGGACATGATGATGCACTTCAATATCGCAGAAGTAAATGGCTGTGAAACTTCAAAATTTTCTTAAACCTTTGGATTTTAGTAAGATGATCAAGAATAGAGAAAATGAAATTTATAAGAAAAGAGAAAAAATTCTTGGAAAATTAAGATTTTAAGGTATAGGTTTAAGAGAATAAAAAAGTTTTAAAAAAAATTGGCTAAGTTGTTATGGTTTAAAAGTTAAAAGAGGTTAGTTTGAAAATGAAGAGAAAATTTGGCTAAGTATGAAAGTTTGGCATTTTGGCTATGGATTAGGCATTTAGAGATTTTGTTGAGCGATCAAGAGGAGAAGAAAACCTCTAAAGAAGTTAGTGTGGACGTGTAGGATGCTTCCTAAGTGGCAAAGGAATAGAAGATAACCTCTTTGGTGTTTGGTTGGCTTATCGAGAAGAAGTAAGAGGTTAGCAAGAGCTTGTCATTGGACGGCAAGACTTTACAACAAGGACCATGCGAGGAAGGCTTGTTAGGCATGGAAGGAATGTGGCATGAAAGGAAGGCTATGTGTTGAGAGGTTAGTTGGGCGAGAGGTATGGCTATGCGAGGAAAGATTAGAGGTTAGCAAGCTAGGCGGCAGAGCATGCGTTGAAAAGGCTAGTGAGGCAGAGCCAAGGCCAGGCGAGGAGAAGTTAGGTGATCAAGCTATGCGACAAGGCCATAAATGTTAGCCATGTGAGTAGGACAACAATGTGGCATGATTAGGGCATTCAATTTAAGGTTTATCTAGGTGTCGTAATCATGTTAACATGCATTTTGCGGCCAAGGAGGACGTGGTAGAGTTAATGAGGTGTAAACACAAGCTTAAGAAGTGAGTCTAATCATGGATTAAGTGTCAACTTAATCTTATATGCAAGTACCTCTATAAATAGGTAACTTCAACAAAGGTTTTCTCACAACTCCCTCATGAAAAACCACTCAAATTGGTCTTGAAAGTTCAAAAATTGTGTCTAGTTTGTGAGAGAGGGTTGCTGTTCAATTTAGAGTCAAGAAGGTTAGCGATTGGATCAAGATTAGGCAAAGAGCTCATTTTCCAGAAGAATCTAAGAAAGGTGAATTTTCAGAGGGCTACAGGACTCATTTCTTAGAATTTTCCTTTCCAAATTTGAGGTAAGAAAGTTAAAGACAATTTAAAGTAACTTTGTACAAGAAATTTTTGTCAAAATAGTTATGATTTTTTAAAGTTAGGTTATGATTCTGGACGAAAAAAATTGTTCTTGATAAGTGGCCGAGAGGCTTGCATGTGTGGGTGAGATGGGCGTGCATTTAGTTCTTAGAGGTTATTTTGGTCAGTTTGCATGCACATGAAAAGGCCATGACACAGCTGAGCGGTAAGACATGCGTTCAGGCTGCAAGCATGACCTTGCGTTAAGAGATTAGCGCGCATGATGTGTAGAAAGCATGCGATGGGCGTGTTGGGTAGGCTGCAGGAACGCATGCGACATCCCTCATTGTGAGGTTAGCATGCGACATGTGACCCTCCTCAATGAGGTTAGCACGTCGCAAGGGCCCATGCCATGTGCACGTGACCAACCTCATCCACCATGTTGTTAGGTACCAATGGGCTATTTTTGGCCTGTTTTGAGTTATGGTGATATTTTTGGGAAATTTAAGGAAAGTTTTGGATATTTTCATATTCAAGGGATTAATTAAGGATTAAATATAAAATTTTCAAATCAAGAAATCATAAGAGGAATCTCACAACCAAGGCTCTATTCAAGTGACAGTGAGTAACATCATGTTTCAAACATTATTTATTAAATATGATTTCAAGCTTTACAAGCAATAGCTTGTGAGTAACACCATGATTTCTACAGTATTTATTAAACATGCTTTCAAGCTCTACAAGCAATAGCTTATGGAGTAATTTATGAATATGATTTCCAAGTTCTTATTTCTAGTTATGTTTTACGATTAATCTTTATGAACAATTATTCAAGTTATAACATGATTTCATGATCAAGTTCAAGGAAAATTATTTTAATGTTTCAAATGTTTTCTCCATGCTTGAATATTTCATGAGACCTATTGTATACATGTGGTTAACTCTGTACTGATGGTAGAGTTGACGAGCCTATAACTTATGGACCATTAGGAAGAGTATATTTTTATGCGTTAAAGGAGGAGTGTTAGCTACCAACCGACTATTTCGTCTTTGAACAAAGGGATAAATACAGCTCGTGGCTATACACGGTTGTCTTCGAAAAGCTATGCAAATATTTCAAGTTTCATGTTATGACTGTTTACTAATAAATGTAATTAAGCTTCGGTTTTATACCAAAACAAAAATGTTTATGAAAATACATTTTCTAAAATCGTTGCTCACTAAGTCTTTCGACTTACTCTTTCAAAATTTTTCCCACTTTCCAGGCATAGATTGTGGATTTGCGCATGCTGAACATTCTGTTGCCAGGCCAACTTAGTTTACGTTATGCAAGGACATTGTTTTGTTTAAAGTAGTATTGCAATTTTCAAATATTTATATCTTCATGTTTTGTTCATTTTCCATGATATGTTTTAAAAATATTTCATATGGGTTGCACTATGGATTTGAAAGTATAATTTAAATGTTTATTTCATTGAAAGACTTTCGTTGTTTAAATTTTTTGCAAGTGTTCATGTCATGTGTCAGCTGAAGTTGTTTTAGAGATGAATGACTTTGGCTGACATCACGCCACGTCTTGGGCCATGCAAGCAGGTCTCGGGGTAGGACTTGACAATGGCGGTCTTATCGATGAGGCAAATCAAGTGAACTTTATTTTACAATCTCTTTCGAAGAGTTTTATTACCACTTCAGATGAATGCATTTCTAAATAAAATAGAATTCAATCTAACCACTCTTCTAAATGAGCTTCAATGATTCCAAAACCTTACCATGATAAGAGGAAGGAAGTGGAAGCAAATGTTGCTACCACAGAGAAAAAGTTAGTGGAATGATCGTCCTCTAAGACTAGAGTTGGACCTTCACAAATGAAGAAGAAGAAAAAGGGGAGGACTCCCAAGAATAGTAACGAAAAGAAAGTTGCTAAAGGTAAATGTTACCACTACAACAAGGATGGCCATTGGTGTTGGAATTTATGTCATAAAACTCATAGTTTGTAATCATATTCCATTCAATAAAGTTTTTATTGAGTATAATCTTAAATCCAATAAACTAAGGTTCTGAGACTATTTTAAGTAAACTTGAACTTTAGGTAGAGACATAAATATAGATCAAGCTCGAGTATATAGCCTAAAACGATCTATAGTATATGAATAAAGGTTGGACATGCTATCCTAAGATACTGTAAATACGGCCCGCTTTGTAGGTAGTACAAACAATGTGATCCTAAATCGTTCATGTAGAGACATGAAAGTGGGAACATCGTATGTAAAGAGTGTACATAAAACTAAACCATGAAATAGTTACTTTTATGTTATAACGTTGTTTACTGTTTAAAACTTACTATTTCGATTATTTATGACCTAGGTAACTTATCTTAATTCTGAGTTAACTATGAACTCCTATTCACACGAGATTATCCTTAGATCTGAATGGATGAGGGCTGAACCAAGTCTTGAACAAGAGACCTCATCCTCTCATTGGCTTCTACCCGCTTTAGGGTTAGTAGATAGGCTGCTCCCTTAAGGACTAAACCAAGTCTTGAACAAAAGACTCCATCCTCTCATTGGCTCGAGAGAGATTTGGTTTATAGGTTGGACCTTAAATCAATTGTTCAATTGTGGATCAGTGGGACTTAAGAAGCAAGATGTAGTCTGAGGGGTAAAACAGTATTTTAACCCATGCGAGCTTACGAACAACTTGTGAAGGATTAACTTATTGATTATCGTTATACCAGATGGACCAAAATGGCTCTTGAGTAGGGAAGAATCCATACTCATGTTGTTCTCTAACTTGTAATATTTTTCATTCTCTTTTCTCTCCATTTTTATACTTGTTTGTAATATATGTTGTTCATATTGTACAATGGTCTAAGGCCTGCATTCTTTATATATATTACATGTTTATGTCTTTTCAATTCATCATTTCTTGACTTTTCATTTGGTAATATGTTATTAGTAGTTAGGTTTTTGATAAGTTCTTAATAAGAAGTTTAACTTATAATTCTTATCATGTTAGTTTAGCTATGTTCAACACTTAGCCAGCGTATATCGCCAACTACACAAGAGGGCAAGTAGCAAGAATAAGGCTAACACGCGCAAAGAGAAGTTTGGAAACAAACTCCACTTTGTGAGATAACTTCCATCATTTGTGTCCCGAAAGGTGAGCAAGTGTGAACATTAGGCATCAGAAGGTTGCTGTATTTAATCTCGAAGTTCTATAAGTATTATAAGTGAATTCTTTTGGATATATCTCGCCTAATCAAGTACAATCATTTGCATCCCAAAACGTGAGCAAGTGTAGCGTCTAAAGACTTCGAGAGAAGCTAGCCTTAATCATGAGTTAGTTACATAATTTATTTCGCATCGAAGCGCTCACCTTGCTTAACCGCCTAATAATGCATAGACATTGCTTCACCTTCTTCTTGCATACAAGTTAGTTTGCATCTCCATCCCACGTCCATTCATTCCTCTTTACAGATTCTCTAGGCATACATAAGTAAGTTTAATCATAATTTTGATTCTTTTATACTTTATTTAATTAATTCTTTTATACCATCTAATTGATGAGTAGATTTTAGAACTAAGTTTTGATAGCAATTTCCTGTTTTCAACTCTGAATCACCCAAATAAACTTATTGCTTCACTTATACTTGGACAAGCAGTAGAAAAACTTGTACTCCACAAAGGACTTAGTAGTTACGCTATAAAGAGGTACATAGTGAGTACTTCGCATATGGTGATCATGACCAATGACTTATCACATATAATTAATTGTGCACTTAGATAATTCCTTAAGTCATAAGTTAACTTACGCGTCATTCTAACAAAGTTTTTGTCACCGATGGTTAACGAAACACGACAACTGCAAGTTCAATAAACCAGTCTTATTACCTCACATCTCTCATGCATGCTCATAAAACTAGGTTAACTAGGCTAAAAAACTAATTACAATCTCCAAGTAGCAGGTGTTCTACAAACCGTTAACTTAAGAACCTCCAACCTTAGTCATCTTATCTGACTTGTTGACAAGATGGAATTAGGTGAGCTCTTGAAACAAATCTTACAAGATATCGAGCTATTTTTATGAAAAGTTTGGTTGATATTATTTAATCTAGGTGAGCATACAAGTTATCTTTGTTATAGATTTTAAAAGTCTACTTGGTTTTATAACACTTATAAAACTATAGACTAACTTATAACATACATTTATGTATTATATAACCATTATATAAGAAACATTAATTAAATAAAAAAAAATTAATTATTTTATTAAATCATATTTAATTAAAATTAATTAAACTAATTCAATATTTAATTAATCATATTAATTAATGGGGTATTTTTAAAAATATAACAAATCAGTAAAATATTTACATGGTATAGAACAATTTCAAAAACATAAAAAGTCCACAGGCCCACAATGGGAAATACCAAAATTATCCCGTGATTAATTGACATCCAATGTGGTAATATATTTGAGAAACAAGATTTTTTTGTATACGATCGTTTAGTTTTGATCGTTTAAATTTGGGTAGCTAAATCTAAATAATTTTTTCATTATTTTTTGGTACACGATTGCTTGGATTTGATCGTTTAAATTTGGGTAAACAAATATCAATGGTTTTTTCAAGATTTTTTTGTACACGATTGTTTATATTTGAAAAACGATCGTTTATAATTTGAAAAATGATCATTTATCGTTTATATTTGGAACACGATTGTTTAGATTTGCTCATTTAAATTTGGCTATCCAATCTAAATACTTTTTTTAAAGATTCTTTGTACATGATCGTTTAGATTTGACTAGTTTGGTACAAGATCGTTTAGATTTGATCATTTAAATTTGGCTACCCAAATTTAAATGATTTTTTTTAAAGATTCTTTGTACACGATCATTAAGATTTGGATATTTTAGAATACAATCATTTAGATTTTAGCTATCTAATATCCCAAAGATTTTTTTTTCATGATGTTTTATATTTGGCACAACTAAACAATAGTTTGAAAAAAATAGATCTTTTATGTTTGTCACACGATCTTGAATCAAACAACAATTTGAAAAGAAAACTTGGGAAGAAGAAGAAAAAAAGACGATGGAAAGAAAAAAAATCACAGAAGAGGAAGAAAAGAAAGACGATGAAAAGGAAGGGCAAAATTGGAATATTAAAAAAAACTGGCCAGTTTCATGGGTTTTTTCATTTTGTTACACATGCCATAAATATTTTGTTAGTTTGTTATATATATGAAAATTAACCTTAATTAATTTTCATATTAATTATTAAGTATGCATACTATACAATATAACCATTATAATATATATATAATGCATGAACATGTTAACTTATGATGGGATTTTAAATCTATATGGCATACATTATGCACATACAATTTTTTTAAAAAATATAGATCACATGCATAATTTAATTGTTAACGTCCTAAAATGGACTAATTTTGACCCTTAAATTAAGCTAAAAACTAAATTATTACACTAATAATTTGGTGGAGTACAAAACCCACTTCTCCACACTACTACACCTCCATTTAGAGTAAATATTGATCCTGATGTAGACTTTCTAGCATCTTAATCAGTTTGGAAATTAGAATCAGTGTATCCAGTAAGGATCAGATTCTTAGTACCATACACGAGCATGTAGTCTTTTGTTCTTATAAGATATTTTAGAATATTCTTAACAGTTGTTCAATGATCACATAGGAAATATTTCTCATATGCTCAACCTCTTGATGTGTCTTAGGACATTGCTCTTTTGATAAATAAATTTCATATATGTACGCCAACAGACCTTTTTTGGAAATTTGCATTTTATATCTAAGTAACATTTTGTCTATATAAGATGCTTGAGACATGGCTAGTGTTCTATTCTTACAGTTTTGAACAATTTAGATCCCAAAAACGTATTGTGCAACTCATTGTGGAGTTGGCTATACAAGTTTGGTTTACATTTCTTCACATTACAGCTCATTGATTTACCCCTCCGCAAGCTCCTACGTATTCAATTTCTCAATAACAACTTTATTGAATAGAATATGATTGCAAACTACGAGTTTTAGGACATAAATTCAAACAAACTCCCACTTGGACTAAAATTCCTACTCGAAAAAACAATGTTTGAATTTAACCATGAGAGAGAATAATATATGATACAATAAACATGTGAATATAATAAACTAGAGCACATTCCCAAGGATCTTCGGCCAGTTCAAGCCTCTTATGCCCATTAAGGCGTTTTTTTTAGGTTGACGAAGATGGCTTTATATAGGCAACATTTGGGAGGAAAACTTCTATCTTCTGAACTTGTTAGCGTCGTCCGTCCAAAAAGTGTTTGTTATACGTCACATCATCTCTAACTACTGTTCTTGTCTTCTAGTGATCTTTTCTCGTGTAATAACTTTGTTTCTCACCTAGAGACGTTAGTCTAGTGCTATGAGTTCCTAGTTATAGTCCTTTTGCGAGATGTGTTCTGCGGTTCACTAGTTCCTTTCTTTATTCATTATCTTGCATTTAGACATTAAAATCACGTAAAACAGGTACAATACTTATGTAAAGTGTACTTCCAAATACTTATGTGTTTACAACACAAGTTATGAGTTCTGTTCATCTTTTTATGCTTTTGACCTCATTATTTTAATAAAAGAAGCTATAACAACGAATATTTATACACGCTATCAAAGACTCACAGCTGGACTCTTCTTACTATAGATATATTTCTGTGTCCATGGATATAGACGAATAACATTAAGTTAGTCCTCCACGATTGTTCGTAACACCCACTACAAGAAATCGAAATAACTGTGACGTTAAAAACAACGTCGGCAAAAGGTGCATCGTCATTAATCACCTTTTATAGATGCACGTAATATTACGTCGCAAAAAGTAACTTTCTGCGGCACACACGATGCTACGTCGCAGAAAGTCTAAAAATTAAATTTAATACATTCACTTTCTGCGACGCACACTACTTTGACGTCGCGAAAAGTCACTTTTAGTGACGCACAAAGCCACTTTTTGCGACTCATGCATGTCGCGTGGCGGGAAGTGACTTTCCGCGACGCACACTATTTTGACATCACGAAAAGTGACTTTCCACGATGCACAGTATGATACGTCGTAAAAAGCCACTTTTCGCGACGCATGCATGTTGCATCGCGGAAAGAGATTTTCCACGACGCACACTATTTTGACGTCGTGAAAAGTGACTTTCCGCGATGCACAGTAACAAAACGTCGAGGAAAGTGTAAGTTGTAAGTTACGTATTGAAGTGACAATGGTCACCTTTCGGCGACGTGTGGCAGGTGCACGTCGAGGAATGTTTAAATAATTAATTCGTTATTTAACCTTTTTGCAATGTTAGGGTTACACGACGTTGGGGAAAGGGTCCTTCTGCGACGTGTTCGAAGACGTCAGGGAAAGTCCACTCTATTTCTTCCCCCTTTAACACAGAACCGATTGCCAAACGAAAGGAAGAGAAAATCGACCAAGAGAGAGGGAGAGAAGAAGATTCGTGCTGCATCCGTTTGTCTTCGTCGTCTCCATTGTTGTTGCCGGAAGTGTCCTTGTTTCCCTCTTTCTTCTCTGTTACTATTCATCATTCTCTCTCTCTCCTTCCCTCTACTTTCTCCATGTTTTCCTTCTCCAAATCGCTCATCTTTCTCTCTCATTCTTTATACTTTCACTCTTTCCCTTTTCTGAATCGCGCATCTCCATCCCTTCTTCTATCCAATTTTGTTCTCCAAAAATAATTAATTAAATAAAATAATTAATTAAAAATATATATATTTAAAGCCTTCTGCGATGCAGCGTCTCGAAAGCCTTTTACGATGCGGCGTCGTAAAAGCCTTTCAGTGTCGCAAAAGTCATCTGCGACGTGCTGCATCGTGCGTTGGGAAAATTTTCCCCGTCGTTGATGTGAGCTACATCGAGAAAAGTATCCCCGACGTGCTTTTCCTGACGTGCCTGCCGACGTCGTCCGTGACGTTATAGTAATCTTCCCCGACGTTGGTTAGGGTTTTCAGCAACGTATTGCTACATCAGGGAAAATCTTATTTCTTGTAGTGACCAACTAGGTTAAATTACTATTTTACCCATTGGTTACCTATAATCCTTAAATACCAGTGTTCCTCTAATGAACAACTTGTTTATAGTCATACTAATAAATAGAAACCACTATCGTGCCATAGAGAGGGTAGGACCCTTTGTTTAAGTCCCGGAGACACCATTTAAGGGAACACTCATCTACTTATCCTAAAGTAGGAAATGAATGATTCCATCTTGTGTAATTATGTTTCCAGCTCTTCACTCGATCTTGTCTCCAAAATGATAAGCTTATTGAGTTGTTGATCTGGCCACTCTCACTCGTACAAATCAAAGGACAATCCCTTGCGAACAGGAGTTCATAATACACTCACAATTAAGACTAAGTTACCTAGGTCATCCTAATGAAATAGAAATCCAACTAGTTAACAGAGTTACATCTAGTGGTTACTATTTCGTGGTCCGATCTTATGCAAACTCATTGCATAAGATATCCTCACTCACATATCAACTACACGAACGCGTTGGATCATTGCATTTGTATCAAATACAAAGTAAGTCATACCATAGTGTTACCAGGATAAGGTATCCGGTCTTATCTTTATACTGTAGACCCTTTAAGCTAATCTCGAACATTGATCCCTGTATTTCTCTACATACTGTTCAATACTCATCAAACAACTTAGGATATTACTTTATTGGATTTGGGTTGTTAAGAAAAAACTAATAATATAATCAATAACATTTATTGAAATTATAATAATACCACTTTATTAATAACTGTCAATGGATTATATTTACAGTCTACGAGTTTTATGACATAAATCCCAACACTCTTTAATTTTCCACTGTAACATTGTTGCCACAACATAAAGTGATTGGCAGATGCATATTTGGAACAACTTTAAAATCTGTCAAGAATTTTCTTAGCCATACTGCTTCATTTGTCACTTCGCAAGCAACTACGTATTCAACTTCCATTATGGAGTCAACTATACAAGTTTACTTTATGCTTTGCCACACTATTATTCCTCCATTTAAGCATAGCTGGCCATTTCTTGACGTCAGATAAATAATCTACCTCACTCACTGCCTTTTTATAAGCCAATGAATCCTTTAATCCACCATCAAGTATGACAATTTGTTTTTCGATACAACCAGGTAATAATCAGGTTGATGAACAATCCTCCCACTACTTTGAGACACTCTCAACTCTTGAGAAGGATGTGATTAACAAGGTTTCCTAGTTTTATTAACTATTTTAGTGGATGAACTAGGTTTATCTATAACGTCTTTGAAATCCCATTCAACACTAAATTAGTATATGGTTTGATGATTTTTTATTAGGTTTTCTTCTAAGAATGTGACATTTGCAAAAAAAAAAAAAATCTTATTTTCTTAAGGATCAAAAAGTAAAGTTCATCATTAAGTGAAACATGTCTAACAAGGTTTGGTTTCCTCATTCTGATACACCATTCTTCTATCTCTTGATTTTGAAACAAATATATATAATATCTTTTAAAATTAATTGAGCGTTCATTTTCTATAAAGGTATTCAAATGTGTTCTACTATACTTGAAAATAACTTATATAAGTTAAGACCAACCAAAAAACTTTTTTTTCATAAATATTGAAATGTTGAGAATAGTCAAAACTTAGAACAAAAGAGTATATGCTCGTGTATGATACTAAGGATCTGATCCTTACTGGATACACTGATTTTGATGTTAAAAAATGCTAGAAAGTCTACATCGGAATCAGTATTCACTCTATATGGAGGAGTAGTAGTGAGAAGAAGCGTAAAGTAAAATTGTACTACCTTATTTGAGAAATTATGCATCACAGTGACGTTGTATTAATCTCGATACTTGTTGAGCAAATCATGGATGTTTGGTTTACAAAGTCCTTCATAGCTAAAGTGTTTGAAGGTCACCTAAATAGTTTAGGTTTTCGAAGTTTGTTCACTAGGACAAGTGGGAGAGTATTTAGGTATATGTCGTAGTTAATTGTATTCATATGTTTATTGTACTCATATGATAAATTCTCTCATGGTTAAATTCAATGTTGTTTTCTCACACTTATAGTTTGTTGGAATTTATGTCCTAAAACTTATAGTTTGTAGTTTAAAATTATATTTTATTCAGTAAAGTGGTTATGGAGGACTTATTAGTGAAAATAGAATATTATAATCTTGAATCCAATAAACTAAGGTTTTGAGGCTATCTAGTGTAGATTTGAACTTTATGTAGAGACATAAACATGGATCAAGTTCGAGTATATAGTCTCATTGGCCTATAGTGTATGAATAAGGTTGGGCGCCTTATTTTGGTGACACTATAGATGCAGCTCGCTTTGTTGGTAGTACAAATGATGTGGTCCTAAATCGTTCATGTAAAGACATAGAAGTGGAGGCATCCTATGTAAAGTGTTTACATAAGACTAGAATCATGAAATAGTCACTTTTGAATTATAACACCGTTGACTATATAAAACTGATTATTTCATTTTTTATGACCTAGGTAATTTAATCTTAATCCTAATCTAACTATGAACTTCTATTCAAACAGAATTATCCTTAAATCTGCATAGGTGCCTACAGCTCAACAACGCTGGCTCAACGCTGGCTTAATTTTATACAAACTATTGCAAATATATTTATGTAATTTAAATTCTTTATCTATCCTATAAGAGTAAGCATATCTCCTAACAATATATATCTAATGTCATATTCATTAAAAAAAAAGTCATTGTACCTTAGATCTCGAACTAACAATGTTAGATGAATGAGTATAGTATCCTACTTTGATGCCATGAAAACAACAAAATGTTGGACAGACGAGCCGACGAGAAACATTGTCTGAACAAGGAAACGTATGGCCATTGCTTCGACGATCAGACGAGCGGACAAGCAAAGCACTAAGAACGATGGGATGCTGACGAACGAATGAATAGACGAGCCTTTGCTTTGAATGCCGCCAATGAGTGAAGGAATCCAACGTTGAAGAGTGAAATAGACGTACGCTAAAAACTAACGTGAATGTAGCCGGTGAGTGAAATAAACGAAAGCCAAAAAAAGACCCACTCTTGGTGAAGGAAACTAAGACCAAAGAAAGATGAGAGTTGCTTGAAAAAAAAAATATCACTGGAAAAAGAAGAAGATTGACGTTTCTTTTGCAATAAGTTTGAAAAAGAAGTTAAAAGGAGAATAAGAAGGGTTTCATGCAAATCCAGGTGGAGAGAGAAGATTTGGAGATTTATTTAGATTGATTTGACTTTTGAAAGGTAACTAATTCATTTTGTTGGTATTTGGGTTTATTATATGGTATTTGAGTATTCTTTAAATTTTTGTGTGGTTATTCAATTGAATGTTGGGTTTTTAAATTGGGTGAGATCATTTTTGGCATTTATATTTTCTGTTTTTTTTATATATTTTTTATTTTACCCTTTGTGAAATTGGGTGTGAAGGATTTAAAGATGCACACGTATGACAACGACAACGTTCTTTCGTGCATAATCGAATGCCTGAACGGACACAATTTAAAAAAGATATGAAATGGCTGCAGAATTATGTAGAACTTTGATGGTGATAGATGTTAATTTTCGAGTTTTGGGAAAAATTAGAATTTTGATTGGTGTTAATTGTTTGTTGGAAGTTTGGTTTAATTATAGGGTGTTTGTGGTTTCTTGAATAATAGTGTTTAGGATAAAATTTTTCACTTATGTAAGGTCATTTAAGACATTATTTCACTAATGTTTTTTCCAGATTTTTCTATTTCTCCATTTTATCAATTTAAAAATAAATTTGCTATTTATCGAAAATAAACCTCCTATTTTTTTATATTCATTGTCAGCCCAATTATAAAATAATCATAAGGGTCTTTAACTAAAATAGCCTAAATTGCTATACCATATTACATGATAGACCTAAATTTCTAATAAATTTCACAAATGTCCTAAATGGGCTTATATATTACATAAATGTGGGCACAAATTACATATATACCCATTCTTAATATTAAATTGATTATAAATAAAAAAAATAAAAGGAAAAAATGTGGGTTACGATTTAGGAAAGAAATCAACCACAATTCAAACTTTTCTTCTTCGAACACCGTGGTATACTCATTCCATTATAATCGCAGAAGCCACCATTTATACAGAGAAATTTGAGAGATTTCGGCGGTGAAGAAGAAAAAGTTTGATGACCGGCAAAGACAGTATTTTTCGACAAAATTTGGGTCTAAAATTTGAGGTTACTACTGTATATTTCGAAAAATATGAAGATTAGGGTATATTGAGTACATTTTAGATACTCCATTAATTGGTGAATTAAAGATTAGGGTATATTGAGTATATTTTAGATACTCCATTAATTTGTGAACTAAAGATTATGGTATATTGAGTATATTTTAGATACTTCATTAATTGGTGAACTAAATAGGCAAACAAAAAAAATTGGATAACTTACTATCTAATATTATATATGTGTTATTGTATATATTGTATATATGGAGTGGTATATATGTGTAAGCAACACAATGGAATAAAAAGTTAACACGTACTAAGTAAAGTACGATGTAATTTAATGACGAATAATGCAACAAATTAAAAACGATGAAGAACGATATTGAAGGCACACGGATTTATGGAAGAAAGGAACGAAATTGAAAGATGAAGTAAACAATGTGGAAAATATGAAGTCTACTAGAAGAAGAGACAAAAAAATTGAAGGATAAAGTGATTGCCGACGTCGGATGGAAGCTTCCAAAATGTTAACGTGTTGTGGATAATATGTTATACAATTATAATTAATTATTATATTATTCCATATTAGAAAATAATTTGTTTCATACTTAATAAAAAAATATTTCTAATTTATTTCCATAATAAAGTTACACATGTAAAGGAACTTATCAAAATCATAATTATTACATTATTCCATATTAGAAAATATTTTGTTTTATACTTAATTAAAAAACTATTTCTATTTTATTTTCATAATAAAGGAACTTATCAAAATCATAATAAATTGAATTTAACGTGAATAGAAAAATAATTTAAATTTAATTTCAAATATTATATATAATAAATAATGATAATAAGGTTATAATTGTTCCAAAAATATATGAATTCTTATTTTAAAAAATAAATTTTAGTTTAAGATATTTATAAAAATTCACAGATGTTTTTTCTAAATCTTTCTAATCATAATCCAGAGCACTAGGGCCAAACACGGGTGACTAGAATCGCCCATTCCATTTTTTAACTCCCAAAACATTTGAAAAATTAAATTGAAGTAGCTTTGAAAATGAGAATCTAAAGATCCCACAACCACACATACCACGATATAATTGTTTTCGTTGGATGAATGAGTAAGTAAATGAAAGGGCCCACTTTATCCAAGAAATTCCGAGGTGTCAAAGGTTGATTCATCACAAATTGATTCGCTATCCACAGGAATCAAATCTACAATCCCTCGCCAAAATCCACACAATGCCCAACAAAATCCCAATCCCTTTCCCCCTCCCTTCTACAAACCAACTGCACATCCCAACCCCTAAATCCCCATTAATCTTGATCCCCACAAAATGGCCACCGCCTTCGCTACCTCCTCTGTCGCCGGCCTCGGAACCGCCTCCCTCTCCTNNNNTTCCTCCAGATCTCCCCGTCTAGTCTCCGGTAATCCACTGCTACCTCCAATCAATCCATCTCCAACTCTCTGCTACCTCTGTCATTAATATTTTGGTCTTTATTGTCGTCTTCGCAGGGTTCGTCAAGCCGCCCGTGGCCACCAGGAATCCGCTCAACGTAGCCGGTGCATCTGGAAGAAAGTTCACCTGGTAAGAAATTTAGTGATGATCTGATTTGGAGAATGAGTGATTGTTTGGTGTATTTTGATATTGATTTTGTTTTGGTGGAATGAAGCTTTGAGAGGGATTGGCTACGGAGAGATCTGAATGTTATTGGATTTGGACTGATCGGGTGGATTGCCCCATCAAGCATTCCGGTGATCAATGGGAAGAGCTTGACGGGGCTGTTTTTTGAGAGCATCGGAGCAGAGCTTGCCCATTTTCCTTCTCCGCCCGCCCTCACTTCTCAATTCTGGTAAATTACATTTCCGCCTAACTTATTATTATTATTATTTTCGAAATTAATCTGATCAAATTAATTTACTTTTAAATTTATTCACTTTTTATCTACTTTGTAAATTTTAATCAAGAATTTATGGTTGTTTTTAAACACTTCTCATTATCCAATAGCATTTTTTTTCTTTAAATCTTGGAAACTAAACATATTCATATTGTATTTCTTCCTGCATCAAAATTATTATACGTTTATTAAATTTTGTGAGATTTATTGAGAATATATTGGCTAAAATTGTAAAAACTTGTTAGTGGTTATTTTAATTTAAATGATTGGTGTAATAAAGTTGTGTGATTAATTCAGGTTGTGGCTGATTACGTGGCATTTGGGTCTCTTTATTACGCTTACTTTTGGACAAATCGGATTCAAGGGAAGGACTGAAGACTACTTTTCAAAGTGAAAATGTAATAATTCTTAAAAAAGGAGAGGGAATTCTAGTTTTTGTTATTATCATTCGTGTTTATAAGTTTATAACTTATAATTAGTGTGTATCCATCATTTTATTCATGTATAAATCCTTTCAACCTCCAAATTTTGCTTCACTAATCCTACTCAGCACATCTCACTTAATTTATCTTTATCCTACTAATTAAAGAACATCTTGTCAATAAAACAAACTACTACTCTAACTCTAACTACACTTGTGTTAAAGTTTAATTGCAATCATTTCATAAGTATAATGTATAATTGTTGTAATTAGAAAAAATATATATAAGGTGTTAGTTAAACAATCTATTCAAGGAAAATACAACTAATTTTCATATGATACCAACAATTAATTTGCTTAAAGGGAACAAAATATGATATGCAAAAGAGAAGATGTGTAGATGCTAGTGGGGTGATTGCCACACGCACATGGAAAAGAAAAGTGAAAATTAGGATGTTTTAGAGAATGATTCAAATAATATTTTTTCACAAACACATTTAATTACAAGCATATCATTTTTGTGCATCATTTTCCTTGCTTTATTTTAATTTATTTTGCTATTTTTAAAAATGTCCCTTTATATTTTTTTTTCTCTTTGTTTATTGCTTTTTTTATCGCTTTCCTTTACTACTTTCTAGAGTAGTGTATTTTGTGCCTACTAATGAAAAACAAAGAGAAGCAATGCCTAAGTTTTAGAAAGCGTCCTGAAAACGAGTATGTGAGATAACCCTTAGGTGTTAATGTTGGAAGACAAACTAGGGCTAGACGCAATGGAATTAACATAAAATATTTTTATCTAACCCTATAGCGTAAACAAATCGTGCATAAACAATTAAATCACGAATAAACATACCTTTATGTTGAACTTATCCAAATTGAATTGTGTTTGTTCTTGATAAGAACGATTCTACAATTAGTATCACCAAAATAAGGCAAAATCACAAGCATTCTCTAACAGTATCCACACACGAATGGAGAATTTGACTCCTTGAATTTGGGTTTACTAGAATCTCACAAAGTGAGAATTACGACTCTCTTTATTCTTTCTCTATGTAGAACAAATTTTGTCTTTGCTTGTTTGTAAAATAAGCCCCTAAGGTCTTATTTATAGGCTTCTTGGAGTTTCCTAATAAGCTTATAATTATTCCTAATAAGTTGACAATCCTCCAATTGGGCTTATTAGTTACTTCTCCTAACAAGTTTCCTATTCTTCAATTGGACTTATTAATTACATTTCCTAATAGGATTTCAATTCTCTAATTGGACTTATTAATTACCCAGCCTAAAGACAAATTCGATCTAGTTCTTTTGTGTTGACTTGTTAAGTTAATTTAATATGACAATGGGTCCATAATTCGTTTTATAGTCCATAAGTCATAGTCTCTAGGCAAGACATGATGACTATCCATATTAAATTAAATCGGTGATCCAACATAACCTAATATAATTATTGATTTAATCCTTTTATCACGCGATATCTATAATTGAATATAAGGCATGGACAAAGTCACCTTATCTAATTCAATTGTTTTCTCGATCAATAAGCGTACTAAAATAATAAATGACATTAATACCCTTATTAATTTATTTATAGCACGATCATGCATTTCCACAGTCACACTTAATCGAGGGGCCCAAAGATATATCTCTTCATAACAAGAGGGATAAATTTCATCTTGATTAATCATTGTCAACTACATAATTAATAATGTATTCGAGTACAACCTTTATAATTATCTGGTTAAAGATAACTTTTGATTGCATCATAACAGATTAATTCTTATGTTTGACACTATGAAAAACTCAGTTCTAAGAATCAAACAATCAATTATTTTAGATTATTTATGTTATACATGTGCATGTAATAATCTCAAAAGGCGTCAGTCTAACTCTTATTCTTTAATAAGAAAATATTATTATAATTCATGTCTCTACATAGATAATCATCCTATGTTTATCAACTTAACTCATATTAAACTTAATTTATTATTGTTCCCACAATAATAATTGATTAAGAACACTTAGAATATAATAACATATTCGTGGATATTATTATACAATAACATATTCGTGGATATTATTATACAATAACATGCAATTAAATGATAATGAGAATAATAAATTTTATTAAATAACTAAACAATAAACCAATTATTGATAAAATTATTATAGAGCACAATAAAAATCAACAGTTAAAACACAAACTTAGTTTTCCCACTCATTAAATAGTAATGCTTAAGAATGTGTAGTCGTGCGAAGGAAATCAAAACGTTGCATTTAATGGTACTGCTCGATTCAAAAATTGAAGGGACTATCGCTAGGTTGTCAGATCTCATTAAATGCGCCTACAACTCCATGATGACTCGCGCCAGTTCATTTCGATTATAAATAGCAGCATATTTCCTTCATTCAAATTCATTTGAGTTCTTGAGCTCAGGCAATCCCATATATTCTCTCGTCGTGTTCTTGCTCTCACTCAAAGTCTTCTTCCCTTTACCGAAAAACACATCCCATTCTTATTCCCATCCCAAAATCCATGACTGAGTAAAGAAAGCTTACCTCAACCTTTACCAAAACGCCTTAATTCATAAGAAAGAAGCAAGTGGCTTCCTCATCAAACTTAACATCCAAACTGTCACACCCCCTCTTGAGCTACCTACTAGCTTAGCCCAAAAGATGACGTGAAGCAGACTGACATCGCTCTCTTCTAACGATACCTGTCAACTGTGTTGAACTCTTGAACCTGATGAACATGCTAATCTTGTATATAAAATACTTTATATAAACACAACATAACAGAACCTAGACAATCCATAGACATACATGAAATGCAGCCTTGAAATAACTCACTTAGCCATCAAATCTGATGATGACATTATAACTAAAAGGATATCCAACAAAAGTTTACAATCACAACACCCAGAGCTTACACAAACTGTAAAGTATCTAAATCTTGCAAAGATATATGTACACATAACAAAACAGACTCTATATACAACTAGAAGCTTTCAGCAGACTAAGGTAGTCTATCAGACACCGAGAGCTCGATCTTTACCTAGAAAGTGGGAAAAACATTTTGGTAGGATAAGCTATACAACTCAGCGAGTGTCTAAGTTTAAAACTGTAAATCTGGAAATCAGAATACATGAAAAATATAGCAATGACACCTTTCTCAAATACTCACCAAGTTTGTAATTGAAATATAGCAAGGCATATCAAGTATATTAAACATTTCAACTAACATGACAAATCTACATTGTACGTCCAGTATAGCCAATATTTACTAGCTCTACAATGTAGTGGGTCTCGCCCAACACTCACATCCTTTATCATATTAGAACCCACCCAGCACTCACCACAACATCATTGTTAGGAAGTACACTCAACGTTAACAACGTAATCTAACCTGTGTGCACACGGTAATATATAGCCTCGGGCTTAACATCTCAGTCATGTTGTTAATAAAAATCTCAGAAAGTCATATGAACACATTAAAACATGCCTGCTATCTTTATCTTTCGTAAAACTCAAACTTACTCATATTGTTCCTAGAAAACTGAAAATCTAAAAAAATAAAACTTGCTTAAAATGATATTGTTTCAACTACTCTTCAAAAAGTCGATAATAACATGTTTACATATAAATTTCATTATAAAACCTAAACTTGAAACTATACTTGAAACCGTTCATAGAAATCATACTCTATTCATAAAATCAGATTCAAGCATAGAAACATAAACATAGGTAACAACCTAGATAACAACCTAGAAATCTGTTTTGTCCCTCCAGCCTTAGGCTAATTCCCTGTTGTGTACACTCGACCTATTTTCTCGTGCCTGTGAAACATACCAAAATCAAGCATCAGAACATTATATGATATTGTATACAAAACTTAAGATGACGGACAAAATATGACATCCATCAATTTTAAACTTAGGTATAAAAGCACATTCCATAATTTTTCCCACAATTTTCCAGATTCAACAACCTAAACTTTAAGCATTCATAAATTTCTTAAACATTAATCAAAATTAATTTTTTGTATATCAAACTCTTCATTTTGAACTTCTTGACAACTGACTTAAAGGAACAAAAATGAAATACCCAACAGATTGCTACAGAAATCACCCATAATAGAGGTAGTCCAAAATCGGGTCTTTTGCTAACCTCTGACTTGTTCCTGAAATTCTACGTACTTCAAGTCATTTTTGGCTTATTGTTTCTTCATGAAATTTGTAGGGAATTTAATAAAATTTTCAACCATACCTAATAGAGCTTCTAAATTACTTTGTATAATCTGTAAAACTCAAAAAACCAAAGGTTTCACGATTTTGCACACCAAACTATGACCTGAATGCCTTTTTGAAAAACATAACTTTAACATCAGAATGTGCTTATGCTTTCATCGTAGAACTTGTTAGAAATTGAATAAACTTTCAAACAAAACAAACTTCACCTTTTAAATCTCCTTGAGCAGTTCAAACCAACTTAAAAACCAGAGAATGTATGTGTGAATTCAATTTGTGAAGAGAAATGACTTGAGCTTGTTGTTTCTTGTCTTCTTCAACCTCCAAACTGCAAAGTCTTTGCTTCCAATTCTTCTCAAACCCTCCCTCAACAAAGCTGTGAAGTTGATGAACCAAAAAGAGATCAGAAATAGGAGAAGAAATTTTGGACGATGAAGAAGAAGAGAGAAAAAAAAACCGAATGAGTTATTTCACCTTCTCTCCCTTTTTTTCTTTTAAATCTTATTTTAAATAAACTTTTTTTTATTTTTTTTCTGTCCTTTTTTGTTTAATCCTTAATATATAAATAATAATAAACGAAATTTCATCTTCTTTTTCTTTCTTTTTTTCTTTTTTTTTAAATTCAAAATAATTAACACAACTTGAACCAAAAGCATTGTCATTTTTCTTCAACAACTTAAATTAAACTTCCTATATTATATGACAATAGCAAAGAATCCAAGAAAAATCTCGTGTTTACACAAATGCCCAATTGCTAACCCTAACACCATTCCCTTCAAAAGACCCTATTTTTCCACCTCACAGAGTGCCAGACCTGAGGCCTCTACGAAGAAAGAAGTGACCAAGCCTAACCTGATGTAATTCAAAGTTGGAAGGTAATTTTCCCAAAATGAATTCCCTCTTCTCCCTTAGCTGAGGGGCTATTTATTAGAGTTTGTAAAGGGGTTACAAGTGGTTATAACTAATCAGTTAGTTTAACTGATTAGTTATTCAAACAAGACATAACAACCTAGCTGTTGTTCTAACAGAAATAACAAGCTAACTGTTAAAACAGTGAAACAGAATAACAAACTAACTGTTAAAACAGTGAAACAGAAAACAGGGGTAATGAGCTGGTTGTCTTTCAATGAACTGTCTGTCCTTCTTACATCATAACCCTACCGAGACCTTAACAAAAGTGCATTCTGACAAGCCTAATAAAAAATTGCACATGCCCATTGGGGAAAACTCAAGCTCCAGTCATATATATCAGCAAGCTGAGAATGAGGGATGATGAGAAAATTTTTGGAGAGTTATGTGACTTGTATTGCACAAGGATGCAATGAGTAGATGAAAGGGTGGTAAACTAGCCAGCCTCAAGTTTTGTTACCTTGAAGCATGGAAAAGACAAAATATTGATTAAAGGAGCATTAGAAGCGTGTATGTGCTAAGAGTCTGTACAAATGGAGTTAGATATTGGGGATGAAGATGTGAGTGTCATCATCACGTTGTAGGATGAGCAACGGTGGAAGAGAGAAGGAAGGAGAAATAAGGAAGACAGGTGGAGAAGTTGCTCAATGAGAGGGAGTTTCGTGACACCAACATGAATTAACTGAAAAGCTCTCTAAGAGCAAATCTTCTTTTGTGGAATGAAAGTAGAGGATGGCATCGCTCTACCAAGTGATAGAGAAGAAGGAAAAGAAGAAGGAAGAGCTCGTAAAGATTATGAGCAAGTTGAGTAATTGGTGACCAAGATAAGGGCCATTTGAGGAGAGGAT
>JBBPDI010000005.1:11059219-11072424 GCA_037974545.1 Cucumis variabilis
ATTATTGGATTCAAATTGAGATATTTGTGAAAAGCCAAGTCCAGGTTTCTTTGATGTATGGTTTTCATATGGTAATTTTTTTGGGGTCACCCTTAGTGGTTTGGAACAATTAAGGATTGTTCTATCGAAGATTTGAGTTGAAAGCCTCTATTTAAACATATAAACATAGACACATTGTCACATTATTATTTAATATTTAAGTTACATATTATTGTTTTCGATAGAATTGGGTCCTTAGTTGCAGCTGGGAATAGATAGGGAATGATGTTTGGTTCTCCCAACCGTAAGCTTTTCTTTTCATAATTTTGTTATCCTGATTGCAGTTTATTTGCTGTGCAATGGATCCTTCTCTATGTTTCATCTTTGTACTGTTACACATGATTTGTTTGTTCGAGTTTGAATTCAATGGAGGAGCTCTTTTCATTATTTCATTATATGCTGTGATTTTTTTAATAATTTCAGAAGAATCTTGAAGGAAGGGGGTTAGGGATTCGAAAATAGCTTTATCGTAATCGTAAGGAACCGAGGAGTGGGAAACAAAGAAAATAAGGGGACTGGTGAGGTCATGAGGCTGGCGGCGAAAATAGGAAGACGAAGAAATTTGAAGGAAAAAAAAGGTGAAACTAACTTTAACCTCCCTTTTTGTTTTTCTAATCTACTAAATAAAAAGTTCTTAACTTCATTTCTATTGAATTTCTTGTTGCTCTATCATTTTCAGTCTTCCTTAATCTACATTTGGAAGCGTTGGATGAACTTCCACTCAGTTCTAGATTATCTGATCTTAATTTTAACAAATTTGTTCAGTGTGTGTTTAACAAACTTTTGATTCGTTGTTTGTTAGTTTTACAACATGTTATGTGTCTGTTCATGTGATCAGCACAAAGTTCATCCTGCAGAGAATACTCTGGTTAGTAATATCAAAATTTAAACGAAAAAGAGAGACAATCTACAACATATTACAGGTGCTCTAGGTTGTTATTTCTTTGATATGATTTTTAAAAAAAGCTGAAATTTTCCTTGTTTTTAGAAACATGGGATTGAGATGGTCATCTAAATTGCTGTTTTGCAGTTCCCAGAACTTATACAACCCATTGAGGAAAGAACCTATTATATTAAGGTACTTAATTTAAGAACCTATTTCTCTATCACTTTATGTATGCATGCCTGTTTCTTTCTATACCTAATAATGGAGAATTGGTAAAGTTGCCTCTTGTAGTTCATTTTAGCAAGAAGAGCATTCATTACTTTTCTTCTGAATCTTTGGATAATCCTTGAAGAAATAATGTCATTTATAAAACTATAAGCTTGCAAGAGTTTGTTTCGATTGTAACTTAGCTGCATGAAACAGTCCTGAATTTCATGGTCCATGAAGTCGACTTGGGACTGTTTGGCTGTCAATTTTTTTTGTTCGAGTTTGAATTCAAATATGGATAAAAATTAGATTCTAACTTATAGTGTGGTTCAAACTTTTCTGAAATTATTTATGTGATACTTATCTGAAATTATTGTGGACTTATTGTTTTGTAAGATTAGATTGAGAGCTGAAGATGTTCAAGGAAGAAACCTTCTGACTAATTATGAAAATTAGTGTGGTGTGTGCCCTTTGTTATCTTTTAGTATTTAGTTTTAATGTTTTTCTTATTTCGTTTGTAGATTTCAAGAAGTTGAGGATAACAATCGGTAAGACTTTGATCAGTTTGGAGTTATCTTAGAGGGTTGTGGTGCTTGGAGGAGGAGGATATCTCTGTTTCTTATTATTGCATATACTTTGTGTTTTATGATTGAGAACGATGTTCACAACTCGTTTTGTAATATGAATAAGAACAATATGTTTCTATGTCATAAGTATGTAACGACTTAACTATATGTATATGGTCAATGATATATATGCAATTTGTTAGTTATTTGATTGAAAGCTTGGGTTGATTCGAGAAACGTAAATAGTTTAATTGATCATGTTGTATACCATTGTTGGACTTCAAAATAGGTGTAATATAATTATAAAGGTATTTCAAATTGTATAATTTTTCATTTGAAAGAAAAAAAAGTCTTGACATGCAAAATGTGTCAAGAATAAACAAATTCTTGATATTTAAAAGCTGTCAAACAAAATACCCTCTTATTCTTGACACTGGATTACTTGACGCATAAAATTCGTCAAGTAATCTCATATAATTGATGCTTTTTACCTGTCAAGTATAATTTTACTTGACGCTTAAAAACTGTCAAGTAAACTTCTCTTATTCTTAATACTGAATTATTTAACGCATTGAAAAACGTCAAGTAAACAAATACTTGAAAGGTAAAAAGCGTCAAGTATTGCCAGTTTTGTAGTGGTAAATATAACAGCAAAGCTAAAGATGAATGATGAGAGTTGGATCAATCAATATTATATAATAGAAATTATTCTAAGAAAAAAACATATACCTTTGCCATTATAAGAAAAACACATATAGCTTGTAAGAAAATGGTTGAAGAGATGTCTTTATATATAGAAGAAAATAAATGGTTACAAAGTATTTTGAAATCTCATCACTAAATACAAATTTATAATCTTTAGAAATTAAATTATTAAAATAAATAGATAAAAATCTTTTATATTCAATTTACGAATTTGAATTTGAAAAGATAATCAATAGTTAATATTAATTTTATTCTTTATATATATTAAATAATTATTAAAATAAATAGATAAAAAAACCTTTCGTATTCTATAATGAAATTAAGAATTTGAAAAGATAATGCATAGTTAATATTGATTTTATTCTCTTTGTATTAAATAAATAAAAATAAATAATAAATCAATTATAAAATAATATAATTCATAATTTTTTTTAGAAAACTCATATAATATAAATGGTTTGTTTTATTTATTTTTTTAAAATTTAAACACTAGCTAATATTTGTTTTAAAATATAGGATAATATGAATTGCAAGAGTGGAATCATTCAAATAATTCTCCTCATAGTAAGATTTTATAAATATTTTCGTTCATTTACAAACAAGAGCAAATTTGATTCTTTTCTTCTTCTTTTTTTTTTTGGCGTTTTCTTTCTTTTTCTTCAAACATAATTATTTGAATTTGCCCCACTGACTTTTGGTGAAATAGAAACAGATAAGTAGAAATTCAAGGGCAATGGGTTCTATATATAATTAGTTCATGAAGAACAAGGATAAAAGGCAGAGATAGATCTGGTCTGTGAGCAGCCATGGTATCCAATTGCTTCCCGCCATTGCAAGAAGGTTTAATTTACTCATCATTTTACTCTTTTAACTTCTCCAAAACACACATATTATTGTTTAATCATGATTTCTACAACCAATAAAACTTTTTTTTATTTCTTTACTTCTATATATATTAGACTTGAAGGTAAGGTAGCCGTAATCACTGGTGGGGCTAGAGGAATTGGGGAACAAACAGCGAAGCTCTTCTTCAAGCATGGAGCCAAAGTGGTTATTGCAGACATTCAAGACCATTAAGGTCAAACACTATGCAACGATCTCGGTCAGTCATCTTCTGTATTCGTTCATTGCGACGTAACGAAAGAGAAAGATGTTGAAACTGCGATTGACACGGCAGTCTCCAAGTATGGAAAGTTAGACATCATGTTGAACAATGCAGGAGTTTTCGAAGACTCTCCAAACTTCGACATTCTGAAAGATGATCCATTAACCTTCCAGAGAGTGGTGAACGTCAACCTCGTTGGGGCCTTTTTCGGAACGAAACACGCAGCACGAGTAATGAAACCAGCAGGTCGAGGGAGCATCGTGACGACAGCGAGTATATGCTCGGTGATTGGGGGAATTGGGACGCATGCTTATACGAGCTCGAAGCATGGGGTGTTGGGGTTGATGAGGAATGCAGCTGTGGATTTGGGAAGATATGGGATTAGGGTAAATTGTGTTTCACCAAATGTAGTGCCAACTGAAATGGGAAGGAAGTTGTTAAAGGTTAAAGATGGTGGGGAATTTCCAAGTTTCTACTGGAATTTGAAAAATGGATATACTTTAAGGGAAGAAGATGTTGGTGAAGCTATTGTGTATTTGGGGAGTGACGAGTCCAAGTGTGTGAGTGGACTCAACTTGATTGTTGATGGAGAATTTACTGTTGTCAACCAAGCTCTTTGTTCCTTTCGATCATCTCATTGATCGATCAAGTTTGAGTCGAGAATAAATGGAATCCCACCCCATATACTAAAATAGAGAAGGCACCTTATACTTCTCATTCTCTAATTGTTGTACTGTATTTTATTTTTTTTATAAGACTAGGATGTCCCACGTTTGAAGTATTATTATTATTAGAAAAACTATTGTAAACCATATATAAAACTATTGAAAGTATTATTGATAAACTGTCACGCCACCTTCCAAGGCCTCCTCATGCAATCAAGTGAAGTGTATCCACCTAGACACTTAAACATCTATCTCACCGCAAGATAATACGTTGGACGTCTAGTAAGCGAAATTTTACTACTCATTTACTCTTTAAGGCGTGTCATAGACTAAGCTAACTCAACGGAAGACTTCATTCAAAGGAACTCTTATTCTAACCGAAGGCTATATTGCCTAATGGTTATATCGCATGCAGCAACTCCAACATAAGTCATGTGACGTATTTGAATGACTAACTCAAAACGCCTTAAACGTTTAAACCAGAAGACTTAAGAAAGAAAGTACTTCATTAATATGTATTAAGAGTTTACAAAATGTCAATGTCTAGGTAAAATGCAAGTACCAAAAGCTTAAGTACAAATACCTGAAATTACAAAATATCCCTCCCCTTCGCTTAACAAATTTAGATGCATGTTGTGCGACCAAAACTGGTGGTTACTAACAAGACAATGTCACGTAACAAGGCACAACAGGCGATCAAGACGGCAAATCAAGCTGAATGTCCTTTGCTAGCTAGAAGGAAAGAAAACAAAACATTTCAAGAATTAGACAAAGTGTCTAGTGAGTGAGGATTTCTTCAATACATTTCATTTTAATAAATGGTTTTCACATAAACAATAAATATATCATAAAGGAAAATTGCATCAAATGGCAAAAAAATTTAGAAAAAAACAGCTCATGACACCTATTTTTTGCATATTGCGAATATGACAAAATTAGTGATATCAGACGACTATCAGACAGTAATCATAGGACTATTAAGAGCTATCATATGGTAATCATAAGGTTATCGACTTTTAAATTTGCTACTTTTATGCAATTTAGAAAATGTAGTGACATGGGCCTTATTATTATAAATTTTTTCGCTATTTTTGCAAGGGACCCTATCATAAACTTGAAATTCATTTTGCAAGCTCAACAAGTTTATCAGAATATGCGGTTCAAAATCTAAAAACCATTTTATGGTCTTAAGCAATTTCAAACATTGAAATTTATATTGCTTAGTACACAAAGTGTTTGGAAGTTCATCTTTTCTTCATGTAAGCCATTCAACATATATAGTAACACATAAAATCACAATGAATTACAATTGTAGTGATCATTACCTCGACTGAGATTTCATTTATACATTTTCATTGTTGAGTCATGGTTGTGCGAAGAAATCTCATAGCATTTAAGAAACATCATAATTCCATATACGCATAACATGTCTTTCAAATATGCCAGATTACAATGCAAGCAAAGGACATTTTATACCATATCATAAAGCAAGTATAAGGCATCTTATACTAGATTGCAAAGCAAGTGTAAGGTTCATCGCATAAGGCACCAAAACCTTTTACAGAGCATAAATCATGAACCATTTTCAAAACATATCCATTTATGAATCGAATGACAATATTAAATAAATAACGATACTCAAGAGTTCAAATATCAGTTGAAAATTATTTTGGGCTTTCAATTCATTTTAAAAACCACTCACAGATGAGATGAGATGAGATTCCCTTCTGACCTAAGAACTTGACCAAACTCCTTGTCAACCTAAGAAGATCTTCTTTAACGTCTGGTAAATTTTTTAGCCAATTACTTAACTTAGAGTTCAAATTAAGCTCTAAAACTTGCTCCAAATTTCCTACTTATATACTTCTCTAATGAGAATTTTCATGTCAGAATGATTACTTCTACACGATGGTGACTTTTCAACAAATCACGTTATATTACATAGCTCTTCCGTTCAAATTCTGATCATCAGTGAGCAGCTGGATCAGAACTAAGCACCATCCTTCATATGTAAAAAATGACTTCAACTACTTCTTTGATAGAGGTCGTCTATTACCAGAATGCATAGGAACTTGCTCAAACGACTGATCAAAATGGCTTATCGCGTCAAGTCGTAAGAAGCATTTCCACTCTTACCTCATAGAGTCTTATTGCATAGCTTAGGCGGCGATTAGGGTCTCACATTAACATTGATAAAAATCTATCAGTGACGACTATCAATGTCTATTTTTGATAAAATCTAAAATTTTTGTCAGTATATTTTGTAAATATTTTAATTCATTTTACTATATTGAAATTGTTTATTGAGAGAAAATTTTTTTATCAATCAGAAATTGTCACCTTATTTACCAACTTAATGATGAACTTAATACAAATAATTTAATTTGTGACTAATTAAAAGTTGACATGTTTTCTAAATTGGAATCGAAGACATAAATTTGTAAATCCTAATAGTGCCACTTGTTTTTCATCACGACTATTGGATCAACTTAATTATTTTTGTCCAATTAAATATTATATATTTGAACTAAAGTCCAATTGAGCCCTTAATTTAGCTCAAATGCTAAATAAAACCCAAATATGTATGGTTAGGCCTAGGGGGTAAGTCCATGGGCTAACCAAGTCCAAACTCACAAAACTCACTTGAGAACTCTATTAAATAGAAGAGTTCTTTTTTTTTTTTTGGGGGGGGGAGGGGGTTAAAGAATTTTTACTCTAGAGAACCTAGAGAATTCGTTGAACAACTAAAAGACTGTTTAATTCCTGGAGTTGATCACCCTAGAAGATTGAAGTTCCTTTGAAAATACAAGTATTCTTCTAAGACTTCAACTTCAAGAACATGAAGTGCTCCACTTTCATACATCAAATGTACACCTTCAACCGAGAGAAAATCAGAGGATCAAGTACTAGAGATCCAACCACATCCCACATCAAATTAACATAAATACAACATCAACACAAATTCAACTCCATAAAACCTCATGGGAATAATGTCACTTATTATTATTATTTTAGTTCGATAATGGTGCATCAAAAGGGTTTATAATTAATGGCTATTTATCGAGTTCTTTTTGGACTATGTCTATTTTTCTCTCTTGTTTTCTTTCTTTATTTTTTCTTGAGGCTATGGGTGAAAACTATTAGTGAAAATATAGTTTTAGGCCGTGGCAAGATTAGTGGGGGAGGCATTATTAAATGTGCAAATCCACCCATGATTAATTTTTAAAAAAATTGAAAATATTACAAAAACATTGAATTTGATTTTTTTTTCTTCAATTGTCTAATAATCCAAAATATTATTAATAATAATAAATTATACTCAAAGTAAAATTGTAATATTTTTTAACCGATGTAAATGAAGTACAAACTAGAAAAAAAAAACTCTTATTTTAGTGTTTTGCCTTCATTATGTATATAAATAGTATATTTAATATACTTTAAATATGAAAATAAGTAAACCAAACTTATATAAATATTATAAACTATATAGCTAGGTAATTGATAAACCAAATTCACATTTTATATACCAAAAGTTTTAGTCTCAATAATGGCCGGTGTGCATTTGATATTATTTATGGACATAAAGTTGACACTTCTTGTTGCGTAAGTTATTTTGTTATGAACACAATAAGGTAACAAACAAAAATGCAATTGTTTAAAGGAATCTTTTAATCGAGAGTTGATTGAACTTTGAGGATATATTGAAAATTCTAAGAAAGTAGGAATGTTTACACAAGACTCAACCTTGGATTCCTAATCAATTGGATATGAAATTTTGAGATAGAATTTTATTTATCATGAAATGTTTTCATTACTTACTAGGTTATAATATGGTGAATTTTAAAACTTATTCTAAATACTCTCAAATACTTAATTTTAATCCTCTATTTTTAATAAATCTTATAGTTAATTCTTTTTTAAAGTTAACTTTTATTAAAATTCATTAAATAATCACAATAATTTATATTTTAAAATCTATAATAAAAATTGAAATACAATGAAAAATTTCTAATAAATTAATAGTTTGAAATTTTTTTAAAATAATAAAATAAATTAAAATAGTTTAAGATTGAAATATTTTATCACTATAAAATATCAATAACTATCGGGGATAGAATGAATTTTTTAGATACTTTATAAAACTTTCCTTTTATCAGAAAGTTTAAAATAAAAAATTTAAGTTAAAAAATAGAAAAACTAAAATTGAGTATCTCAACAAAACAATATTTTAAGAGGAAAGAAAAATAAGGAGTGAGAAGGGAAGAGTTTTAATCTAAAAATTGGGTGTTAAGTGAATAAAAGATATTTTTTGTGGGAATCAAGGTGAACCACACAAAAAGAGAGAGGAACCCCACCTCTTCACCTCTTCACCTCTTCACCTCTTCACCTCTTCACCTCTTTTCGAAATGATTGAAACCCTTCTCTCCCTACATTTTCCCTACATTTTCCTTCTTATCCACAAGTACGTTATCATTTTTCGAAAAACTTAAATCAATCTTAAATTGAGACACTACCACCAATTTTTAATGATGTTTGAAATTAAAAACGTCACTTTTTTTGTTTGCATGAAAAATGTTATCATAATATTATAGACATTTTGTTTTTAAACTTAATTTATAAAATTATCAATCACCAAAATATTTATACTCTATAAAATAATTTCAAAAACAGAAAAAAAATTACTTGTCTATAATAAAAAATATAAAAAATGACCCGTGATTAATTGATATTTAGTGCGTAAACGTTCATTTACATTTAATCGTTTAAATTTGGGCAGTCAAATTTAAACGATTTTTTTCAAAAAGTTTTTGTACATGATCGTTTAGATTTGGTAGTCAAATCTAAACGTTTTTTTTTTTTTTACAAAACACTTTAGAAATTTAAGAAGCTAAATTTCAACAATTTTTAAAAAGATTCTTTTGGTACATGATCGTTTAGATTTGACTTTATTTTTCTAGGCGATTGTTTAGATTTGACTATTCAATATCTCAACGATTTTTTTCACCATATTTTATATTAGACGTTTGAATTTTTTTTTAAAAAATATATCTATTATATTTGATACACAATCATAAACCAAATAATAGTTTGAAAAAAAACAATAAAAGAAAAATGTCACAAGAAGAGAAAAAGGAGATGAAAAGAAAAAAATTGTATAAGAGGAAGAGAAGAAAGGCAATGAAAAAGAAGAGAAGAAAAACAATGAAAAGGAATGTAAAATCTGAAATACTTAAAAAAAATGATTAGTCTAATGAACTTTTTCATTTTGTTATAGAGGGCCTTAAATATTTTATCATTTTGTTATAGAGAGAGTTGCAAATATAATAATTACATTCAAAATAATTAAATATATAACAACATTTTAAAAAATTTGTAAATATGACAAAATCTATAAAAGTATCAATGATAGAAGTCTATCACCGATAGACTATGCTGTAAATATTGGTCTATGAGTGATAAAACTGTAAATATTGATCTATCAGTGATAAAACTGTAAGTATTGGTCTATCAGTGATAGACCATGAGAGTCTATCAGCGATAGAAGCCTATCACTAATAAATTTTGCTATATTTACAATTCTTTTTTAAAATGTTACGATATTTTTAATTATTGCTCTTAAAATTGTCACCAATTATAGTTACTCTTCCTTGTATTTATGAAAATTAAAACTTAATTTTTGTAGATTAATTAATTAAACCATTTATCTCATTTAATATAAATTTTTATTCTAAAACTATGTTAAGTAAATATTTTAATAGATGATTATTTTCTATTTTATTAAAATAATATTTATATTAATTTTGTTAAATTAATATCGATTAATTAACTATATTCCATATGAATCTATATATAAATTGAAAAACAAATGGAGTGGGGAAAAGATAAACCCCTAGTTTTGAAAATAAATAAATAAATCTTGGTCTATGGAAAATAAGGATGTTTGGAAATAACTTATTCACAACAAAGATTGAAAACTGTAAAATAAACTTGAGATTTGGATATCTATATTAATTTCTACGTAGAAAATCCTCCAATAAAAATATGAGCCATAAAGAACAAAAAAGAAAAAGAAAAAGACACCATTTTAGAGAATGAAGCAAAGACATGAGATTGAATCCATAAACCAAAGGTTGATTAACTAATTAATGCCAGGAGAACTGCATCAAACAGCACAACATAGAAAATAAATATAATCTATAGCACAAAACAACAATATCTGTAAAAATGAATCTTTTTTATGATTATCTGGTAAGTATTTTTAAAATATCAATTCTACTCTTTAGTTTCCTTCCTCTCATGCTATCAATAATGACTTCTATCATTACAATATGCATAATATGTCAACGTATTTTTTCATGAATTTATCAATCATAACTTGAACTTCAATATTCTATATGATATAAATGTTGATAGCATAACCTGAAATTAATAATTTATTACAACAAAAATTGCAACTATATCAACTTCATTTATACTATTAACGATAAAAGCTATCATATGGATAGTATGTTATTAGTGATTCAAAGCTATTGTCGATAACATGTTAATCTAATCTCTTTTCTTTGTCCATTTGTGTTTAAAAAAACAACCATAATATCACTTTATAGTTGCATTACCTTGATATCATTGATATATAGTGGCTTATTAAGGATATTACTTTTAAATGATATCAGTGATATTCTTCTGTTGCCATCATTGATAGATATTATTAGTTATCATAATAGAAGAATATAATTGATAGTAACTATCAAAAATATCAATTGATAATCTAGCTAATTAAACCTCATCAATTCGAAATTAATATATTTACCTAGGAGATATTACTTATATGAAAAATATTATTCTAATCTAATGCAATCATTATTAAATAATGTTAGTGATATTATTTTACATTGATAGCAATATAGAAAAATTACTTATAGTAGCTATCAGGAAGATCAACTACTAACAACATTGTTGATAGAAGATATTAGTGATACCAATGATACCACATTTCTCAAACTGAAAGTTATTATTACTAATAGCAGTTATGAGTGATAGGAGCTAACTATAGTAACTGCACCATATTTCTCAAATTGAAAGTTACTCTACCTTTTAGTGGCTATCATTGATAAAAACTATCGTTAATGACCGTTATCAATTATATCAACTGATAACATATTTCTCAAATTAAAAGCTAACATTGATAGCATCTAATAGTAATAGCAACGTATAACAACTATCAATTGCTATCAATGATAACTTTCAATTTAAGAAAATCAAGAAAAAAATACTTATAATGGTGACAAGTTATCACTAGTAGAAGCTACCAGTGATAACAACTGATAACAACCAGCCATATTCACTGATTGTAGCTAATAGTGACAACTTTCAATGTGAAAACATTAAGAAGAAGGGTGTGAAATAATCATTTTTCAAATTGAAAGCTATCAGTGATATTTTAATTTGAGAAATTTTGCACGAAACGTCTAAAATGGTCGTTTTGACGTGGGTATTTTAGTCTTTTACTATTTTTTGTGCTATATATGCAATCATTTTATCATTGTGTTGTATATGCTATTATTTTAAGCTTTGTTTGTTTGTTTCAATTATGCACCTAAAACCCTTAATGCTAATAGCTGGAAATTACAAAAGTTGGTGGCTCAATAAGTGAAGACGTGCTTTAAAATTGGGATTCAAAAGTTTTGTACCATTTGTTTAGTTAACATTTCAAGAGAATGAAATAGGTTATGGCCCAAAGTTGTTAGGTAATACGTAGGCTTGATTTATTTTAGGTTAAAATCTTATTTTTGTCCCCAAATTTAGTATTGTGTTCTATTTTGGTCTTTAAACTTTTAAAAGTGTTTGTTTTGATTCTTGAATTTTTTTTAAAAAAAATTTGAATTTGGTCCATGTCGTTATAATTTCGTTAGCTATTTAACGAAATGATGATATAATTTCTATATTTAAATTATTAGACTCTCTATTAATCATATTAATTAAACTGATCATGAACAAAAAAAAAAAAAACTTGTTAATTTTATTCCATACATATTTTATGTCAATACAAAAAAACATAATCAACACACTTAATAAATCCAAATGAAAAACTAATTGTTATTCTTTCTTCAAAACTTAATCTTTTGGATCCCCACTTCGGCTCCCCACCTTTTATTTATTTATTTTCAAATTGGGCATATAAAAAAAATAAAATAGAACTAACATATCAATGTTAATCTCTATGACAAGGAAAATAAACTAGAAAAATAAAGTAATTATAACACATGTATAAAACAAACTCTATGAAATTGTAGATAAAATATTCTCACAATGTATCACAAAAACAAAATAAGAGGAAGAAAAAAACACCTCAATGAACCACAAAATATCCCAAACTTAAGGCAATAAAAAATTTGTATGTGAATGAATTGCATCTAGCATATGAGTTAAAAAACTGAAATAAAATGACAATGCTCTAAAATGGTGACATCAAAATTTTGAAATCAAAGTAACTTTTTGAGTTTTTGATAAAACATCAATTTACTGAACCTTAAATTAAAAATTAAAATTCTATATTATTAAAAATGATTATCCTATTTGGTAACCTAGTCCTCCAAATATAAAAGTCACCTCATCATTCCGTTAGAGAGTTAATAGAATCTTAACGATAGGGACTAAAGTATGCTCTCTTAAAAAGTTCAAGAACTAAAATAGACATTTTTTAAAGTTTAAGGACCAAAATAGAATAAGATATGAAAATTTGAGACCAAAATAACATTTAAACCTTTATTTTATTATTGAATTACTATTATGATGTTTCAAGAAGCTTTATACTTGGACAAATTCCAAAATAATGTAGTTGTACAAACTTATTCCAAAAGTAGGTTCAATACTTAACATATAACAAATTTACAGAGAAGAAAGAAAGTAATGTCAAAAATAGATATCAAACTCGTGGATCTAATCCACGAGTTCACACTACAAAAAATAAGGCTTTTAATAGCATTGTAAGATAACCCATTTAAGATTGGGCTATTGAAAAAAAAGGTGGG
>JBBPDI010000005.1:11072524-11082821 GCA_037974545.1 Cucumis variabilis
ATTATTGGATTCAAATTGAGATATTTGTGAAAAGCCAAGTCCAGGTTTCTTTGATGTATGGTTTTCATATGGTAATTCTTTTGGGGTCACCCTTAGTGCTTTGGAACAACGAAAAATGATTTCAAGAATTGTTCTATTAAAGATTTGAGTTGCAAGATTTAAACATATAAACATAGACACATTGTCACATTATTATTTAATATTTAAGTTACATATTATTGTTTTTCATAGAATTGAGTCCTTAGTTACTTCTCTAGTGAGAATTTTCATGTCAAAATGATTACTTCTACACGATGGTGACTTTTCAACAAATCACGTTCTATTACATTGCTCTTATCATTCAAATTCTAATCATCAGTGAACGGCTGGATCAGAATTAAGCACCATCCTTCATATATAAAAAATGACTTCAACTACTTCTTTGATAAAGGTCGTCTATTACCAAAATGCATAGGAACTTCCTCAAACGACTGATCAAAATGGCTCATTGCGTCAAGTCGGAAGAAGCATTCCACTCTTATCTCATAGAGTCTTATTGCATAGCTTAGGCGGCGATTAGGGTCTCACATAAACATTGATAAAAATCTATTAGTGACAACTATCAATGTCTATTATTAATAGAATCTAAAATTTTTGTTTATATATTTTGTAAATATTCTTATTCATTTTACTATATTTGAAAATGTCTATTGAGAGAGAAATTTTGGATTAATCAGAAATTGTCACCTCATTTACCAACTTAATGATGAACTTAATACAAATAATTTAATTTGGGACTAATTAAAAATTGACATGTTTTCTAAATTGAAATCGAAGACATAAATTGGCAAATCCTAATAGTGCCACCTGTTTTTCATCACGACTGTTGGATCAACTTAATTATTTTCGTCCACTTAAATATTATATATTTGGATTAAAGTCCAATTGAACCCTAAAACAAGTTTAATTTAGCTCAAATGCTAAATAAAACTCAAATATGTATGGTTAGGCCTAGGAGGCAAGTCCATGGGCTAACCAAGTCCAAACCCACAAAACTCACCTGAGAACTCTATTAAATGGAGGAGTTCTTTTTTTGTGGGGTTAAAGAATTTTTACTCTAGAGAACCTAGAGAATTCGTCGAACAACTAAGAGACTGTTTAATTTCTGGAGTTGATCACCCTATAAGATTGAAGTTCCTTTGAAGATACAAGTATTCTTCTAAGGCTCCAACTTCAAGAACATGAAGTGCTCCACTTTCATACATCAAATGTACACCTTCAACCGAGAGAAAATCAGAGGATCAAGTACTAGAGATTCAACCACATCCCATATCAAATTAACATAAATACAACATCAACACAAATTCAACTCCATAAAACACGTTTCTTTAGAAATCCTGATGCAAATAATGTCACTTATTATTATTTTTAGTTTGACAATGGTGCATCAAAAGGGTTTATAATTGATGGCTTTTCATCGAGTTCTTTTTGGACTATGTCTATTTTTCTCTCTTGTTTTCTTTATTTATTTCTACTTGAGGCTATGGGTGAAAACTACTAGTGAAAATATAGTTTTAGGCCGTGGCAAGATTAGTGGGGGAAGCATTATTAAATGTGCAAATCTACCCATGATTAATTTTTTTTTAAAAATTGAAAATATTACAAAAACATTGAATTTGATTTTTTTTCTTCAATTGTCTAATAATTCAAAATATTATTAATAATAATAAATTAAACTCAATGTAAAATTGTAATATTTTTTAACCGATGTAAATGAAGTACAAACTAGAAAAAAAAATCTCTTATTTTAGTGTTTTACCTTCATTATGTATATAAATAGTATATTTAATATACTTTAAATATGAAAATAAGTAAACCAACTTATATAAAAATTATAAACTATATAGCTAGGTAATTGATAAACCAAATTCACTTTTTATATACCAAAATTTTTAGTCTCAATAATGGCCGGCGTGCATTTGATATTATTTATGGACATAAAGTTGACACTTCATGTTGCGTAAATTATTTTGTTATGACTTCAAACTTATGAAAAATATGAGCACAATAAGGTAACAAACAAAAATGCAACTGTTTAAAGGAATCTTTTAATCGAGAGTTGATTGAATTTTGAGGATATTGAAAATTCTAAGAAAGTAGGAATGTTTACATAAGACTCAACCTTGGATTCCTAATCAATTGGATATGAAATGTTTTCATTACTCACAAGGTTATAATATGGTGAATTTTAAAACTTATTCTAAATACTCTCAAATACTTAATTTTAATCATCTATTTTTAATAAATCTTATATTTAATTCTTTTTTAAAGTTAATTTTTATTAAAATTCATTAAATAATCACAATAATTATATTTTAAAATTTATAATAAAAATGTAATAAAAATTGAAATACAATGAAAAATTTATAATAAATTAATAGTCTATTCTAAATTTAAGATTATTTGAAGAAATATTTTTAAAATAGTAAAATAAATTAGGTATAACTATCCAATATAGATTTACTATATACTATAAATATTTTATTAAATTTACTATTTTTTTAAAACTTTCCTGATCTTGAAAGTTTAAATAAAAAATTTTAAGTTATAAAATAGAAAAACTAAAATTAAGTATCTCAACAAAATAATATTTGAACAGGAAAGGAAAATAAGGAGTGAGAAGGGAAGAGTTTTAATGTACGGAAGTGATAAAAATTGGGTGTTAAAGTGAATAAAAGATATTTTTTTTTGTGGGAATGAAGGTGAACCACACAAAAAGAGAGAGGAACCCCACCTCTTCACCTCTTCACCTCTTCACCTCTTCACCTCTTTTCGAAATGATTGAAACCCTTCTCTCCCTACATTTTCCTTCTTATCCACAAGTACGTTATCGTTTTTCGAAAAACTTAATCTATCTTAAATTGAGACACTATCACCAATTTTTAATCAGGTTTGAAATTAAAAACGTCACTTTTTTTTGCATGAAAAATGTTATCATAATATTATAGACATTTTGTTTTTAAACTTAATTTATAAAATTATCAACGATCAAAATATTTACACTCTATAAAATAATTTTGAAAACAGAAAAAATTTACATGTCTATAATAAGAAATATAAAAAATGACTCATGATTAATTAACATTTAGCACGTAAACGTTCATTTACATTTAATCGTTTAAATTTGGCTGTCCAAATTTAAACGATTTTTTTCAAGATTTTTTTATATACGATCGTTTAGATTTTGTAGTCAAAACTAAATGTTTTTTTTTCAAGACATTTTAGAAATTTAGGTAGCTAAATCTAGATTTGACTTTATTTTTCTATGCGATCGTTTAAATTTGACTATCAAATATCTTAACAATTTTTTTCACCATCTTTTATATTTGACGTTTGAAATTTTTTTAAAAAAATATATCTATTGTATTTGATACACAATCATAAACCAAATAATAGTTTGAAAAAAACAATAAAAGAAAAATAGCACAAGAAGAGAAAAAGAAGATGGAAAGAAAAAAATTGTATAAGAGAAAGAGAAGAAAGGCGATGAAAAGGAATGTAAAACCTGAAATACTTAAAAAAATGATCAATCTAATGGACTTTTTCATTTTGTTATACAGTCCTTCAATATTTTATCATTTTATTATAGAGAGAGTTGCAAACATAGTAATTACATTCAAAATAATTAAATATATAGTAATATTTTAAAAAATTTGCAAATATAGCAAAATCTGTAAAAGTATCAATAATAGAAGTCTATCACCGATAGACCATGTTGTAAATATTGGTCTATGAGTGATAAAACTGTAAATATTGGTCTATGAGTGATAGAACTGTAAATATTGGTCTATCAGTAATAGACCATAAGAGTCTATCAGCAATAGAAACCTATCATGGATAGATTTTTAAAATATTACTATATTCTTAATTATTACTCTTAAAATTGTCACCAATTACAGTTAATCTTTGTTATGTTTATGAAAATTAACAAATTAATTAAACCATTTATCTCATTTAATATAAATTTTTATTCTAAAACTATGTTAAGTAAATACTTTAATAGATGATTATTTTCTATTTTATTAAAATAATATTTATATTAATTTTGTTAAATTAATATCGATTAATTAACTTTATTCCATATGAATCTATATACAAATTGAAAAACAAATGGAGTGGGGAAAAGATAAACCCCTAGTTTTGAAAATAAATAAATAAATCTTGATCTATGAAAAATAAGGATGTTTGGAAATAACTTATTCACAACAAAGATTGAAAACTGTAAAGCGTCTATATTAATTTCTACGTAGAAAATCCTCCAATCAAAAAATGAGCCATAAAGAACAAAAAGAAAAAAAAAAGAAAAAGAAAAAGACACCATTTTAGAGAATGAAGCAAAGACATGAGATTGAATCCATAAACCAAGGTTGTTAACTAATTAATGCCAGAAAAATTGCATCAAACAACACAACATAGAAAATAAATATAATCCATGACACAAAACAACAATATTTGTAAAAATGAACCAATATTTATTTCAACAAAAGTTACAACTATATCAATTTTATTTATACTATTAACAATAAAAGCTATCATATGGATAGTATGTTATTAGTGATTCAAAGCTATTGCCGATAGCATATTAATCTAATCTCTTTTCTTTGTCCATTTGTGCTTAAAAAGAACAACCATAATATCACTTTATAGTTGCATTACCTTGATATCATTGATATATAGTAGCTTATTAAGGATATTACTTTCAAATGCTATCATTGATATTCTTCTATTGCCATCATTGATAGATATTATTAGTTATAGTAATAGAAAAATATAATTGATAGTAACTATAAAAAATATCAATGGATAATCTAGCTATTTAACCTCATTAATTCAAAATTAATATATTTACCAAGGAAATATTTCTTATATAAAAAATATTATTCTAATCTAATGCAATCATTATTAGATAATGTTAGTGATATTATTTAACATTGATAGCAATATAGAAAAATTACTTATAGTAGCTATCAGGAATATCAAAAGCTAACAACATTGTTGATAGGAGATATTAGTGATACCAATGATACCACATTTCTCAAACTGAAAGCTATTATTACTAATAGCAATTATGAGTGATAGGAGCTAACTATAGTAACTGCACCATATTTCTCAAATTGAAAGTTACTCTACCTTTCAATGACTATTATTGATAAAAACTATCGTTAATGGTCGTTATCAATTATATCAACTGATAACATATTTCTCAAATTAAAAGCTAACATTAATAGCATCTATTAGTGATAGCAACGTATAACAACTATCAATTGCTATCAATGATAGCTTTCAATTTAAGAAAACCAAGAAAAAAATACTCATAATGGTGACAAGTTATCACTGGTAGAAGCTATCAGTGATAACAACTGATAACAACTATCAGCCATATTCATTAATTGTAGCTAATAGTGACAGCTTTCAATGTGAAAACATTGAGAAGAAGAGTGTGAAATAATCATTTTTCAAATTGAAAGCTATCAGTGATATTTTAATTTGAGAAATTTTGCACGAAACGTCCAAAATGGTCATTTTGACGTAGGTATTTTAGTCTTTTACTATTTTTTGTGCTATATATGCAATCATTTTATTATTGTGTTGTATATGCTATTATTTTAAGTTTTTTTTTGGGGGGTCAATTATGCACCTAAAACCCTTAATGCTAATAGCTGGAAATTACTAAAGTTGGTGGCTCAATAAGTGAAGACCTGCTTTAAAATTGGGATTCAAAAGTTTTGTACCATTTGTTTAGTTAACATTTCAAGAGACTGAAATAGGTTATGGCCCAAGGTTGTTAAGTAATACGTAGGCTTGATTTATTTTAGGTTAAAATTTTATTTTTGTCCCAAATTTTGTATTGTGTTCTATTTTGGTCCTTAAAACTTTTAAAAGTGTTTGTTTTGATCCTTGAACTTTTAAAAAAATTTGACTTTGGTCCTTGTTGTTAGAATTTCGTTAGCTATTTAACGAAATAAAAATGTGACTTCTATATTTGGATTATTAGGCTCTCTATTCATCATATTAATTGAATTGATCATCAACAAAAAAAAACTTGTTAATTTTATTCCATAAATATTTTATGTCAACACAGAAACATAATCAACACACCCGAGACAAATAAATCCAAATGAAAACCTAATTGTTATTCTTTCTCCAAAACTTAAATCTTTCAGATCCCCTCTTCGGCTCCCCACCCTTTATTTATTTTTTTTCAAATTGGGCATACCAAAAAAAATAAAATAGAACTAACATATCAATATTAACCTCTATGACAAGGAAAATAAACTAGAAAAATAAAGTAATTACAACACATGTATAAAACAAACTCTACGAAATTGCAGATAAAATATTCTCACAATGTATCACAAAAATAAAATGAGAGGAAGAAAAAAACACCTCAATGAACCACAAAATATCCCAAACTTGAAGAAATCAAAAATTTGTATGTGAATGAATTGCATTTAGCATATGAGTTGAAGAACTGAAATAAAATGACAATGCTCCAAAATGATGACATCAAAATTTTGAAATCAAAGTAACTTTTTGAGTTTTTCGATAAAACATCAATTTACTGAACCTTTAATTAAAAATTAAAACCCTAAATTATTAAAAGTGATTGTCCTATTTGGTAACCTAGTCATCCAAATAAAAAAGTCACCTCATCATTCCGTTAGAAAGTTAACATAATCTTAATGATAGGGACTAAAGTATGCTCTCTTAAAAAGTTCAGGGACTAAAATAGACGTTTTTTAAAGTTTAAGGACTAAAATAGAATAAGATATGAAGTTTTGAGACCAAAATAACATTTAAACCTTTATTTTATTATTTAATTACTACTGTGATGTTTCAAGAAGCTTATACTTGGACAAATTCCAAAATAATGTAGTTGTACAAACTTATTCCAAAAAAAGGTTCAATATTTAACATATAACAAATTTAATGAGAAGAGAGAAAGTAATGTCAAAAATAGATATCAAACTCGTGGATCTAATCCACGAGTTCAACAAGTCAAACATGAATGCATCATAAGCATGCCATGTCAACTAAGTAGTTGTGGACCTGGTCCACAATTTTGATCTAACTTGTGGACCAAATTGTGGACTATGTCCACGAGTACTTTAAAAAAAGAGATAACTGTGAGAATAGTAAAAAAGTAGAATACATTTTGGAAAATAGCAACTATTCAAAATAATTTGATTTTTAGCAAAATCGGATGAGATACATATTTTATGAAGATTTTGAACCGATTTTTCCCTTTGATAAAATGAATATCATGTTTGTTAGTTACAGTGTATTTGTGCACCGAAAAACAATAGAAAAGATCGCGAAATATTATTACGGTGTATTTGCATTTCATCAAATTGCATAATAATATTAAATAAATATTTATTTTATCTATTGATCTCATTTAAAAGAATCATGCTATATTTATGCCTTAAATTCATACCATTAAATCACTAATAACGATTTATGAAGATTTAAATATTTGAATTTAAAATAATATCTTTTACCTAAGATTATGCATTTTATATAATAACAACTTGATATAAATATTCTATCCTCCCTATAATTATGCATTAAATAATGTATATTTTTCATAGATATTATTTACTATCATTTAAAAAATGATTTAAAATTTTTATTTAAAACAAAAAAACACTAAAAAAATATTATTCAAATGACAATATCCCATTAAAGTTGTGAGAATAATATAATTTTGTTTTAAAATTATTTAATTGTACCAATTTCCCTTCAAAAATTTTGAATCTGACCTGTATTTTGGGGTACAAAAGCTTTCAAATTAATTCGTTTCCAGTTTTGGAATTCTTTAACGGCAGCTGTCCAATTGATTGTTTGCATTTATCGTACGCCTGTTTTGGAATTCTATTACATTTTATCGTGTACTGTTTATTATAATGGGAACCCAACGTGTGAAATTTTTTTTTATGGTAGATAGATGGAATCTTCTCGATATATTGAGTACCGGGTGGTTGATTTTTCTATTCCATGCTCATCTTCATTTCAAGAATTCTTACAGTGCATTCAAGATAGACTCTTTCCATTCTTATATTTATTTGTGTGTCACATTACTCTTTATTGGGATGGATGCAATAGTTCGATCCTTATTCATATTGTTGAAGACAAGGACGTGTATTGGCGTATGTTGATTATGTCGAAATTCCTTGAAAATGATTTTGTTTTGGTCGTTGATTATGCATCTGCTGGGTCGGTTGAAAATACATATTGTTTCAATAATGAAGTAAATACATAGCAAGCTACAGACAATGTATCACGAATTATTGATGTTGATTCTTTTGTTTCACCAAATGATTCAGTACATATTAAGGTCGAAGTCAAGTTTAGAACAAAGTCAATACTAAAGAAAGCGATTTATATGTTGGCTGTAAACAATAGTTTTGAATTTGTTACAGTTAGGTCCAACCGCACATTATTTGACATTCGATGCAAAGATTTTTCGTGTTCATGGTATTTACGTGCTTCTCTATTAAAAAAAGCGATATTTGGATTGTCCGTAAGTTTACCGATACACACTAGTGTGCCATTGATATTGTTAAGAATGATCACAGGCAAGCAACATCCTAGATTGTTTCTAAGTGTACGAAGTCTTTTTTTAAAATGAATGACAAGGCTCCATGCCGCCCTTCTGATGTTATTAATTACATAAAGATTAATCACAAGGTAAATATAAGTTATGATAAGGCCTAGAAGATGTGAGATTGCATTGAATTCCATCAGGGGTACTCCAGAGGACTCGTATGCTATGTTGGCGACATTCACAGATGCATTGATTAGGAATAACCTAGGTATACAAATACTGCGTATTTGCTATTAGATATTTTATTCATTATGGAAATACACTGTAATTCTAATATCACATTTATTGCATGATTACTAGGAACGTATACGGCTGAAGAATCAAATGATGGATGTCGATTCAAGTTCTATTTCATGGCCCTTACAGCTTCAATTGATGCATGGAATCATTGTTTACCAGTTATTTCCATTGATGGTGCAGCTTTGAAGAACAAATATCTTGGTGTGCTCATTTCTGCTTGCACTATTGATGGAAATTCTCAAATTGTGCCACTAGCTTTTGTGGTGGTTGATTCAGAGAATGACTTGTCATGGACATGGTTTTTTCGAAATCTAAAGCTGTTTTTGGAGAAAATAAGGAAATAATAATTGTGTTAGATGCTCACAAGAGTGTAGAGAATGGGTTTAATGTTGTGTATGAATTAGCTGAGCATGGATTATGTGCACTTCATCTCTATAAGAATTTGAAAAAGAACCATAAGTTGCTTCATATTGAGGAATCATTTCATAGTTGTGGGAGAGCTTATACCTCGTTGATGTTTGAGTACTACATGAGAGAACTTGATAACCTCTCTCCATCAATTGGACATGAGTTGGAATGTATTGAAAGACATAGGTGGGCTAGGGCATTTTTTAGGAGAAAGAGATACTCGATTATTACAACCAATATTTCTGAAAGCATGATTCTACATTGAAGGAATCTCGAGAATTATCTGTAATTGGACTTTTAGAATCAATACGTAGCTTGGTTCAAAAGTGGTTTTATGAACGTCGCACCAAATGGAATTTTCAACGTACGAAACTATCACCACATGCAGAAAATATGATTTGAGAATCATTAAGGGAAAGTCGATCAATGAATGTAAGTTTTTTTAGGCCTTAAAGTAGTTTCAATTATTATCTATACATTTATTTGAGAATGACATTTGATTTAATATTTGACAGATATATCCTGTAGATCAACATGAATTTGAAGTCCACCATTGTAAGGAACAATTCGTTGTCAATATTTTGGCCTGTACGTGCTCATGTCGGCAATGGGACCTTGATTTGATCCCCTATTCACAATGCTTGTGTTGCCCTTTCTACAAGGAATCTTAATTTGCATACGTACACTGATAAGTTTTATTCTGTTTCAAATTTGATAAACTTGTATAAGAAGGCAACACGTTCTATTAATGGTATAGACCAGATTAGAAAAACATACCAAGGTGGCAACGATGGACTTCTTTCGCCCCAGGTCAAACGTCCAGCTGGAAGACCTAAAAAGAAGATATTTTTGTCATTTTTAGAGAAAAAGGCGACTGTTCGTTGTAGCAAGTGTGGTCAACGAGGTCACAATTGTAGGTTTGCATAGAACCCATTCAAAATTAGGTTACCATTCAGTAGTTTCTATAAGTATCAGTTACAATTATTTTATCACTTGATTTCT
>JBBPDI010000005.1:11093203-11117404 GCA_037974545.1 Cucumis variabilis
ATAAAATGTCTTTTATAGCATTTTTCCAATGTTATTGAAAACACTATTGAAACATTTTGATAACGACTTTTCCAGCACAATAAACAATGCTATCCAATTTTCAATAGCGTTTTTCTTCACGTTATAAAATGCATTTATAGCATCATATATGTGTTATAAATAGAGACATATTTTAGCGTTTTGCACAGCATTGTAAAAACGCTATGGAAAGTTGTAGACTTTCAATAACATCGGCTACGACCGCGTTTCGAAAACGCTATAAAAAATCAACAATAGCTTTTTTTGATGCTATCATAACTAATATTTCTTGTAGTGTCAACAAGTCAAACATGAATGCATAAGCATGCCATGTCAGCTAAGTAGTTGTGGACCAGGTCCCCGATTTTGATCTAACTTTGTGGACCAAATTGTGGACTAGGTCCACGAGTACTTTTTTTAAAAAAAATACAAAGCATACACTTACTTTTTCTTTAATAAAATAAAACGAAAAACAGACGATAGAGACTTTTTCGAAATTAATAAAATTACAAAATTAGCAATCTTTGTGGTATTTTTTTTCTTTTGACAAAATAACGAGGGTATAGTAATCAAAATTAGACATCAAAATTAATTGGTCGGTATCTTTTAATTTCGTTTGGAAAAGTTGTTTCAAGCTTCCAAGATCTTTCGGGTTGGTTTAGAGCATATAGGGTTGAAATTCATCCAATTAGGTCCATTTTAGGCTTTTAAAGTACACTTCGGGCAGTTTTTGAAAACTTCATATGGTTTTTTAGGGCAGGCACTTTGAGACACACATTTTACACACTTTTTATAGGTTTGGAGTAGACATATAGCATATGAGACTTGAAAGTTATGCAAGTGAATTTGCTTAATTAGTTTTGATACATGATTCATTTCAAAGAAGTAAAATTGAGCACGTTGTCTGCTTATTAGATTTCAATATTCCTTTTCGGATCTATATATTTTAAAGACAACAAAAAATGAGAACTTTTGTGAAGACCAACCGACCAAGCAAAGCCCTATTTGTGTATTTAATAATTTCTGTTCATTTTGTATAGTCAAGTTAAAAACTAATAACTTAGGAAACAAAAACTACAAAATTCTTGTGCAATCTATTTTGATGGAATTAAGGGTTGAATACATTTTTTTTATTAATTTGTTGTTACAATGTTGAATATATTTTGTTACAAGAAATGAAAATATGTGTCACGCCATTACAAGAAATCAGAGTTCTTCCGACTCACAAAATCTCGTTAAGGAAAGATATGTCGGGAAACATGCCTTCTATCTGTGCCGTCAGGCGTGCGTTGGGAGCATCAATCTATCTCGACATTTTGCTTCTGACGTTGGGCAAAGTGAGACCATCTCCGACACACACGCATACATGTCGGAGAAAAATGAAACACTTAAATAATTGTTTCCTTTTCCTTGACGCGGTGTTGAGAAACGTCAAGACTGACTTCCATATTTTTGACATCGACCTTGAAGGCATCGGGGGAAATGATAATTAAAATTTTCACCTTCTCCGACGCCATGCATGGGAACGTCGAAAATATGTTGGATATTCCTGACGTGTCCACTCATAGCATTGACGGAAAGAAAATAATTAAATAATATTTCTCGTTTCTTCTAACGCCAATTGCATGGCGTCGGGAACATGGATAATTATTTATGACGCCATTAGTAATGTGTCGGTAATATGGGGTTTTATTATTAGTGTATTACTAATGGCTTCGGTAATAGGAGTTCTCCCGATGTTTTTGTTATGCGTTGGGAGTTTCCCTATAAAAAATTATCTTTTAGTTCTTTAAATCACAGAACTGTCAGAGAAAGAAACTAAGAGAGAGAGAGATTGAGAAGAAGAAAAGTTCGTTTATTCGTCCACTGTGTTCTCGTTGCTCGCTGTTGTTTTTCGTCGTTTGCCTCCACCGCTTCTAATTCCAGTAAGTTTTGGTTAGTTTTAGTTTTGGGTTGGTTATAGTTTAGTTTTACTTTTTGTTGATATTTAGGTTTAGGATTTAGAATTAGTTTCAAGATTTAGATTTTGAATTAGTTTCAAGATTTAGTTTTGGAATTAGGTTTTAATATTGAATTTGAATATGAATTGTTTTTAGGATTTAAGAATTAATTTTAGATTGAATTTAAATTGGTTATATGTTGGAAATTATGTCATAAAACTCGCAATTTGTAATCATATTGTATTAAAAAAAGTCGTTATTGGTACTATAATCTTAAAACCAATCAACTAAGGAATCGAGGCTAATTTTGAGTAAACTTGAACTTTATGTAAAAACATAAACATGGATCAAGTTTGAGTATATAGCCTAAATGGTTTATAGTATACGAATAAAGTTGGGTTCCTTATTTCGGGATCATTATGGATGCGAACCCACTTTATAGTTAGTAGAAATGATGTGATCGATCCTAAATAGAGACATGGAAGTGAGGGTATCCTATATAAAGAGTTTACATAAGATTGGAACCATGAAATAGTCACTTTTAAGTTGTAACATCGTTGACTTTAATCTTAATGCTAAGCTAACTATTAACTTCTGTTCATACGAAATTATCCTTAGACCTGCATAAGTGAGGGAAGCTGAACGACGTTGGCCCAATAAGCCTCCCATTTCAGGGGTAAGACTGGGTGGATAGCTAGGGACATAGGGTAGAAAAGACATAATTGTTCGTTTCTATCCGTTTTAGGAATAGTAGATATGTTGTTCCCATAAGGATTAAATCCAGGTTTGAACAAGGGCCCCATCTTGTCATTGGCTCGAGAGGGATTCCGTTTATAGGTTGGACCTTAAATCAATTATTTAATAGTGGATAAGTGGAACTTAAGAAGCAAGATGTAGTTTAAGGGGTAAAATGGTACTTTGATCCAGCCAAGGTTACGAACAACCTGTGAATGATTAACTTGCTTATAATGGCTATATCACATGTACACAAATATATCTATAGTGAGGAGAGTACAACTATGAGACTTTAGTAAGATGATCCGTTAGTTAATGAATGATGATTAGCTTGGTCTAAAGAGTTTAGTCAGTTAATCTTAGATCGTTGGAGCCCATGTTCTATAGGTTTATTAGGTTCTCTCGCTAGCTCATAAGGAATCAATTTAGAACATTATTTAGAAATAATTCGAATTGTTTGAATTAGGTAAGGAGAGAAATTGACAAATATATGTAGGCGTTCGTTCGAAGTTTAAGATAGAGCTTTTATGTTTAAATGTGATTTAAATATTAAAAATATGAATACAAATTCATATTCGAAAGCTCGAAATTAATGAAAATGGTTAAAGTTGTAAAAAGTCAAAATGTTGACTTTTGACTTTGAGAAGTCAAACTTTGATTGGCTTCTATATTCAAACGTGATTTGAATTTAAGAAAAATACACATGAATTCATGCTCGAGAGATCGAAATTAGTCAAGACGGACAAAATGGTAAAAAGTCAAAATTTTGACTTTTGATTTGTAAAAGTCAAAGTTTTACTTTGATTTAAATGTCAAATTATCATATTGCCCTTAGACTAAGTTGTTGAGATTTGGCAAACTCATCACATGCAATTTTGCTTGTGATTTGCAAGTGTGGAATGCCAAGTGTTGAGATTGGGAAGCTCATGCAATCATGAAAGTAGTTTGCTTACAAAGAGATTTATTGCAAATGTGTAAAAGTCATGGACTTTTAGTGAGATTTTATTTTGTAATTTGGAATTGCAAAATAAACCAAAACTCTTTTTCTCTCCACAAAATCTCAAAGCTAAGTTCCTCCTTTAAATTCCATCCTCTCTCTATTTCCTCCATCATTCGTGTCCCACAACTTGGTTCTAAGTTTGAAGAATAATGGATCAATACTAGTGGTAGTCTCGGTTTCAAGTTCACGAGAGAACTATGCAAAGTTCGCGAGGAGATTACAAGGATAGAAAAGCTTCAAATGTGAGTTTTTTCTATTAACCTTATCTTTGTTTAAATTAGGGTTGTTATGCATGTTAATTACTAAAATGTTTGGTTGCAATTAGAGTAAAATATGATCCTTATTCCACTATACAAGTTCTCGTTTTCCATCATTATATTGATTGAATTTGAGGGGACTCATATTGAGTTTGAGAAAAGTGGGGTATAATGATTTCAATTTTTGTAATTGTTCTCGTTTTTCATCATTATATTGATTGAATTTGAAGGGAGTCGTATTGAGTTTGAGAAAAGTGGGGTATAATGATTTCAATTTTTGTAATTTGTGGTTGAGATTTGTATTGGCAATTCTACGGTTATGTTAGCCTTTAGTTCAACTTAGTTGTTGTTTATTTCTTAGTAATTTTGTTTGTTGGAACTGTTAGGTAGCTTATAAATATTAAAGTAATTTCTAGTTGATTTCTTATAGCTATTCTGCAGTTATGGTACCCTCTTTAGTTCAAACTTAATTTTGAATTTGTTAGTAGTTTTGGGGGTTTGAAGTGTTAGGTAGCTTGTAAAGTATGTTGGAAAGGATAAGAAGGTTGTAAAGATTGAAGTTATTTGTGTTATTATGGTTATCATACAGTTATGATAGCCTCTCTAGTTAAAACTTAGCTTTAGTAAAAATTTTGGGTGATTGGGCATAACTTACTCATGGACTAAGTTTAAAGTTTGAGAGGAGGAATATAAGACTAATCAAAACTGTTTATGTTTAAGGTCTTTAACAATGGAGAAAGGTTGGATGAAATTTAGGAATAAGTTCTCGATTGAGTATAGAGAGGGATTGTCTCAATTTTTAGAGGTTGCCAAAGTTAACGTTGATGATTACAGATCAACAAGGTGTACATGAAAGAGATGTATAAACTCAAATTAAGACTCTTTAGAGGATTTGGAGCGACATCTATCAACAATTGGAATATCCCCCTCCTATATAGAATGAGTGTATCATGGAGGGCTAATGAACTTGCATAGAGGTATAGAAAGCTTTGATGAAGGAACTAGCAGTAACCCTTTTAATGAAGGAACTAGTAGTAACCCTTTTCATGAAGAAGATGAAATGTTAGGTATGCATAATGATTTACAAGCTCCGATTGATCATGAAGATGAAACAGAGGAAGATTTGGAGAATGAGATGTTGTTTAATATTGGTATCGATATATAACAAGAGACAACAAACATGTTTCAGAAGTTATTAAATGAACCACGTAGTGAGCATACCTCGATTGTTTAGAATTTTCCTCCCTGAACTTTTTAGGTAGGTTGGTGCAGTCAAGGTTCTTAACGGTTAGAGTGATAAGTCCTTCGACATGTTATTAGAACTTTTAAAAACAACACTTCCAATTTGCAATACTACTATCACTAGTTCATTTTACGAAGCCAAACCAAAATTGTGTGAATTGGGCCTGGGATACCAGACTATTCATGCGTGTAAGTACAATTGTGTATTGTACTAGAATGAGTTTGGTAATTTGCAACATTGTCTAACTTGTGGTGAGCCTCGGTACAAGGTTACTCTTAACAGAGAGAAAAAATTCTGCATAAGGTATTGTGCCACTTTTTGTTTAAATCAAGATTACAGGGCTTGTTTGTATTGCAAGAAGGCTCATCTAACATGAGAGATGACATAAGGGTAAATGAACTGAAACAAAGGATGTGTTGAGACATCCAACTAATGCAAAGGGATGAAAGAATTTTGATTGTGAATTATCTGATTTCGCTTCAAATTCACGAATGGGCATGAAATCTTTGAACAACTAAATTTGTTGGAGTTTCTAGTTATGAGTAAACATTTTTCACTTAAAGCTAAGAAAAGAAAGAGAGCTCTCAATTAGACTAAAAGAATGTTTGCAAAAACTTGGTTGGTACGTTGTTTAATATTGAAGAAAAAACCAAATATACCTCGAATGCTTGGTTGGACATATAAGATTTGAGAATAAGAAAAGTTTACACTTGATAGAAGTCGGTAACAAATTGGTGAAGTGACATGTAAGTTACACATTAACTAGCAGTGAGCGAGTTGCGTTTTACAAGTACCTGAGATCAGTTAAGTTTTTTCATGAATTCGTTTCTAATATTTCATGATGTATGAATGACAGAGTGAGAAAATACCAGGTCTCAAAACACATGACTGTCATGTTTTGCTACATCGACTTCTCTTTAATGGTGTTCGAGCATATTTACCGAAAATGTGTACACTACTGTTATTGAACTGTGTAGTTTTTTTATGACTTATGTGCAAGGAATGATAAGAGTAAGTGCTTTGGTCCAATTTCAATCAGATATCATAATCATACATTGCAAATAGGATAGAATATTCCCACCTGCCTTCTTCGACGTAATGGTACACTTTTCCATTCATCTGCCATATGAAATCAAAGTTGTTGGTTCGAACTCTTATAGTTAAATGTATCTCATTGAAAGAAGTTTAATTACACACGTTAAAACAGTTTGTTGGAAATAAAACACATCCTAAGGGGTCTATTGGAGAAGCATATGTGATGAATGAATTAAGAACTTTTTTATTGAGGTATCTAAGTGGGATTGAGACTCGATTCACTAAAGATGAACGAAATGAAATGATGATAGCATTCCGCATCATCATTTAGAAAGAAATTGTATTTAAAGAAGATTTAAATATAAAAAATTCAAATAGGGATTCAAATTAGCTCAATAGGATTAATCGGGATTAGGTGGAATTTAATTAATTAAAATTATTTATTTAAATTAATTATGTGTTTAAATTAAATTAAATTAAAGTATGGGGAATTTTTAAAAATAGTAGATTTAACAAAATATTTACAATCTATAGTAAATTCTATCACTGATAGTCATTGATATGCTATAGTGATAGAATCTAAAATTTTGTTATAGCTTGTAAATATTTTAATTTATTTTACTATTTTTAAAAATGTTTCTTAAATTAATCAAATGGAAAAAGAGGAACTTTGATATATTTATTATTTTTATTTTGTCAAAAGTTAAAAGCCAAAATGTTTTGAAGCTTGGAAGTCATGTGTTTGACTTTGACCATTTGTTAGTGGATAATTCCACGGTTAGTGGAATTAACACTTTGTTGATGAATAAGCTATATGCTTATGGTGTTGTTCATCAAGCTTTCTACCACCTAATCCACTAACTAATTGCATGTTACATGTCAAATTGTAATGCAAATATGGTTTGCATTTGTATTGGCTTTACAATGCACACATTAGTTTGATAATTTAGATGATGAATCTTGTTGAATTTTGGAGAAGATTTGTCTAGAGTGTTCATAAACTCATTTCTCTCAAAAACTCATAAAATTGAACACTTTCTCGATCCCACAGTCAAGTTTTAAGCTTTGAGGATAGTAGAGAAGATTTATGTGTGGTTGTTCATACTTGATTTCATCCAATTTCATCAAGAATTGAAGGAGAATTTTGAGCTTCAAAGATAAGTGTTCAAAATCTCATTTTCCCTCAATTTTTCTAACATGCTTAATCCTCAAAATTCATAAACTCTAGAGTGTTTTAGTTTGATTCTCTTCCACTAGCATGTTAATTTAACTTTTAGAAAGATATTGAAGTGAGCAAAAGTGAGCCAAAACATGTTAGTTCAGTTGAGGCCAAATTTGACACTTTTAAGAAAGAAAAACACATATAAAAAAAGATTATGGTTCCCTTCAAAGAAAAGAAAACGATCATTTTTCTTGTAAGAGGAAAGAAAGGCAAGGTCGAGACCAAGGTCTTTTGAGTTTTAAACAGAGGGAGATTCAAATCGAATGAAAATATCAAATCCTAAAAACAAAAAAGTAATGATCAAATCCTCAATCGAAGGGATTTGAATCAAAATATCAAATCTTAAAAATAAAAAAGTAATGATCAAATCCTCAATCGAAGGGAGGAGGTCGAGGCTGACCTCTAGGAAATTCACATAAGGTAAATCTAAATCAAAAGAAAGTATGAAATCCTTGAAAGAAATAAGTAAGGAACAAATCTCCAATAAAAGAAGAGAGGTTCACACCAACATCGAGGCCAGACAAAAAAGCCAGCAAGTAGAAACTTAGGAAACAATCTCACTCACCAATGAGGATAGAAGCGTAAATATTAGAACCATAATTGAAGCTAAATAAATAAAAGAATTTGATCAAATTCTTAAGGAAGAATACTGACATATTTGCTTGGTCACACGAGGATATGCCTGAAAATGATCCCAACATCGCCTCAATTGGATAAATATTTAAACTAGTAAAGCAAAAGCAAAAAATGTTTAATCAATAGCATAATGAGATAATAGCAATTCAGATTAATGATTTCTTAAAAGCTAAATTTATTAGAGAAGTTGATTACCTTCAATGGTTATCTGATGTAGTGTATGTAAAAGAAAGCGAATAGTAAGTGGTGGATGTTCATAAACTTCATTTATCTTGATCAAACCACTATATTAAAGGACATTTTTCCTTTTCTCATGATAGATTAGTTAGTAAATGCAACAGTTGGCCACGATATGTTGAGTTTCATGGATGCATATTCAAGATAGAACCAGATCAAGGTGAATAAGGCATACCAAGAGAAAGCTTCCTTCATTATAAGTAAAGGTACATACTACTACATCGTCATGGTCATTCGAACTTAAGAATGCAAAAGCTACATATCAAAGATTGATAGAGAATATGTTTACTCCATTTATTGGGAAAAACATGAAACTATATGTAGATGATATGCTAATAAAAAGCATTAAAGCTAGACAACATGAGGCAGATCTTGAAGAATGTTTTTTTAGGTCCTTCGCACGTATAATAGGAATCTACACACCTTACCAAATGTACTTTTGGGGTAACATTAGGGAGATTTCTAGGCTTTATGGTTCACTAAAGAGGTATAGAAGCTATTCCAGACAAAATTCAAACGATCCTTGACATGTCCACTCCAATCAATTTAGAGCAACTTCAAAGTCTCAATGACAAGATAGCAACTTTAAATAGATTTGTCAGTAGAGCAACCGACTGTTGTCTCCCCTTTTTAAAAATTTTGAAAAATGGATCCTAGTTTGAATAGATAGAAAAATATGAAAAAAATATCATAACGGATGACATACTTAGTAAGGTTACACTTCTTGCCAAGCTGATTTCCCAAAGACGAATTACTCCTCTATTTACCAATTAACAATGTTGTCTCTCTTTCCTTGTAAGCGAGCCTCTCTTCCCCTAAAGTATAAATTTACCGTTGTTGCTCTGTAGTGATAAGATACATCTTGTTTGGTTAAAATATGGCATCAACAAAAATAAAATCATATAAAAATAATTTAATTTCTATTTTATCTCTGGTCCCTAAAAATGACATTTCCAAAGATGTTTTTGGTGATGATAGAGTGGAGAACAAATGCATAAGAGAAAAATAACTGAATGGATGTGAACAAAGTAGGTACACTGTGGAAAACTCTTACTAAAATAGTTATCTCTTTTTGTAAAAGACATATAGCTAAATTTGTTAGTTTTAACTTCTGATTTAACTAGAGCTTTAATTAAGAGATATAGGAAAGTCTATAAATACTTGTATCACTTTGATATTTCATACACAACAAAACTGAACAAAAATAATACCTTGCTCCCAAAGCACAGTGGACATAGGCATTTGCCGAACCACTTTAACATTGTGTGTTCATCTTCTTCTTCTTCCGCTCTTCATCTTCTCTTCATCTCACCATTTTCTAAAGAAAAACCCAAAGAACAAAACCAGAAAAGTACGGAACATGAAGAAAGAAGAAGAAAGTCTTGAAGAGGATTTCTCAATCTTCTGTAATCAGATCTACACGCAAAGATAAAAAGCAAAGAAAAAGTAAAACACAAAATGGAGAAAGAACCTACCATCACATGTAAATAGGTGGCTTCTTGGTGTCCATACAGGTAGGACCCCTACATACACTCGGACTCATCAACTAATTTAGACATCATTATTCCTTATATATATTTAAAGAGTTTATATAATAATTTTATTTGAGAACAAATAATATTACTTTTCGACAAGGAAGTAGTAAGCCATAGCCATGGGCGTCCCCTTGCTTCCAGCCACTGCAAGAAGGTATGTTTACTCTCTTCCAAAAACTTTGCAATCCTTTTCTTATCAAAAAGAGAAAAAGGTTTTGATTTTGGGTTTTATGATTATCTGATTAGCTTCCTTTGAAATATTCTTTCCAGACAACATGTACAAATGTTGGGTTGAACTTTTGAATCTTTGACGTTAAAGTTGATAATACACGTTAAACCTTTCCTTTGAAATAGTGGTTTACGGTTTTAAAATTAAAGTCTACTGAACTATTGGAATTCTCAACAAGGAAGGAGTACTGTAGCCTTACCCAGTTTACCATAGGGAAGGAAAAAATAGTTTTACACCGATTTATTTTAATTTTAATTTTTTCTTAAAAAAAAAAAAAGAAAAACAAAACAAAACAAATTGTATGCTTTGCAATTTGCACCATTTTTATATTTTCTCAAAGCACATTTGATTTTTTTAATTAAATTTCTAAAGTGGTTTTTTTCAAAAATATAACCAAGCGCTAAAATACTTAGTTTTATAAAACAATTTTAAAAAAGAAAAAAAAGCTCACAAAACTACATTGAAAGATACTAAAAATTCCCCAAAATTAATGAAAAATACAAAAAATGCTCCAAGATTAATTAACATCCCGTGCATAATATATTTGAAAAACGATCATTTAAATTTGACTATTCTTTTCCACACGATCTTTAGATTTGAAGCCAAATCGAAACGATTTTTTTAGTTTTTTTACTACATGATCATTTATATTTGGTACAGGCTCGTTTATAGTTGGTACATGATCGTTTAGATTTTTCAGTATTTTTTACTACATGATCGTTTATATTTAGTACATGCTCGTTTATATTTGATACATGATCGTTTAGATTTGATCGTTTAAATTTGAATAGCCAAATCTCAACGATTTTCAAGATTTTTTGGTATATGATTGTTTAGATTAAATCTTTTAAATTTAATTTGCCTAATTAAATGTAAACGGTTTTTTTAAGATTATTTGGTACACGATGGTTTAGATTTGACTATTTTTTTTATAAGAACGACATTTTTTTCAAGATCCTTTATATTTGGTAGACAATTTTAAAAAATCAACGGTTTGAAAAAAAAATAGATTTTTTATATTTGGTACACGATCTTCTACCAAATAACAATTTGAAAAACAAATAAAAGAAAAATGACAGAAGAAGAAAGAAAAATGGCTGAAGAAGAGAAAAAAGACGATTGAGAGAGAAAGATCGTAGTAGAAAGTAAAAGAATCGCAGAAGATGAAAAGAAGAAAGATAATGAAAAAAAATGGCAAATTTGGAATATTTTTAAGAAATGATCAACTTAATAAGTTTTTTTTCATTTTGTTACATAGGCCTTAAATATTTCGACTGTTTGTTATGAAAATTAATCTTCTCCAAAACAAAGGATTTTAAAATTTTAAAATGTTTTTATGTATTGTATTTGGAATATATACGTTTGAGGTGTTTACTCCTAAAAATGAATTATTTTAGAATAAATTTGAGTATTTAAAAATTTAAAATAGTTTTTTATTTTAAATGAGATATTTTTAAATAATATAACAAAATAATCAAAGTATTTACATAAAAATATAAGAAAAATTTTCAAAAATAAAAAATTTTACAAAATATTTACAACTTCTATCTCTAATTCTAAAATTTTGTATAGCTTATAAATATTTTAATTTATTTTTTTATTTTAAAAGTGTTCATTTAATTTATTTAGTTAGGATTTTTAAATTCACTGTACAAATAAATCTTGCTTTATAGATATCGACCAATTGGTTAGATTCTAATCTCCCAACTATGTTTGTTGGATTGGAAAAACGTTAATATTTGTAATTTAAACAGCTTTCTTTCAATTCAAAGTAAGATAATTTAGAAGTTGATATATATCTGGTAAATTTACTATGTTAAAAAGTAGCGTCTATAAAATATATTCAAAAATGATAATTGCTAACTAGTTTTGAAATGAACCCCATGGATTGGATTGGAGTTATGCAATGTTATGTTTTTGTAGTAGCTACTACTGCCTATAGATGCCAACATATGCTGGAAAATGGCATTATTCCTTCTTCTTCTTTTTTTCCTCCCATTGATACAATCCACACACATAATTTTTTTAAAAATATCAAAAATAAAAAATCAAATTAATTGTTACAGTACCTGCATTTTATTTGGGATTCTATCTCTAAGACCATAAACAGACATATAACGCAAATCAATGGAGATTAGTGGAGGCTTAGTGATCTTTCAGGTGGTGCCATTCCACATGGCCTTTATCATCCAATAACTACTACACCAAGAATACCCTGCTCCCCATCAATGGACACACATGGTGTGCCTCAAGATTTTGGGTTAGATTTAGACCACAACCGCCGTAGTTAAACTTCTTTCTTGATACTAAGAAATTTGACTTGATTTCCACCAAAGATATCAGAAAGCTATTAAATTAGTTAAGGAGATTCCCTCACTTCCACAATAACCCATATTCTTCTCCATCATCAAAATTTGTAATTTTTACTGGGGTTTTGTTGTATAGGTGTCATTCTTCCCTCCATTTTTTTAGTCCAGATATAATTAAAACCCTAACAACTTCCATAGAAGAATACACAAAATCCAATTCCATAGAAGGCAAAGTGGCAATAATAACAGGTGGAGCGAGAGGAATAGGAGAGTCCATTGTAAAACAATTCTTTAAGCATGGAGTAAAAGTTGTAATTACGGACATCCTAGACGATTTAGGTAACTCTCTTTCCAACCATCTCTCCTCTTCATCTACTTCCTTCATCCACTGTGACGTAACGAAAGAAACCGACATCGAAAATGTCGTTAACACTGCTGTTTCCAAATATGGAAAGCTAGACATCATATTCAACAACGCAGGCATTCCAGGAGCTCTCAAGTTCAACATACTCGAAAACGAGTATTCAGACTTCCAAAACGTACTCAATGTCAACCTAGTTGGAGCCTTTTTAGGCACAAAACATGCAGCAAGAGCAATGATTGCAGCAGGTCAAGGCAGCATAATTATAAGTGCAAGTGTTTGTTCTAGCATTGGTGGGATTGGGCCATATGCTTACACAAGTTCAAAGCATGCATGGGTTGTTGGGATTAATGAGGAATGCAACTATTGATTTGGGAAGATATGGAATAAGGGTGAATTGTGTGTCACCTAATGTAGTTCCAACACAAATGACGAGAACTTTTTAAGTTGAAAGATGGTGATGAGTTTCCTGATGTTTATTCTCATTTCAAATGTGGAGATATTTTAACGAAAGAAGATGTAGCTGAAGTTGGTTTGTATTTAGCAAGTGATGCATCTAGATTTGTTAGTGGACGTAACTTTGTTCTTGATGGAGGCTTCACTGCAGGAAACCAAGGTCTTTGCTCCTATCAACAATTTGATAACTGAAATATAATTATTAAACCCAAAGAACAAAAGTTGATCCTTTCCATAAAGTTCTCTAATTCCTATAGTTTCCTTTTTGATTGGTTTTATGTCCCAATTAAGTCATTGTTGTTTTAGTTGTACCTTTAATTTCTCTATGCTTAACATTATTATAAGAATATCCAATAGTTATAAAAGCTTTGGGTGCTTGAACTGTTTTTAAGTTTATTGCTCTTTTTAACAAATATATTTTAATATTTTTAGGGTAATTGCATTTTGTCATCGTTTTAATTTTAATTAAACTATTAATTAAATATATAACAACTTATATATAACAACAATTTTTATAAAATAATAAATATAGTATAACGTATCAATATGATAAACTCTATTGTTAATAAATACTTATCAATGAGATAGATATATTAGTGCTTGTTAGACTTATATTAGGTATAAAATCTATATATATTAATAATAGGTTTTAAGAATTAGATCTAAATCTTGATGCTCTTCATACTTTTTTTTAACACTTTGGCATGATTGTTGTATTTGCAACTATTTCTTATTTTAGATATTAAAGTTTAAAGTACTCGTAAAAATAGCTCTCCCTAGTACAAATCAATTGACATACCTATGAGTAGACATTCATGATCATTTTTTTTTGTAATATTTAATCATAGTTTTTATCGATAAATAAAATTTTAAAGATATTAAATCTTATATACGTATGATACTTTCTTTTACATGTTTCCACATATTTTAACTATTTGGATCAAATTATCACTACAAGAAATTTATTATTTAATGACAAAATTTTAGTAATGCATCTAATTTTTGTCAGTAAAAGATCGTGTATAGCAACGCATAAAAAATGTGTCACAAAATATTATCATTAGCAACACATTTTTAATATACGCCACTAAAAGAATTTGTAACACAACAATAATGCCACTAAATATTAAATAATTTTAGCAAGAAACATAAATAGAAAATTGGCAAAAGTAACAAACTTTTGGTTTTGGTTTCCAATACTAGCACATTTTTAAAACTCTGTAAAAATGTTTTCCTAGGTCAATCTCGAATGAGATCGACCACTGAGATTTTCTAAAATATTAAAAAATTTCAACTTATCGATTGTTTTGGATTTTTTCAGGTGCATCTCGCTAGACAAGTAGACCAAGATTCTACAATTTTTCAAATTTTCTAAAATTTTAGTTAGAAAAAAACTTATTCAAACCCTCCTAAATCTTCCACCAAATTCTTAACTAAATTTTGCTACTTCTACCGAGCTTCCAAATCTTATTAATTTTTTTTATCTTTTCAAAAAATTTATTCAGACCTTCCCAAATTTTAAATAATTTTTACTCCAATTTTTCTAACTATTTCTTGTAAATTACCATTTTTTTTCTTTTTCTAATCCATTCTCTTTCTTTAATCAATTCAATTATCTTATCATAAGATCAAACTGGAACGTCCTGAATTTGGAAAAGAGGAAAGAAGAAAGAACTAAGAGAAAAAATATCATTGATGAGAGGTGGAATAATTAATTGGGCAGAAACAAGAAAGAAAGAGAGTGGCATCGTTTGTTGTGGCTGAGTAATGTGAAAGAATTAGGTTTTAGGTCGAAGAAGAGAGGAATAATTAGGAAAAGGAAAAATAATAGTTTACAAGAGATAGTTGGAGAAATTGGCAAAAATTAGTTAAGATTTGGTGGAAGATTTAGGAAGGTTTGAATAATTTTTTTGAAAAAGATAAAAAAAATCGAAAAAGATTTGATAAATGGGTGGAATCTTGGTTTAATTGTCTACCGAGATGCACCAAGAAAACCCAAAACAACTAATAAGTTGAAAATTTTAATATCTTAGAAATTTTTTAATATTTTAGAAAAATCTTGGTGGTCGATCTCACTTGAGATTGACTGAGAAAAACAATGTTACGAGTTTTAAAAAAAAATCTACTACTTTTGAAAACAAAAACAAAAAATGTGCTATTTTTGTCAATTTTTCAACATAAATGTTGCTAAAACTTTACAAAAGTCTTAAATTTTCCCCATTTATTTCTAATTTCCCTCCAACACTTCTCATTAAATAATTCATAAATACAAACCCATTTTTTCTCTTCTCCTTTCCCTCCATTTCCACGAAAAACAAACTCAAAACCCCACTTCCTTTTCATCTCCACGTTTCGTCCTGCCACACAAAACCCTTATTTCTCATCGACAATGAACAACGAGTTTAATACAAGTTAGTTACTTAATAACCTAACTAATCAGTTTTAACAAACTATAACAGTAAAATAGTAAAACGGTTGGCTTTAGTTGTTTAGGTTGTTTGAATTACATCATTCCATGCCTTGGCTTTAAAATCGTCCTCGAGTTGGATCAATAAGTTGGATTCCATCAGGAGTGTGGTACTTTTCAGGTATGTGATATTGAAAATAGGATTGATGTTGATTCCTTCTGGAAGCTCAAGCTTGTAGACATTTGACTTGTATTTAGCTAAGATTTTACAAGAATCAATCTGTTTGTTCTTTAGTTTTCTGTAGGTTACAGCTAGGAACCTTTTCTTCCTTAAATGGGCCATCACTGGGTCACCAATTTGAAAGTTGACTTTACTTCTCTTCTTATCTTTCTCCTCTTTATATGACTTTGTAGTCTTGGTTAGATGCTCTATGACTTCTTTGTAGAGTTTTTAGATGGGTTTGGCCATGTCTTCAGCTTCATCTTGAAGTTCTACTTCCTTAGGTAGATTAGTTAAATCAAAGGTAGGCCTCGAGGTTGTAGTTCTATTCTTTATGTTATTAAAGATAAATTCAACTTTTGCAAGGTTGATATTCTATTGTTTAGGATGAGTCCCACTTAGGCATCAAATCAAATTTCCTAATCATTGGTTAGTTACCTCTGTCTAGCCATATGTTTGGAGATGTGTAGTAGTGCTAAATTTTAGGGTGGTATCGAACTTCTTCCAAAGAGTCTTCCATAAGTGGCTTAGAAATTTGGCATCTCTAGCTATGTAAATTGCATTAATAGTTTTCTTGCAAGCCAGACAATACGTCATTTTATTGAATTTATCAATAACTACCATTACTGCAACATAGCCTCTTTTTGAGTCTTAGATAGGCCTATAAAAAAGTCAATTGATAAATCTTCCCATAAGTTTTTAGGAATTGACAGAAGTGTATAAAGGTTGGCATTTGTTGAAGTCCCTTTTTCCATTTGACAAATATAGCCCATCTTTTAACGAAATTGTTGGTGTCCCTAGCTTGTGGCCAATAGAATCTTTCGTCAATAATATGGAAGGTCTTGTCTTGACCAAAATGGTCAGCCAATCCTCCCAAGTGAGCTTCTTTTATCAAGGCTTCCCTTAAGGAAATATGAGGGATACATGATAGGTCTCCTTTAAAGAGGAACCCTTCAATTAGGTGATAGCCTTCTTCTTAAATATGGTTAGAGAAATTACTCTAAATCTTCCTAAATTCTTCTATCACTTTCATACAATCTTGGGAGATGGTAGAAAGCTACAATATCGGCTGAAAGGATAGTCAATAAGGTTCCTTCTCTACTTAATGCATCAACAACCATATTCTCTTTCTCAGCTTGATGTTTGATTGTAAAGTCAAAACGTTGGATGTAAGATACTCATCAAGCATGCATCATGTTGATGCGTTTTTGTGCTTGTAGATATTCAGGAGAAATAGTCAGTGAGAAGAATAAACTCCCTGGATAAAAGGTAATGCTCTCGTTGCTTTAAGGCTCTTACAAGAGCATATAACTCTTGTTCATATGTACTTTAAGCTTGTATAGAAGAGCTTAGCTTCTCACTAAAAACTCCACTGGATGTCCTCCTTAAGAAAAGACTGCCCCAAGTTTAGCTCACTTGCATCTACGGCCACTTCAAATGGATTACTGAATTATTGTAGCTTAAGCAGCTTCTTTTTATCAAGTCAAAGCTTTGATGTTGATTCTTCTCCATGAAAACCCACATTTCTTTAAGCAATCAGTTATTGGAATATTATGGAGCTGAAGTTTCTAATAAAGTTTTCTATAGAATGATGTTAGCCATGAAGGCTTGGACTTCCTTCACTGAATTAAGAATTAGCCAATTTACCACAACTTCAGCTTTGGCTTCATCCATCCTTAGCTTATTTGGTTTTCACAAATGATAAAACCTAGGAATGATATTCTCCCTGTGCAGAAAGTACATTTCTTCAAGTTAATATAATGTTCAATCAAGAGGTGTTCACGGTTCAGTTTGAAGCTAAAATCGCATCGAACCGAAAAATACAAAAAAAAAAATCTCATCTGAAATCGAATCAAACCGTTCATTTGTGTCAAACCAAATTGAAATCGAACCATTTGTGTATAAATAAAATCGAATTGAAATCAAATCCCTTATGCATAAATATTAGAATCAAAATCCTTTATAAACATTATACATAAATAAAAGATATCTTACAAAGTTACAAACATAGATTAAATTAATTTGTATAGTAATTAAGTACAAAACATAGAAGTTTGAAAGTCCATCAAAATAATTCCCTTAAAGTTTCACTTATACCCTACCCTAAGTTAGACTTGTATATTTAGTTATATATATATATAGGAAAATTTTTAAAAATAGCAAAATAAATTAAAATATTTGCAAGCAATAGTAAAATTTTGAATTCTATCACTGATAGTATTCTATCACTATACAATCACTATAGCATATCAATGACTATCAGTGATAGAATTTGCTATGGATTGTAAATATTTTGTAAAATTTGCTATTTTTGAAAATTCCCCATATAGGGGTATTTATATATGATTTTTTAAAAATAAAGTTGTTCAGCTCGATTTTAGAATATGTTCAATATCTTAAACCGAATCAAACAACATAAGAATTAGTTTCAATTTAACACAAACTAAATCAAACTGCATGCATTCAATTTTAGTTCAGTTTTGGTTCGATTGCAGTTCGGTTTGTCAATCGATTCGGTTTTCAACTATTTTTTTAATATCATATTGCGTTTTTCAACTCTTTAGGGCTTCAAAGACCAGTTTTTAGGTGTTGTAAATGTTCTTCCTCATTTCTACTGTACACCAAGATGTCATCAAAGTAGATAATCACAAACTCATCAAAGTAGACAACCACAAACTTATTTAAGAAAGAATGAAGCACTTGATGCATTTAGATGCATGAAAATGCTTGGGGTCAATAAGGTTGAGACTGCACAAGGGTCGATACTTGGTTGTATATTTCCCTTTTTCGAAAGCTCTTCTACATGTTGATGCAAGATCTCATATTCCTTTGGACTCATTCTATAGTGAGGAAGATTATGAAAGGAAGAGCCTAGAATTAAATCAATATTGTGTTGAATGTCTCAAAGAGGAGGAGGTTTACTTGGCTTTTCCTTGATGCTTCGAAATTGATCCAACAATTCTTGAACTTTCGGTGGCACATGCTCGGAGTAATCTATGGAAGAATGACTTGAAATAATGAGAGCTAAAATATCATATTCTTTTTCTTTAATAAACATCTTACCCCTTATAGAGATGAAGAGATGGTATTAGACAGCTTTGAATTGATGCCTTACTCATTCTTCTTGCTAAGAGGCAATAAGATAATCTTCTTACTCATCCACTAGAACTCACAGGTATTTTCTTTTCCTTTATGAACTACTTGAATGTCATACTGCCATGGTCTCCAAAGCAAGATATGGCAGACATCCATATCGTACATCACAAATGATTTGGTCTTTATAGCTTTCTTTAATAGATAAAGGCACCGAGAAAATTTTATTTATCTGTGTATCTCTACCCTTTTTAATCCAACCTATTTTGTAAGGATTGGGATGAGATTCTATCTTAAGATTAAGAGCAGAACCTAGCTTCTTAGATACAAAATTCTCATTGCTGCCATTGTCAATGATCATGTTATATACATTATTTTGAATAGTGCATCAAGTCTTAAAAAGACTATGTCTTTGTTGGTGGGAGTTATCACTTTTAGGTGCAATCAACACTCTTTGAAGTAAACAGGAGAGTCTTTCCCCTTCATCAGGTTTAAGGATTTCTTTATCTTGATCAAAATCTCCTTCTTGTTCATTATTGAGATCTTCATCCTCCTCTAGAATAGCTACAGTCTTCCTTTTAGGGCAAGAGTTAGAGAGGTGGTCAGTTTGGCTACAACGGAAGCATTTATTCGATTAGACCTTTGGTACACATTTTCTGTTTGTTTTTTGGGATTTTCTTCAACTTTTTCCCCATTTGAATCAAGTGTCTTATGTTTCTCTTGCTCTTTAGTGCCTTAAGTAAGAAGAATTTACAGTTATGGCTTTGTTGCTATTAGAGACATTCCATGGGATTCACCTAGTAGTCTTTCTTGAACTAAGTTCAATAACTTCTTCAACGAATTCTGCATATGTGATAACATCAAATAGAGTTGGAAAGGTTGAAGTCTATTTTTTTCTTTTATATCAAACCGTAGTCCTCCTATAAACTGGCAATTAGGTGTTGTTCATTCTTCATCAGATTTGTTCTAGCTCCTAGTTGGTAGAATTCTTCAATGTATTCAGCCATAAATCGAGTCCCTTGCCAACAACTTTGATATTGGTTGTAGAGAGTTTGTTCGTAGTTAGGTGGAAGGAACCTAGCTTTCATTAATTTCTTCATTTTCTCCCAAGAAGTAATAGGTCTATTGCCATTTATTCTTTTCTATTGACTTTGATTTGCTCCCACCAAGCTGAAGCTCTAGCTTTCAACATCAAGGCAACCAAATGTACCTTCATTTTCTCGGGTGTGTTCATATACTTTTTTAAAAAGTTTCAGTGTTCTTAAGCTAATCTAAAATTTTTTGATATTTCTCTTACCATCGTGGCTAAGAAAATCAACTCTCATCTTATACTCAGCTGGCTCTCTTCTTCTTTCATCAAAACGTGCTCATAACCTCCTTTCTTGATCATTTACTAACCTTTCTTAAAGTTCATCATCGATATAATTCCATTTTTTAGGATCTGATAGTATTCTTGGACTCTTGGAAGGAATTTTTTATAATCTTGTATTAGTTTTTTTTTTGTTCTTGCATTTCAAATCTTCTTTCTTGAAGATTTTGCCCTACTCTTTGAAGTTCAGCTCCTCAGTTGCCTCGTTGTCCCTATTCTTGAACAAACTCTAGACGTTCTTCATGTACTTCTTGAGGAGGAGCTAAGGTTTCCAGTCGTTGTAGGATTTCTTGAAGTGTTGCTTCCATTCTCTCCATATAGAGGCTTCCATGTTCAACAAGCGACGCTTGTTAGATCTTGTAAAGAGGATAGGGTTCATGTCTGCCTCTTGATTTTGAGTAGGGTGTTGTGCCACTATCGGTTGATTAACTCGTCAGATAGCCATGATCCCAAGAGTTTATGGTGCTCTGATACCCATTTGGTGTAATACCAAAGTCTATTTTTTTTTATGTGAATGAAATTTGTCTCTCAAAGTGAGTGAAAAACTTTATTTATTGAGGAAAACATAATACAAGTTAATTATTTAGTAGCTAACTAATTGATTTTACAAACTATAATAGTAAAATAGTAAAACAATAGGCTTTAGTTGTTTAGGTTGTTTGAATTACATCACATTGCTAGCACATATTTACTTGAACACCTAATTGATTAGACATGAATTTATTATTGTGTTTGGAAAGTTAACATGTGCATTTGCTTTTTGTCTCTATTAATTGAAAATAAGTTTTCAATTTTTTATGGAGAGTTTACTTTTTCTAAGAATTGAATTGTAGGTTGTGTATTGGAGTGGAGAATGGACTTTTCATATGTTTATATGTATTTGAGAATGAATGAGAATTGGATAAATGTCAAGTTAATTTAGAACAAGATCAAAAACATAAGAAACGTGACAACTTAGATTATGCTCCTAAACACTTTCATTATCTCAAAGATACAAGCATGGTAAAACATTAGACATGAATCGTATAATTTTGATTCTAACAACTAGATTTCTAACTTAGGCACTTTAAGCGTTGTACTTATTATGGATCGAACTAGGATAAATTTAAGAGATCGAGCATCTAGTGCATATTCTAATTATGGTGTTGCTAATTTCATCAAAGTTGCAACAAATTATTTAGATGAAGAGGGAAGAACAAGATGTCCTTGTTCAAACTGTGTAAACGCCAATTGAAATAGATTAGATGTCGTAGAACGCCATTTGTATAAATATGGTATGTCCCTGCTTATAGCCGATGGATATTCTGTGGAGATATTGTTGTTCTTTCTCCATTTTTAGATTTAATTCAAGGTTTCTAGGTGTAACATTTTTTCAATACAAGTGAACGTAGAGAAGAGAATGTAAATCTTAGAGTTGGAGATACTATGGACGATGAGATGCTAGAGATGATTCATGATCTACATGGACCAATGTTTGAAGAAACTACAAGAGAATCAAACAAACAAAATGAGTTAGATAAAATAAGTGGAACGTCTAAAGCTCACTTTGTTTTATTTGTTAGAGAAATTTATGCACATTAAGGTGTTTAATCGTTGGAGCGACAAGTCCTTTGATATATGTTACTTGAATTATTAAATGAAGTCTTTCTTCAAAGTTTTTGACTACTCACACTCTTTTTCACTCTCTAATTAGAAAATACATAAGAGAATTTTGTTTGAGTCAATACACAAAAGCTTAAAGTCTATTAGAGTGGGAAATTTTTAAACAAAGAATGTGGACTCCTTTTATAGGCTTAGAGTCATCCACCTTTCTACAAAATAGCTAACTTGGGATTCCCACATCCCACATCTTGCCCAACCTAACTGAAGTAACACAAATTTCTTTAGTTCATATACAACAAAAGTTAAAGCCGAATATGATATCATTTCATTCATCATCTTCCTTGTTGGCAACAAGTTTAATTTCATCATGGGTAGAGAAAAATCAAAAGAAATCAAAATTTACATATATAGAACAAAATGTAAAAATATTTACGGCTCGTATAAAAAAAATAATAAAAAGCCCGTGAAGTCACCATTATTTTTTTCATATATTCCAAATCTTCCTTAGTTGATTTTGAATTTTTCGGGACAAGTATTGAATTCCTTCACGTCTTATTCATATTATTACTTCTCCTTCTTCATATTCTCATTTCTTCATCTCTTCTTCCAGAATTTCTTCCTTGTTTGCCATCTCTCATTTTTTTTCTTTTTTTTTTTCACTACAAAATCGTGTACTAAAATCTAAACGATCATTCATCTGTACTAGATACACAGAAATAAATCACTATCACTATCGATCCCAAATAGATAAGTGATAGATTCAAACGACCATTTGCCAAAATTTGAACGATTGTGTACCAATATTTAAACGATCTTTTCGACTATATTACTATCATTTTAATTAGAAGCTTTTTGCGAGTGTGTTTGTGGGATTGTTATTTCACTTTGTGGGTTTGTGAGTTTTTTCTTTCTCAAAATTATTCTATACGGTATAAATACTTTTTCATTTTGTTTTATTTTTAAAAAAATTATTGATATAATCTAAAATTTTACCATATTTTTTAAATTTTGTAATTTTTTTTTGCTACTTATGATCATTTAACACAAAAATACATGTAAAAATGAATAAACTAAATAATTTGTTATTAAGAAGAAAGCTAAATGACATCTCAAAAGAAGAAGAAGAAGAAAGAGGTTGGGCAAATTGAGATACCAAAACCGATTGGTTCGGTTTAAGGATTCGTTCATATCCAACCGAACCGGTTTTTAAATATATAAGCTTTAGGGTTTCTTTCTTCAACACTTCAGCCGCATCGTTTCTCTTCTCTAGGGCCATAGAGAAACCAGTCCGCCATTGCAGCGCTTAATAACCCTCCTCCTCACTTTCTCTTCATCCTTTGCTTCACTACTACGGTAAGTCGCTCTTACCAGTTCTAGTTTTTGCTCTTTTGTTATTCTTTTCCTTTGGAGTTTTTGTTGTAGTTTACTTTGATGCCCAAATTCTATCACGTTTTCAGCTTGTGTTTCGTTTCGTTGCCAGTAACTGGTGGGTTCTTGAGTTTTGTTGTTTTTTATATTTGCAGTAATTGATTGAAATATTGAAATACTCTAGATCTGTTAACGTTACTCTTGCTCATTTGAGTACCATTGTACTTGTTTATATCTATTTATGAAGTCCTGTTTTTATTAGTCTATTGTGGTGAGTTGGATTACAAGAAGTTGATTTTTATCTGTCTGATTTTTTAGTTCGGATTTACAACTTCTACAGAGATGCTTGATTTCATTGCTAATCCTTTAATTTATCTTGATTATTTTTTTTTCTCTCTTTTTGTTTTTACTCTCATTAAGTTCTTCATTAGGAATGGGGAATGTGGTTAGTTGCCTTTAAGGGAAGACGAGGATTGGTATTGTGATTCCAATTTTAGGAAAATTTTGGATATTAGATTACCTCAACTGATCAATCCTTTCTATCATCCGGTTTCTTGGGTGTTCTCTCTCTGCCTTGGTGTGACAAATGGGAAAATGTGGAGTTCTTGATCGGAAATTGTCCTATTCTTATGATTTTCTCATTTTATCAACACATCTATGATCTACTTCTGCTACTCCCATTTATATTTGAAATGTACGAGGTTTTAAATTTTCCAAATGTTGTGTGTATTATTTTAGGGAAATTCAGCCTTTTAATTTAAGACTAGAGAGTTTAGCCATCTAATTTGAGGAAGGGGAATATGATAATGATTAGGTATCTGGATATGCATAACATGTTTGATCGAATTAATGCTCACTTTCTTTGTGTAAATAAATGGTCTACAGGAATAATGGCTGTTGAAGTTGATGTGGCAAGCCAGGAACTGACC
>JBBPDI010000005.1:11145408-11161187 GCA_037974545.1 Cucumis variabilis
TTTTGTAGGCTGTGGATGACTGAAGGAAGATTCAACTTCTCTTTACCAAATATAAAAAATAATCTCTACTTCAAATTGTCTTTTCATTTAATGTTAAAAAGTGGTCGAGGATCTTGATTAAAAAATTAAACAATTTTAACATCATATATTGAAATTGATTTCATTAGCTACAGCGAATACTATTTAAAAATTCTTAGTTGATTACTATAAATATTATTTTAAAATCTCTAATTTGCTATACTATTTACTATTTATTATAGTTTTTACTATTTGACATTCGTCATTTTCAAATTTTTTACTATAGGATTTTCTATTAAACTAAAATAATTTACAACAACATAAACACATACTATCAGAATCTAAACTAAAACAATTTACACTCTAAATACAAACTATTATAATTCAACTATAATAATTTTAGATTATAGTAACTAACTTCTTATCCTCCGATATTTATCTTAATATATGATAAGTATCGCTTGATTATAGTGACTTTTTTTTTTCTTTTAATCTTCTTTCTTTATATGAACGTATCGGGATTTGATGTTACTTTATTTGGCTAGTATCCTTATACTTTTGGATAGTTGAGATTTTTCATCAGTAAAATATGATCTATCAAGTTGTTTTTTTGTCCTTTGGCTACTTTAATTGAATTCTAAAACACATAGTTTTCACGATATATGTTTAGGTTTCATTTGAGAATTCATTGATAATTATAAAAAGTAATTTTGGATAGCAATTTTAGAAATAATAATTAAGTATATAGCAACATTTTTTAAACAAATTGTGAATATAGCAAAATTTATCTCTAATAAACTCTTATAGATAAGTGATATACCAATATTTGTAACATAGTCCATCACTGATAGACTTTTTTTATCGATAAATTTTGATAAATTTTATTATATTTACAATTTTTTAAAAATCTAATAACTATATTTATAACTATCCGTTTGAAAAATTCTTATTGTTTTGGTGAATCAAATTATTAATTAATTTAGAGTATCACTAACATGTAAAACCTAGCTAACTATAACCTTTAGATTGAGTTTTTTTTTTTTAAAGAAAAAAGTCTTCTACTTTTTTAACCATTTAAATAACTATATTATAATAATATTCTTGCTTAATAATATATTTTTGACATGCACTCTCAGAATTTTAATTGATTCAATTTTTTATATTAATAACTTGTAACTTTTATCAAATAATTTAGATAAATTGTCAAAATTAACATTATTCAATGTATTACAAATCTCAAAATTAGAAGTTTGATTCTCCATCCTATTCTTCAATTTACCATCTTTGTAAAAGCAATATAGATAAAGTGAAATTAGTTATATATATATTATATAATAAATTATAATTTAATTATTAAGGAAAATGATTGAAAGCCTACTTTGTTTCAGAAAATTAAGTTACATAAATTTAATATTAATTTATCTAACACTTTAACTAGTTTTTTCGAACACAAAGTCTTATAGATAAAAAATTTTGAAACTATTTTAAAAAAAATATTTTCTTTCAAAACTGAAAAATATCTTTAAAAAATTTTAAAATTTCAAAAATAACCTCTAACTTCAAAAAATTAAAAATAAAAATATAAAAAATAGAGAAATTATTAGGGATAGTACAAAATTTAAACTATTTACCAACTATAACTAAAAATTTATAGCAACTATAACTAAAAACTTATAATAGCTATAAAAATTTTGATTGAATTTGCTATATTTTGTAAATAGTTTCAATATTTTATATATTTTAAAATACTTCTAAAAAATATCATTGTTTTTTTAAAATAGAAATGATTAGTATTTTTAAAGAGTTTTAAATAATAATAAAATAAACCATTTACAATTCATAGAAAAAAAAACTATCGTTTGGTTGACCATAAAAACAAAGAGTTGAGTTGAGTTAATAATAATCATAGGAAGTTATTGAGGGAGTTGACATGAATAGTGATGTGAGAAATGTAAGTTGATGCGAGTAAGGAAGTAGTAAACCTTTTTAATTATTGGTGAATCAAACATGGAAATATTTTTTTTATCCATCCAACCAAACTCTCCTAAATTATCCTTGATTTTTCCACTAAATATATATTTTTTTTAATCCATTTTGCTATTTTTGACAATTTTACTATTTTTTTTAATTTATTAAAAATGATGTTAAAGTTTCAATAATAATTCTAAATTTAAAAATTTTCAAAAATACATTTATTACTAGTATATGGATGGTACTATAATCTAAATCTCAACTTTATCTTTCTTTGTATATGTATTAAACTCCAAACTACATACTAATGCAAACTGATAAACTGACATACAACCTTATTAAACATATCAGAACGTCTCTTGGTTGTTTAATTATTCTTTTTTTTTTTTTTTTTTTTTTTTTTTGAAAAAATAGTCCATATACATCTTAACTGAATATATATAGATCACAAAGGTCATACACAATAACATAAACAATAAAATCAATAATGAAAAGAAAAAAAAATAGAAAAGTATTAAATCACGGATTGAAACAAGAAAGAGAGGAAATGAAAGAGGAGAGGTGATAGAGTGTATCTAAAGGTTCACATCAAAATAAAAAGAGTAAAATATGATAAATATTACATTGTTTTTTTCTTTTTACTTTCTCTTAATGTAAATAATGCATTAATACAAACTACTTCTAAGAGTTAAAGATCTTTTTTTAAAATATTATTATTCTAATTTTTAGGTACCATCTTGTAAAAACCCTTGGTAAATATATTCTGGGTGTGAGGTAAATTATTTTCTTTTTTTTTTCTTTTTCAGGAAAAGTGAGGATTAAATTTTATTTCCACTTAGTGCCAACATTTTATTGAAATGGTTTTAAAGATGGTGTTAGGAATCATTCTACACAAACAAAAAGCTAATTTTGGGAATGCTTTTATTTTATATGCCATTATGTGGTCATTTTTAAAAGCAAAGTTTAATATTTTAATGTTTGGTCTCTCCACATGTATCACTTTTCTTCTCTATTCTTCTTGTGTGGTTGAAGCCATTGCTCTCTACTTTCTTCCTCCAGAAATCTTCTCTTTATGCTCTCTCTTTAATTAGTCTTTACTTAACCCACAACCAATTTTGAAAAAATGGAACTATTTGAAAGTGACTAAAGTTAGAGAATTTGACCCGTAAATCATTCCCTTCAATTTTATGAAACACAAATAATACAGTGACATGATATATATTTCTCTCAAATAAAACAGGGCATAAGTATATAGAAAGGTTTTCATGGATTATTACTTTCAAAAGAAGCAAATATACTATGAAATTGGCACACTAACCTGATAAAATCTAATAGCAAATGATCAACATAAGAATGAATTGGAAAAAAGGAGCTATATATCGAGCTAGAATAAGCCAAACAAAAGAAGAAATAAGAAAAGAAAGTACAAGATCGAGTAAAGGTAAGTACAATTACAACTTGTCAATGAACCTCTTCTCATTTAGCAACATCAATTGTCGATGAACCTCTTCTCATTTAGCAACATCGGGTGACATATCGACAAAATTTTCTTGAGATACTTGATTGGTCAAATTAAATATATCAAGGAGCGTAGTGTTGTTACATTTAGGACATTTAAGATCTAACTTAGATGACATGATGTACATGAGGCATCGAGTGCACCCTAATAGCACCATGTCCACTTTTGAAGGATCTTCCGTTGTTGAACTAGATATTGCTAACGATAGATCTTGTGATATCGATTCTGATTTTGAATTGTTGAAGCTTCGACTCATAATTTAGAGCTCTTCAATGAAGTAGAGAGAAAAAATGAAGAAGAAATAGGAAACAAATCAAATGCTATATATTTATCATGTGGAAAGATATTATATATTAAGAAAAATGGGAAGAGAAAAGTCGGGGAGGTGTGGAGTAAACAATTAGGAGGTCTAAATTATCATTTAATATAAAGTTTGAACTTTGACAATTAGGTTTTGGCGGTAGGAATATCCAACTTGCTTTTGAAAAAATCATGTCATTAACTCATTTGATATGGATACATTTGACTTCTAATCCCTAAGTTTATGGCATTTTGACTTGTCAAATTCATAAATTTGTGACATTGACTTGCTAACCCAAATGTATCCCAAGTTCAGTCACCTACCACCAATCATAAGAAGAACAAAATCCAACTTTTAATTGGTTTATCTCGTCTGTAGTATATATCCCATCAATTTTCTCTAATTAATCTTGACTTTAAATTAAAAATTACATCTCATAGATGAATTACATTTAAACATATTTTAGAATTACCATAAACTTATTATTGCCTAAATTATAAAAATGTCCACAAGCTATAATGTGGTTTGTGTAAAAAATACCTCTCAACTTCAATAGGTTTAAAAAATGTCATTAAAATTTCAAAATGGGTTCAAAAATTCATTTTATGGTTAGTTTTGGATGGAAACTATTAAGATTTTGTCTTAAAAATATCTTTGAACTATTGAAAAGTTTTATGAATACCCTTGAATTAATTTTTTAAAAAAAATACTTTCATTGATATAAATTAAACAAAAATCAAAATTTTAATTTCCATCACTATGTTGATATTTCTATCGCTATTTTCATATTTTCATGTGTTTGATATTGATAAAAGAGGTGAATTAATATTTCTTTAGATCTCAAAAGAAGTTATGAATCACTCAAAATAAATATCAAATTGACACTATTATAAATACAATATAAGTAATTGAAAAGTTTAATTATTTGAAAATAATTAAATAATTAAATTTATTTTATAAATTTTATTTATAATTGTTTTCAGAAATATCCATAAAAATCCAACTTTCTATAAAATTAAGAATTTGATATATCCATCAATGTCCATATATTAAATACTGGTTAAAACATAAAATTCTACAAATTCTCATAAAGTTCCAAAATAAAATTTTCTTCTTAAACATATTAAAGCAATAATTAGTCAAATAAAAAAAATCTCACATTGTTATATCTATCAGACTATCACTGTTTGTTAATAGTAAAATACATTTTTTACTGTACATGTTAATTATAAAAAAAAAAGAAAACTATTGAGATTGACTGTGTTAGGTGATCTATTATTGTGTGCTAATAGTCAATTAAACTTAAAACTATGGTTTTAACTTAAAATTTTGGTTGATGAGAAAATTGGTTTAAAATTTGGATCAATGGAAGTATTTTTGAACTTTTTTTAGGCTCAAAGATATTTATGAAACTTTTCAATAGTTCAATGAAAAGCGCTAGAGGAAGAGTCTGAAAGTAGAAAGTTCGGGCGAAGACGACCGGTCGATTAGCAGACTTGACTTTAAAGGGCTGGGGTTACTGAGGATCGGAGAAGGAGAAATTATACACTTGAAAGGTTGAGACCTGTCAAAGAAAGGTCCAGGCACAAAGATCGTGGACTCGATACAAACGGAAAGAGAGAAAGAAGACTGATTTATCCTCTGATTTCTCTTGCTTACTGATCAAAGACTCTTTCTACGAATGAAACTTTTGACTCCTCTTCCCCTAACCATAAGGGTAAATTTTGAACCCTTTTTAAAAGTTTCAGGGGACGTTTGGCGCACAAGTTCGAAATCAAATGCTTGGGAATTAAATAACTGTGAGCTTATTTGATGGGGTTCTGATGCCGTGGAATTACAGATGCATGTGTCTGGGGTGTAGGAATTGAGTGCAAGAATTGATAATCTAGATTTCTAATGTTTGTGTTTGGGTGCTAGTTTTGAATTTCTAGGCTTAACTAATCTATTTCTTTTTTTTTTTTGGTCAATTGTACAATCTAAATTTATCATGTATAAAGTATTTAATTAATTTTTTTAATATTTTGTACATATAATTCAAATTTTTGACTTATTGATTTTCATGACAATAATGTAAAAACAAAAAAGTTTAACATTCAATAACAATAATTTTGATTACAGTTGCATTAACATGAATGGTCTAGAAATATTAAAACTATTCAACAAATATAAAAAATTATGTACTCGGATGGAGTTTACAAAAGTTTCAGATAAGAAAAACATTAAAAAGTGTCTAATAGCTAGGTTTGAAAATAAGCAAGCAAAATGGTTATGCAAAAGCGAAAGCAAGCACATTTACTGATAATTATGGTTGTCTTCCTATGATGCACATGCAATGTAATATTTAAACCACTTTTATCAAAAGAGTGTTAATAAAAATGAGTTTTTTTTTGGAATTATTTTTTAAAAGTCAATCAAAATAAATCCTAAGTCTTTTAGTTAGAGTGACAAAAGAAAAAAAAATGTATATTTAAATCCTATTTTGTACGCTAGGTATAACATAATCTTATGTTTTAAAATTACATATAATCGTGTGTTTTAAAATTTAATTATGTGTTAGATATATTCAAATTTTTAAGCTTTTGTCATTTATTTTCTTCAAGTTTTACTGGGGAAGGGGATTTATATTTTTTTCATACAAAAAACGATAAAACAAAGATGAAAATAAAAGTTCTATATGTTCATTTATTTTTATTCTTTGAAAAAAAATGTATCATTTTGTATTTTTTATTTGAGTAATAAAAAATTTCTTTTTATTTTACATATATAAAACTGAAATTTTTTTATATTTATTCGCTCAAAACAATAAGAAATTACACTAACTATGTTGACTAAACAAAATCTTAGTTAATACATAAAAATTATAAACAAAATTTTAATATTTCTGAGTCAAACTAACTCAAATTATTTTAATATTTAATTTATTTGACTTGTTATCAAAAAATTATTAATAGTAATAATTTTAAAATGGAGGTGAAAGTACTAGTTTAAATTTGAGAACTAAAATTTAAATATAAAAGAAAACTCCTCAATTTTTATTCGTTATTCGTAAATGAGGAAGCGTAGCGTAGCGGTTAAAGCACTTGATCCTCTATTTATCCGGACCAGAAATTATAAGTTCTCAATGTTCATTTCTTTTCCCTAGAAGCTTCACTCTTTGTCTTCTTTCTCCGAAGCGGAATCCAGAATAGACCTCTTTTTATCTGGACCACAAACTAAAACTAGAATCAAGCCTATAAAAGAAATGAACATAGTTTGATTCTTTCATTGCAATTTTCCGAACTATCAAGGATCCTGCTGATTCTAATATCAAGGGTCCTTGTGATTTATCCATAGAACTATCCGTATAGAACCGAAGTAGGACTATCCATTAGAAGGACCACAAACTATAAGTTCTCAATTGGCATTTCTTTTCCTTGTCCTAGGCTTGATTCTTAAATTGCAATTTCCCGGCTTTTTTGCTTCTTTTGAATACTTTTTCTCATATTGATATTGAACAATATTCGTAGAAAAAGAAGGCATTTGACTTGAAAAGTGGCATTCTGTATAGGCCCAAAACCTAGCATTTTCTGGTCATTTGAACCTGCAGGTTATTCAAGAAGAATTCTTCTTTCATTATCGTTAATGAGTGAATTCTGCTTTCATTCGCAGATTTCAGTTTTAAAATCAATCAACAAAATAAAAAAGGCTAGATGTTTAAAGTCGTATATTTCATTGCGCCTCCATTTTTGCAATATTCTTTGCTCCTCTTAATGGATAGTCCTCCTTTGGTTCTTTACGGATGGTCCTACGGATAAATCTTTCGAACTACAGATTCATCTTTCGGACTCTGGACCCTGCCTTTGTTTGTTGCCTCTTGAGTCTTATGAAACGTCTTAGGCACCTAGCCTCCTTATCTGATTCTTGGATTTCTTTATCCTTTTATCTTTTTGACTTAGCTCAGAGTTCCCACCACGAAAGGCTCCCCAGGTGGAGGGAAAGAGGCTACGAGAGCTACCAGTTTTGGGTGCAGAAGAAATAGAAAGAGTTGCAAACGAGGTGCAAAGCGACTAGAAAGGAGTGCAAGAAAGGCCTCATAACGAAACTCAGCACCCTCTATCTACCAATGGAGACTCGTCCGTTGCCTCTGATTTTGATTCTTATGCTTCCAACTAGAAAGAAACTGATCGTACCAATGGGAATCTATCTCAGTCTGACCCACGAAAAGCGAAGAATTAACTTTGTGCTAATGGAACTACGGACTTTGATCTGGTACACGGTGGTCCTTTCTTTCCAGCCCTAAATGGAGAGACTGGTCTGACTTTCCACCCAAATATAATATAGTGCTAGCTTCATCTTCGGCCTCACTAACTACCCCCGTCGGTCTCGCATCAACTTATCCCCTCTTCCCAAGGGGGTTGATCTCTGGCTCTTGCCTCCCTCTTCTCACTACTGAGTCCCTCTCTAGATTGGATCTGTAAAACTCTTTAAAGATAAGGATGGATCGAAAGAGGTTCTTGCATAATTAAGAAAGAGTCGGAGGCTAGACACCCAGGTGCCAGAGTGTTAGCGAGACTTTCCTTTCCTAACTTAAGTAGCTCCACCCTTACTTAATGGGATGCGATATTTGCCTTACTTCTCCCCTTGTAAGCCCGTCTCTCTTTCTCCTGTTCTGCAAAGAGCGGTAAGGAAGGGGAAGCTCTCACTCATATGCTTTAGTATGGAGCAATTTTGGCATAACCTCTTCTTTTGTTAATGAATAATAGGTTTCCGCATGAGAGGAGTTAGCCCAGCTAGGCAGGTTAGAATACCCTTCTCTGTGGCAGGATAGAGGCCGTCCATGCTTTCTTTCTTATAAAATTGCTCTTACATGCTCATTCATCGGTGGCTAACAAAGATGAGCCGAAAATCTGAAAAGAGCTGTCCTCTGGACTTCATTCAATGACATCCATAAATAAATAGGGAGTGGAAGAATGGAATTTTGATGCCTCCATCATATGCCCTTATCAATGAGACCAAAAAATAGGCGAAAGCAAAACCGCCAAATTAATGGATAGGGCTCGGGCTTCTAATCCGCGAGTCTGATTATTGAATGAACTACCTTATTTCAACTTTCCTGTGAGGAGAGGTGTCCGATTGTCAAATAAGGGTTCTTCTCACTTTAGTGGGAAAGGCTTGAAATCATCTTTTATTCTAACAAAGAAGTATTGTTAAATCCTAAAGAATGAAGGCAAATTTCTTTTAGCCTGATGATCTGATGATCTATAATAAGCCACTGTGAATCTAGGCCTTTCATGAAGGGCTGGACCTCGCCTTGGATAAGTGTCCTTCGACCTACATCATGGGTTTCCGGAGTGATTTAAGGGCAAATCCTATGAGATTAGAATGTGATGAATCCTTTGAAATTGCTGGCCTTGGGGGAATATGAGCATCTCGCTTCTTTACTAATCAGAGATATGTCGACCTACTAGCCTTGTCGTCGAGCATATTCCCAATCTGGTCGAAGCCCACTCCGCAGAAGAAAGAAATTCTTCAACCGCTCTCGTGGGCTATGAATTTACAGATTTATGTCGCTCCATGGGCAGCTACAGGTACGGATTCAACATTTACATTATGGGCCTAACATGATGTCAAGTCCACCTCATTCCAAGCCAAGGGCCCAAACAGCCTCTAAAGGGCATTTTTGAAGGGTAATTATAATTGATGACCATTTTGGCAATAATAAATAAGGATATAACAATATTTAAAAAAAATTACAATTATAGCAAAACTATCGCTAATAGACTTGTACCGTTGATAGACTCGTATGGATCTATCAATGATAGAGCAATATTTACAACATGGTCTATCGGTATAGACTTCTATCATTGATAGAATTTGACAAATTTTGCTATATTTGCAATTTTTTAAAAGTATTGCGATATACTTAATTATTTTGAATTTAATTTCTAAATTTTGCAATTATCCCATTTTTTTAAATAGTTGACAAATTAAGAGGTTTACTTTGGAAAAATAGCAAATTTATTTTTAAATTGTTAGAATAGCAAAACTGAAAAAACTGAAAAATCTGAAAAATAAATGAATGGAACAATGTCTCAAATGTCCCTACCCAATTCAAAAACAGTCATAAATACAATTGTTCACCAAAAATCCAAATACCCTGTAATTAAATAACACACCCTTGTTGAAATTGTGCACATTTAGGTATTCAAAGCTGAAAAGCATCCAACTTCATTATCTTCTACTTTCGTAGATTTCACCAAATCTTCAAAGTCTTCGATCAGTTGCAAAAAAGATTGGAGCTTTAAGTTTCGTCCTCCTCGAAACCTTCAAAGTCTTCATACATTTAGTGCAAATCAAAGGATTTTCTTCTTGCCGACCATCTTCTTCATCAAACTGATCACAACCATCTTCTTCATCAAAATTCTTTTTCGTTTCTCGCAAAGGTGAGCTTCTTCAAGGGATTTTCTTCTTCGCTCGTTTGAGCTTTGCTTCTCAGAAAATTTTATTCTCAACACGATTATACTTCTCAATTGTTGCATGCACATTCAGGCGATCTCTGAAATTTTGTCAAGGTCAGAAAGAAAAAATGTAAAGTGTAATATATTTTTAGTTTTTAATTATAGTTTATATATAGATAGAGTTGTGAATATGAATTATTTTTTTATTATTCTTTTAAATTACAACAACAATATATCCACTTGATTTTTAGGACAGATATAATGTAATTACATCCAAACACATTGTATTCGATATCAAACATCAACCACATACCTTGTGTTCTTCCTTTCCGTCTTTATCCTCTTTCGTCTCTTCCAAAAGATCTAAAAATTAATATTATTTTAACTTCAAGGGGTAATTAAGAAATAGTACAATAAAACCCCAACACACCACAAAGTCACTAAAATTCGGCGACTGATAGTGGCTGGAAGTTTTGACATAATCGGTGAACGATTGCAGATGAAGGAGACCGGTGCGACTGGGTGTGCGATACGTGAAGGAACAAGCGGAGCAAAGACCCTCGACTTTGGATGAAGTAAACATGTGACTAACGACGTGCAACGAGAAGACGTTTCCTTGCGGCTTAGTTCTCAATCAACAGAATGAAGGGGATGACTAAAAGTTAGAGATCTTGACTGGACGAAGAACATTCGAACGGAGATAGAGGTGTCGTTGGCGGCTATAGTTTGGTGAGAGTGAAGAAGATGATGAATAGTAATAATAATATTATTATATTATTCCTTTCCCTTAAATATCTTTTTTTTTCCTTTTTTCTTTTCCAATTTAAATAAAATAAATCTTTTCTTCTCAATTAATTCCTTCCAAAAAATAAAATATTCAATTTTTTTATAAATATTTTGAAATATAAATAATTCGAAAATGTTAAATTTATGTTTTCTATTATTTTGAAGATATGAAGATAATCTTAGCACGATTTTAGGGATGATAAAATTTTAAATTCAAATTATTATTAACAATACCTATTTTTATAAATTTTTAAAGCAATTTTAATATTTTGGCGGTTTCAAATCAAAATTTAAAATCTATTTTTAAATAACAATTATGGAAAATAGATAAAAGATATTAACAAGATAATCCTAAAATTTTTAATTTATGTTTGACATCATTTTAGAAAAATCAATCAAGTAACACGATTATAGAGGAGATCAAAATTTTCTTAGAATAATTCTATTAAATGCATCATATTATAGGGGTAAGACACAATTTTAATTTCAATTTATTATTATGTTAAATAAATTGTTATTAGAAATATGAAAAGTTTAGAGAAATCAATCAAGTACCAGGATTATAGGGGAAGATCAAAATTTTCTTAGAATAATCATATATACATTAAATGGTTCATAACTACAAGGGTAAGATACAATTTTAATTTTAACAACCACAACTAATCTAATTGTTAATTACTTGATTTGAAACCTATAAACACGAAAATCTGGAATAAATTACAGGCTTAAATCTAGGGGATGTTGATTCAATCAAATTCATTCTGAAAATAAATATTAATTTAATATTTTTACACAACTGAATGGTTTGCAAATACACTGTATCCGTGATTCTTATTCTCATATTCTCGATGGATTTAACGATAATTACATAAAAGGATTTTATTTCCATATTCTCTATGGATTTAACGTGTGTATCATTAGTTTAATGAAAATTTTATCATTTTTTTCCCATAAACGGACTGCATTGCCATCATATTAACATTTATTCCATAAAATAATGCTTAACAATTTATTATTACTGATATGGTCAATCCGTTTATGGAATAATTGCTATATGTATAATTATAGGGAAGATACACTATTTATATGAATTTATTATTATATAAAATGCATAATTTTTAGTTAAAAAGTATTATTTTGAATTCAAAATTTGAATCTTCCAACGAAACCTGCAATGAAGCAATAACATTATTAATGATTTAATGGTGTGAATTAACTAGTGTGAATTAAATATGTATTGTTATATATATATTAATAAAAATAAACTGTTAAAGATTTGATTTGAATGTATAAATAGGATAATCTGTTATAAATTTAAGACATGAATCTAGCATAATTTCGTTAAATGAGATCAATAGATAAAATAAATATTTATTTAATATTATTATAAAATTGAATGATATGCAAATACACCGTAATCGTAATTCTGTGTTATATCCTATTGTTTTACTGTGCATAAATACATTGTAACTAACAAAATGATATTCATTCTATCAAGGAGTAAAATCGAATGAAAAATTATCAAAAAATATATATCTTATGTGATTTTGCTAAAAATCAAATTACTTTTTATGTTTGCTATTTTCCAAAATGTATTCTATTATTTTGTCATCCTCACAGTTATCTCTTTTTGAAACGTTTGAAAGTTTATTGGTTCTTTTTACCCAAACTACAAAGTTGAATTGTATTTTTTTTTTTTTGTAATTAGATACAAAACTAGAAGAAGATTTGTGAGAAAAATTTGGATTAATATTGTTCTCGTAGGTTCAACCAATAACCTATACTCTCTCTTATAGGCTATGGTTCAACCATGACCTCTACTCTCCCACAAAAAACTATCATTTTCTTAATTTTCACTTCTTAGGCACCATATTTTTTTGGGATCTTTTAACAAATGTAACAAAGTGGCAAAATATTTATCCTTGTAGAACACTTTTAAAAACGAAAAAAGCCCATAGACCCACAGTGAAAAATACCAAAAATGTCTTGGGATTAATTAGCGTCCAACGCGCCTAATATATTTGAGAAATATGCACGTAATATATTTGGGAAACTATCGTCTAGATTTGGTCGTTTAAATTTTGGTAGTCAAAGATTTTTTTCAAGATTCTTTGGTACACGATCATTTAGATTTGACACACGATCATTTAGATTTGATGGTTTAAATTTTGGTAGCCAAATCTCAATGATTTTTTTTTCAAAATTTTTTGGTACAAAAGATCGTTTATAATTGGGAAACCATTGCATTTAGATTTGAGAAATGATTGTTTAGATTTGGTTATTTCTGACACCCAATCATTTACATTTGGCAATCCAATATCTCTACGATTTTTTTTTACGATATTTTATATTTGACACACAATCTTAAACAACCAAATATTAGTTTGAAAAAAAAATTGCAGAAGGAGAGAAAAAGATAGAAAAAAAATGACCAAATAACAATTTGAAAAAATAAAAAGAAAATTGCATAATGAGAGAAAAAGACGATGAAAAGAAAAGAAAAATTGTACAAGAAAGAATATGGAAAGGAATAGCAAACATAAATATTTTTAAAAAAATGTAGAAGAAGAGAAAAGAACGATGGAAAGAAAAAAATTGGAGAAGAAGAGAAAATGACGATGAAAAGAAAGAAAATCACAGAGGAGGAAAAGAAAACGATAGCAGTAGAGAAGAGAAGAAAGACGATGACAAGAAACGACAAATTTGAATTTTTTTTTAATAAAATGGTCCGTTTCATGGGCATTTTCATTTTGTTACACAAATTGTAAATATTTTGTCGGTATGTTATATTTATAAAAGTTTCCCTATTTTTTTTTGTTTTTTCAATTTTCTTATTTTTTTAATTTGTAACTGATAAATATTTAGCGAAATTTTAAATTCTCTTCCCTTTATTTTTCATTGTAAAAATTTGTATTTATGTTTTTTAATAATTAAAAAAAGAATACGACTGTTGAACTATCTTTTAAAATGATTTGTGAATGAAAAATTAATTCTAAATTCAAATGTATGTATCAATGTTTTACATTAATTTTAAAATTAAAAAAGAATCAAGGTGTCCCACATCTTAGACGTTGTCAATTTCAAGCTGGCTGTCATCATTGACTTTGAACTTTATGTGTCACTTGCTTATCTTGATTCCTTGGTTCATGTTGATACTTTTGTGAATCTGGTACCTCTAAAAGTGCTTCATAGTATAGATATTCGTTATGTTCTCTATGACTCTGTCCGTGTTCATGCATGTATTAGGTTGATGGATCGACATTCATGTATAAAGTGAAGGGATAAAAGCCTATGACATTGAAAGATTTTACAGAATCATTCCTCAATTTAATTTATAGAACCAATATGTAACACCCCGAACTCTAAGGTACCTTATTTTAATTAAATTGTCTTGTTATTTAAAGATTTAAAAATTTTTTGTGTTATTTTATTACACTTAATGTGGAAGAGAAATTTCCTATTGAGAAAGAAAAGAATTGAAGGAGGAAAAAGTAATTTGAAAAGTAATAATAATAATAATAATATATTATTATTAATAATTATTATTATTTTTATAAAAAAAAAGAATTTTTTTTCCCTTTCTCCTTCGCGTTCCCCCCCTCAAACTTTTTCTTCTTCTTCCTGCCCTAACCACAGTTGCCGGCCAACCTATCTTCTCCCGTCTATTTCCGTTCGTTGCCACCACCCGTCTCTCTATCCATCTACAGACGTCGTCGATCGGCGACGAGGTACGAAGGCCGCCTCACTCCGATCTTCGTTCACGAAGCCCAGTCGTGCTATACCTTCAATCTTCTTTTCTGTTCAGCCTCACCATCGGCCACTCCGTTCGTCGTCAATAATCGCGCTTGGAGCCGCTGTACCACGGGCAGTTTGTGTCCGATCAAAGCCTAGCCAAAGCCACCGCCTATTTGCAAAATTTTTGCTTGGTCATAAAGCCCGTCGCTGCCCCTGTGAGCCTCCGACCATTGTAACTCCGATCACCCAAGCCATAAAGTCTCCCTTAGCCGAATGACCCAGATCTGTTTCCCCTTGCGTCCGACAGCCGTGCGTTGTGGAGGTGGGCCGCATTTCTGTCATCCATTCCAGTTGCTTGCCTTGTCGCCTGTTTCCGTACAAGCTGCCCGTGAGCTGCGCGCCGCTCCTCCCAGCCGCAAACCAAGCCAAGCTTCTCCTCCAAGCTAGCTGTCGAGTCTACTGCACATCGATTTGGTTTTCGCTCGTGCTCCGCTGTCGCTCTTGACTTGTGTGAATTTTGGATGAAAAGGATTTTGGGTAAGGATGAAGTTATGGGTTGAAGTTTTACTGATGAAAATTTTAGTTGTGGGTTGTGGTTGTTTCAAATTAGTTCCAGTGCTATGGTTGGAATAATTGGCTAATTTTGTTAATTGGTTCTTGAAGGTGTTAAAACTATCGTTGGGTCCTTTGAATTCACAGTAAATTTGTGAGTTGTTGGAGTTCGGTTTGGCCAATAGTTTGGTTCTTTCGTTAGAATTGATTCGATTGAAGATCTGGTATAAAAGCGAGATAAGGGACTTTCTACTGGACTCACTTATAGTTTGAGTTGATTGCCTGTATGGTTATATATGAACTGAGAAAGGATGTCAGTTAAGACATAGGCGCATGATTGATGTGGACTTGATGTTGAATGTATACTGTGATTGACTGGAAACATATATATATACATATGGATGTTGAAATCCTATAAAGTAGGATATGTCGATTGTATGTGTGTCTCTAAACTGAGGAT
>JBBPDI010000005.1:11169503-11216118 GCA_037974545.1 Cucumis variabilis
TTGGGTGCTACTGCATGTTTTCAAAGTCCAATGGAAGCTTCATAAGGAATTTGTTCTTCAGCTTTAGCCAATAGTTACTGGGAGAGGGGTGTTTTCCATGTAAAATTAGAAAGATCCCAATTGTCATTTGATGCCATTTTAGCACACTATTCATCAAGTCTAGTCTTCGTTTTTGTTTCTAATTTTGTGCACTGCCCAAGTCCTCTCTTCTCTTGCATTTTTCATAGGTCTATTCTTTCAGTTTTTTTCACAGTTAATACTAGCCCTTATTGTTTTTTTATAGCCCACCAATTTAATCATGCTCAGGAAGAAAAAGTCTTCAGATTTCTTGTCCATATTGGTTTTGATTTTGTGTTTGGTTCATGGATTTAGAGTTTTGCTTATTTTACTTTGTTCTTATTTCTTAATCTGTAACTCGTATGTAATCTTATTTTTCCTACATTAAGGCCATGTTTAATATAATATTACTGGGGCGATTTTTTGTTTTTTTCTTGGGTTATTGAATGGTTTTTAACTTTTGGCCAATATTCTTCTTCCAAGGATATTGGATTGGATGATGAGTTGAGAGACGATGTCCAGTCTCCAAGACTAATGTTCAAGGCTTTCACTGTCTCACATTCAAAAACTATCTTTACATTTTGATTCCTCCAACTGCTTGAAGTTTATATGTTTAGGTAATTTTTTTTTTTTTTTTAATTATTTGTAGAAAATTTTGATTTGTGTGGTTTATATTCTAGCCAGTTCAAACACATAACATGCTCACATGTTGACTTTCTTTTCGTATAATGTTAATGAAATTAAACTTCAGCTCTTGATCGAATTTGTGTAAGTTCAGTTTTGTATTATTTCAGTCGGGGAAAGGTATATGCAGAAATTGCTACTGTAAGATGTGGTAGAACTTTCAATGTTGTTCATAATCACAAATCAACTTCTGATCTCCTCGTTCATAATCACTAACCCGCTTTTACCCACACCATCAAATAATGTTAATCATCCAAATGAGGGTTAAACTTTAACCTCTTGGTTAAAGACATGTGCTAAGTCAATTTGATGTGCTTAGGTTGGCAAAGCAACCATTAGTTCTAACAATTGGAAAAATGTTCTAAGGTGATTAATGGTAATTCTTTTTCCTTCTGATGGGATAACTTGTGATGGATAGAAAAAGATTATTAAGATGCTGTATACGAATTTAAAATTAGTTTAAGCTTTTGTGCGATACTACAGTTTCTCTCCTTTTTTGTTTTTGTTAATTATGTATTTCTCATAATCTTTGATTCTACTCAAGTGCGTAGCTAGTTAAGGCATGTATCATCAATTGATCAAGCAATTTGAATCCCTAGCCCCACACATATATTGAACTCAAAAAAGAAAAACAAAATTGATCAAGCTCCTCCCTGACTTACCAATTGGCCTCCTAGCACATATTTAAAGCTTTTTAGTTTTATCGTTTCTTCAAAATTTGATTGCTTAGGACTATAAGCAAGAAGCTCCCTCTTAACACTTTGAAGGCGTGGAGAAAAATTGAGGAGTCTTTGGTTTGGCTTTTGATGCTTCTTCTTTCCTTATAATTTAAAATACGACTTGACTATTCCTTTTGATTAATTGTTCTGCAGAAAAAAACTCGAATGTTCTTTTGTTGTTTGTTGTCTAATTTATGAGTTGTTATTTGTTTTGATTATTATGACTTGGTATTTTCTGGCTTACTAATAATTTCATTGAAATTCTAGTCAATTTGTTCATGGTCTCTATCTCTAAACAGTTACACAAGCTGAAGTCAATGAACTGCGCAAACACAAAATCACTCTCATATGAAAAAGGTATGTCTTCGAAGGTACATATTTCTTTGAAGTACGTAGCTGTGCAAATGATGAAAAGATCATGATATCTATACTTACACATACATGTATGCCAATCAATCATAAATGAAGCCCCTTAATCTTGAATTCATAACCCGTTTTATTTAAATCCTTACATCTAACTCAAAGCTTTCCCATTTCTTTGTCGGTTCAAAGCTTTCAATGCAACTCTCGATTTTCTAACTTTCAGATCATGGATGGTGAGTTTTCTCAACATTTTGGTTTCACGTTCATGGATTTTAGTGGTGAAGTAGAACTTAGAGTTTAATGGTTTCATACTTTCAATATTGTTTAAAGTATCGACCATTCTATTTTTTACTAAATGTTTCGTTTAGTTATATTCTTTTTAGTAATATAAAGAGGTTAGTTATATTATTTTTTGTTTGTATTTTTCTGTAAATTGATCTGGATATGTAGGTAGTTTTGGCATCTTGGTATTTGTATGTTTGAGGAGATACCCCTGTCTTAGGAATTTTAACAATTGGTTAGGTTGGCTCTCTTTATAAATTCTTGTTGGCGTTTTTCTAGAAATTGAGTTGGATATGTATGTGTACTTTTGGAATCTTGGCAATTGCATGTTTGAGGAATTTGAACACTTGGTTAGGTTAACTCTCTCTTTATATTAATTACTTGTTCGTATATTTTTTGGAAATTGAATTGTATATGTGTGTGTAGTTTTGGAATATTGATATTTGCATGTTTCATGAGATATAACCCCCTTCCCCTCCCCACCCCAATGTCTTCTTAGGAACACTTTGTTAGGTTGACTTTCTCTTTATTACTTGGTACATTCTGAAACTTTAGTTGTATGTGCTTAGTTTTTAAATATTGGTATTTCAACCTGTTATGGGGCTATCTCACTTTTTATTACAGCTTCTTGTTATTTTATGGCAATTGAGTTGGATGAGTATAGTTTCTGAATCTTTGCACGTTGTACTTTATTATACATTAAGGGTTGTTTTGTACTTTGAAGTGATCTTGATTTTCAGTTTATTAAATGACTTTTTTTTTATGTTAAATGCTTTGGGTTTTAAACAATTCATTTTAATTTGTTGGCATTTCTGTTAGAAAATTTTCTGACTGTATTGTTATTGACGGTAGTATGGGCACTACTATTCCAGAGCCAAAAGTTACGTAAAATAATTTATTTACTTTGTGAGATAGGTGTTTATTTAGTTCATCAACTAGTCTATTGTTATACTATCATGGTGTTTCTTTCTATTTGCTACTAGGTGATTGATAATGATGACAAACATTGGAGCGCAACATATATATACGTGGCAGAATTTTGGTATCATGACAATTTAAACATTTCGTTTGATTCTATCAACTTTTTGGAATGATATATATGGTAGTCATTTTATTTGAATTAAGGATTTACAACATGTTCTATTAGATAAGAACTTCGTTGGAACATACTTTTGATGATTATATCAAACCTTTTAGATGAGTATAATGATTTATTTTTTTTGTATGCTATAAATTTGAAGATTTTTTGTTATAATTATGATGGTAGATTTGGATGAAATGTGAAACTACGCCTTTCTTCGTTTAGACAATAATATGGGCATACAACTTAGCTTCTATAAATATCCACTACAACAAAAGGAGGCTCTTCCGACGTACAAAATCATCGGGAGATATATGAAAAGCGTCGGAAAAGGTTTTTCCAACGTATATTTATGCATCGAGATACAAGTCGGGAGAAATGTGTCGGGAGAGGAACTCCCGACGCATAACATTCAGTGTCGAGAGTTCCTAGACATCTCCCAACGTCGAAGACGCTATAATATAGCGTCGAGAGATGTCTAGAAACTTCCGACGCTAAATGTTGTGCGTCTGAAGTTCCTCTATTTTTTTTTTTAAAAAAGTACACCTTCCATTATTAAATGGAAGGTATATACATCCACCTTAGACTTGTATACAAATAGTACAAAACATTTATTAAACTACCCTCAACATTACATTTTTAAAATAAATAAATTAATTAAATGATAATAAGGAAATAAAAGAGCAAATACAACAAAAAGATCTTTCATTATTAAAATCAAGTTCACATCAATTGAGGACAAAAGAATTACCTTATAGGGATCTTGTAATTCCTTGATGTTATATGGACTTTCTTCCTCATCAACATCTATAATGCTTTAGACCTCAGATGAAAATATTGTTGGTTAAACTAAAATTTTTTTCATAAAATGCTTGTGCATCAACCCATATGCATTCAAACATCAAACATTCAAACAATCTGTGTATCCACTATCTTGTAGCAAAATCAATCTCATCAATATCAATGAGTAATTTCAAATCAAATCAAGTATCTATGACCTAGCTGCAATGGAACGACATAGTCACATATGGGTACCGCTACACCTAATTATTTACATTCTTGTATTGTTACTACATGTAGAAGAAAGAAGATACAAAAATTAGAACCATAGAGGAACTTTAAGGTGTTAGCTTCAAAATTAAAAAAACTGAAACTTTGATGAAAACATTGTGTAACCCAATTTGGAGCCCAAAACTGACGTTTTTTGGGATGAAAGAGGGACAAGCTGGCTTCGGCAACTTGCCAAGGATGTAGATCTCAAAAAGTTACATTGAATAAAAAAAAATCCCAATTCTGACAACTATGCTCAAAGTTATGGACTTCCAAAGTTTAAATATAGTCTTACTTAATTTTGAAGGAAGTTTAATGTCAATAAACGTTAGTAAAATGCTAACTTTATGATAATAGATGTAAACATCATGAAAAAACGTATCAAATAAAATGGTCATATGCATAAAATGAGTTAGTATTAATGGAGATATAAAGCTCGAAAGATAAATTACATGCATAAACAAAAAAGAACTAAAAAGCTTATAACTTGGAGAAGTTTATTACTAAACAAAATTAATAACTTATCAAGTTGAACAACAAATATTGATACAACAACATCTCACAACAATAACAACATTCCACAACATTCATACATAAACTAACTCTAATTCAACCACTCCTACAAAATCAAATATAAATCCAATTCAACAACAAACTATAAATTATAAAAGCAACACTTTTCAACCAAACTATAAATAAAATATACACAACAATAACATTCACCAACAACATTCATCCACATACAAATTATTTAGGGCAACGTCGTCTACAATCCACAATATATAACCCCCCTCCCATTCAATATAAACCTCCTTGAATTCAATATAATTTCTAAATTCAAATTTGAATTCAAATTGAAAATTTGAAATTCAAACGCAACTTCAATTTTAAATCCTAACAACACTTCAAATTCAAATTCAATACTAAAACCTACAACTAATTCAAAATCTAAATACTAAAACTAATTTAAAATCTAAAACCTAAAACTAATTTTTCATCTAAATACTAAAACTAATTATTTAAAATAAAACAATAACTAAACTAAACCACTTTATTAGAGTGAAGAGTGACGGTGGCAGATGATGACGAACGGTTGGACAAGGACGATAGCGAGCGGCAGCGTGGAGCTCTCTCCTTCTCGATCTCTCTCTCAACTCTCTCGACCTTCTCCTTTTTCAGCTTTATGAATTATAGAATTGAAGTAGATTTTTATAAGATAATTCCCGACGCACATCGAAAACGTCGGGAGACACCCTCTATTCCCTATGTTATAAGTAAAACATCTCGACGTTTTACTTATGACGTCAGGAGTGACTAAAATTTTCCTGACACCATGCAAAGGGATGTAAGGAAAATGCAAGAATTAAATATTTATTTATCTTCTCCCGACGTCTAGAACTACAATATCAGGGAATACTTGTCTCAACTGACGCGTATTTTTATGCGTCAGGACTGGGCTTTTGTTTCGATGTCATTTTTACCGATGTCTTTTTCTACATCAAAAGAGCTCTAATATCTTGTAGTGGCACGTACTAACCTCATAGTGGGACGCGCGTGCTTGTCGCCTACCCAATGCCCCTCGCCTGCCTAGCACGCGTGTTGGTGCTCTCTGCCCACCGTGTGCCTCTCTAACCTCTTACGACAGTGTCATGTGCATAACCTGAGCACGTGTCTTGTCACTCGGCTGTTTCATGACTTTTCATGTGAGTGCAACTTGACCTAAAATAACCTCTATAAAGAAAAGGCATGCCTATCTCACTCACACATGTATGACTAATGGCCACTACCCAGTTACTATTAAAACTTCTAGAAACATGAACTCATTTGTGAAAAATCGTAACTTAACATCCATAGCTTTTTTGACTAAAATTCCTTCTATAAAGTTGCTATAAAATGAGTTAAATTTCTTATATCAAATTTTCAAAATCAAATTTCAAGTATTGTGTTCTGTAGCCCACTTAGAATGGACCTTGCTCAGATTCACCCGAGAAATGACCTTCTCGCCTTTTCATGATCAAAATGCAAACTTTCTTAAATCCAAATCACATAGCAATCCTCACTCAAAAACTAGACTCAATTTATGAACTTTCAAGACTAATTTAAGTGATTTTTCATGAGTAAGTTATGACAAATTAATTGCTGAAGCTAGTCTATTTATAGATTCCCATGCATGCGATTAAGGTGACACTTAATCCTTGATTAGCCTCACCTCCTGGTAATTACACCTAATCACTTCCTCCATTTCCTACTTGACCATAAAATGCATGTTGATATGGTTTTGACACTTGGACTTACTTTTGATCAAATGCCCACATCCTGCCACGCACATGTCCAAACTCATATGGCTAACCTCTCAACCTTCCTCACATGACACTCTTCCTCGCCAAGCTAACCTCTCAACCTTTCTCGCGTGACACTCTTTCTTGCCAAGCTAACCTATCAACCTTCCTGCATGGCCCTTGGTCAACCAATGCCAATCCTAAATGCCTAGTCCCTTGTCTTTCTACCTAGATAACCTCTTTGGAGGTTATCTCACGTAGCCACACACCTAACAAGCTTCAACGCCTAATCATTTCAACACCACACCCTATCCATGGAGGTTCTTCATGCGCACATGCTTTCTTCTCGCCTAGGCCATTTTCAATGTCAACACTTAGCCAAACAACCTCTAAAGACAAGTTCCTTGCCTAGTGACACTCCTTTGGAGGTTCTTTTCTCCTTGGTCGCCTACTTCATGGCCAAATTTCCATCCTTAGAAGTTCTCAAATCGTACTTTGTCGCTCATGACACTCACTTAGAGGTTCTTTTGGCCTTTCTTGTCGTCCATGCTAACCTCTAAAGACAAAATCATTTCTTTTGGATACTTTTAGCCAAAATTTTCTAATTTTTCTCTTTTTCTTAAAAATTAAACCTAACTTCTTAATCTTCCAAGTATTTTATTCTCTTTTCCTATAAATTCCAATTTCTCTTGTCCTTAACTAATCTTAGCAAATCCAAAGGTTAAAGAAATTTTGGTTTTCACAAGGGAAATTAAAAGAAAGGGGGAAATTTTTAAGTTTGTTGTTAAAATATAATAAAAATATATTTAGTTAAAGTTCAGCAACATTTAAATTTGTTGCTAAAGCTATTTAATTTTTAGTGACATTGTTGCTGACATTATTGTTGTGTTACTAATTCTTTTAGTGGCATGAATTAAAAACGTGTTGCTAATAACAATCTTTTGTGACACATTTTTTTGTGTCGCTATAAACGAACTTTTACCGACAAAAATTACTTACGCTAGTAAAAATTTGTCACTGAATAATAAATTTCTTGTAGTGTTAATTACACATAATAGTCCGCTCATTATTAAGAAGTAGACTAATGGTTTGAACATCTTTTCATAAACATTAATACATATGAAACCTGCTTGGAAACATAATAAAACATGTTTTAAACATAGTATAAGCTTTAAACTATACATGTAAATGCTTGGAAATCATTCAAATATTTTGAGGAAAACACTCAAAAAACCTAATAACTTAAACTCTAAATGCTCTCTTCTTCTTCTTCTCGTGTAGTCACTTTGGTAGCACTTCAATACTTCAAGTTTTTTCTTCAGAAGTTCAGAGTAACAATACTCCAAAATCTGGCTGAAGACTCCTATTTATACTAATCTCAAATCAACTTTGCCATCCTTAAACTCTTGTCAGCACACAACTCCTACTCTTAGTGGTGCACGTGTAGGCTTAAGGTTTAACTTAATCATCTCTACACGTGGCCCATTAAGTAAACTTAAGAAAGTGTTGGAAAGTTTCCTTATTTCTTCTTGCCCAATCTTTCATCTCGCACAGTAATCTCATACTAACACTTAACATTCAAAACTCTTGTCGCATAACCCTTTTCGAGGACTAACTCAAAAGCTAAAACTTACCACGTACTCTTGCTTCATGCCAAGCCTTAACTTTCCTTCTTCACCTTTTATTTAAAATGCCTAAATAACACATATTAAGAAAATTAACCTCTTAACTTAAATATGAATCTTATAGATTCGTGAAGGACTAACTTGTTATTATTGGTTTATATCCAGAAACATATCTATAGTCAGAAGAGTTCAGTCGTGAGTCATTAGTAGAGTGTACACATATTTAATGAATATTTATTAGTGTGGTTAATGAGTTTAGTCAATTAATTTCGTATTGTTATAACCTCTGATATGTAGGTCTGTCAGATCCTCTTTCTCATAAAGGTTATTAAGGTTATTCTATATTAAATGTAATTTGAAAATTTCAACTTTACTTATGGAATTAATATAATGTATGACGATATGTTATAATATAAAATTTATATTTTAAATAAACTTTTTTTTAATACAAATGTAATTTTGGATATGATTCAAAATTAATTATGAGAGTATAAAATATATGAATGATTAATTTAATATGAGTTAGATTCATATTAAAATTGTAGGTTAAAGGTTGTTTGAAAGAGGAAAGGAGGAAAGGAAGGGACTATTTTAGTTATTTACTCATTTGGGGGAAGGAATAAGGGAGGGAAAGGAATATGGTTTAATCCCCCCTTATTCCTTCTTAATCCTTCTCAATCCTTCTCTTTCTTCCTATTAATTCTTCTCAATCATTCTCTTTCTTCCTCTCAATTCGTGAGCTCATCTCTTTCCTTTCTCTCAATCCGTGTGCTCATCTCTTTCCTTCCTCTCAATCTCTCTTCAAATTCCCACAACCCTTCCTCACTCTCTCATTTCCCCTCATGCAATCCTTTCCAACCCTTCCTCACTCTCTGTTTTCTCTACTGATTATGTTTTTCAACCACTTCGTCTTCACCGGATTTTTCTCTAGGTATTTTGTCTTTCACCGTCTTCTTCTTCACGGTACATTTCTCACCAATTTCATCTTTAACCATTTTTTTCTTTATTGATTTCGTATTTCCCCTCTTCTCTTTTAGTCTCCGTCATCCCTTGTTGTTTTGGGTTTCATTGACTGGCGATTGGGGGTTCCATTGACTAGCTTCATTAAACAAAAATTTGAGGCATCTGATTCCTTTCCATCATTTGGGGTTCCGTTGACTGGGTTTCGATTCCTTGCATGGATTGTCTTGTAGACTTACCGCTTGGACTTCACCTTCATGCTCGATTATTTCCCTTGCCACTCGGATAACTCCCTTGCCGTTCTAACTTCCCTATGACTGAAGTGTGATGGATACTACCTTCATAGTGGCAGTGGTGGTTTCGAGCAAGGTAAGGATTGAGGTAACATTGTCTTCCTTCTCTTCCATTGCCAATGGTGAGGTTTTTGTTCTGATTTACATATATATTTCGATTCCATTTTTTTATGTTCTATGATGTTCTTCATTCATCGATTTATGTGCTACTGATTTTTAAAAAATTACCCGGGTCCTTTGTAGTTCGGTGATGTTCTTCTTCTGATGCTGAGTTTTCTTATTTTGCTTTACATATGTATTTTTCAATCCATTGTTTTGTGAAATGCTGTCGTTGCATATATTATTTTCGTTTCTGTGTAAAATCTACAATTTCCCATGTTGTTATTTTTGTCTTTGACTGAACTAATATTGAATAGGGTATGGATCATGCTTTGCTTTTGCCTTGTGTTGTTCCTCTCTGACCTGTGTTGTCTTTACTGTATACTTCTTTGACCATTTTTTCTGCCATGTGTTGTCTCTACCGTGTACTTCTTTAACCATTATTAGTGAATGCATCATTAATATTTGCCTTCCCTTCCTATATATACACTGTTGTTCTTTATTGCTTCAGTGTTGTTCTCTACCTTCTTTGTTATGCTTCAGTGTTGTTCTTTATTGCTGTTCTTCATTTATGTGCTTCTTTGCTCTTTTCATTTCCATATTGGTACGCATTCACTGTTTTCCCATTTCTTATTGATTTCCATGTCCTTTATATCACCACATTCGAGGCTTGTGTTACATTGGTGTTAGTTTTCCATCTCTTTCATATCATCACATTTGACAAAGTTTCTACGTATTCTAGCATTTTTTCTCCATTTTCTGTGTTCATGTCATGTATTTCTTATCTCCACATTTGATGACATTTATTTCTATTTACGAAGTTCGATTTCAAAATATTGAACGAACTTCCTTCCTCTAATGCATAATTTTTTTTCCACTGTTCATGTTTTTATTTCCACGTAACTGTTAACCGTTTGTTCATTTCTCATTCATATATGTTGTTAGGTCCATAGTGAAAGGTATGAACACACATCCTTTTTTATTTTCTTTCTTATCTGCCATCCACATCAAGAGTTTGTGGTACTAGTATATGTTTCTTCATTCTCGTTTGCAGTGCGCCTGAGTACATATTCCACTAACATAAGTTATTCTCTGTCGCATGTTTTTGTGTTTTTTTTTAGTCTGTACTATGTACAAACATTTTACCGAAACTTGTATTTTAGACTTTCGTTTGAAGTTTCATAAATTTATATAATATAGGCAACAATTTTTTTTAGAATATACGATGCTTGTTCCATGTTCCCATTTCTATTTCCCTTTTTTAGGCGTTTGTATAAAATGTTTTTTTAGCAAATACACAAATACGATGCATAATTAAACGTTCATAATTGAAGGATCACATTCTCGAAATTGAATGTTTTTCATTTAAAATATTGGTCAAATATCTCACTTTCAAAATATTGTTTTTTTTTAATAAAAAAAACTTTGCAATTTGGTTAGTTTTGAATAGTTATAACTAAACTAGTATATATAAATATCAACATCCAAGCTTGGACCACTTTAATATCAAGAAACATGCTCACAGAAAGATGCGTGTTGCATTCCAAAACTATCAACCTTTCTCGTGGAGACATTTCCAAACAAAGAAAATTTACTTGTTGGTGGAGAAGCTCAACTTAGTTTTTGTGTCCTAACAAAGAAAATGATCATTTTGCATATGCTTATACATAATAATTAAGGATCACTAGTCAAAGTCACTTTTACACAAACACATTAACTTTAGCAATTAAAAAAAATTGATTTTTTTTTTTAAAAAAGAAATCATTCAAAATTATAATTTTTAAAGCACCACCTCTTTCCTCATGGTGGAAAAGTGATTAAATGGAAACCACCACATTATTTTATTTGAAGTACCCAAAATGTCCTTTACTAGTAATATTATAGTTCTAAAATCACTTTTGGTATCAAGGATTGAAAATGAATTTTATATATATAAAAAACAATTTTAAGAGTTTATTACTAATAACTTGTAAAAATACAAGTTATTATGGCCTTTTAGGTAGAACAGTGGAACCAAAACACATGATAATATGTCAAAATGTCACTACAAGAATGAAGATCTTTTCAACGTAAAAACACGTCAAAAAAAAAAAACAATGCGTCGGAGAAGGTTTCGATGTCATATGCGATGTCGGGTACACCTTCCTCGACGTGCATGACGCAAACGTTGGTGTAATGTTCACTGGCACAAAAGGTTGACGTCGAAAAAAAGAAACCCGGACGTGACGTCAGTACTTCGGTGAAGTCCTTTTCGAGGTGACGTCGAGAAACGGTTTTTTCTGATGTCAATGCAAAACGTCAGTGTTTGGCCCTTTCCTTGACGTATATTGCACATCAGATTAGGCTTTTATTTTATTATTTTTTAATTATTTTTTAATTTTGTTATCGTAAATTACCAATCACCAAGCTGAATGCCCACTGCGACGTACTCAGAGGAGTTGTGGTTGCAAATGTTCCCACGACTTTGATGATGATAATTATTTGGAAGATGACGATGGAACGAAGGACAACGACAAACACATGGTTATCAAGTATGCCTTTGAACACATTGATTTTGACCATCTCCCTTGAACTTATTTTGTTGAAAATTTGCAAGAAGGAAGTCCTTGATTCAAGTAGATGGGTTTTGATAATGTAGTAAATAGAATCAGAAAGTGGTTGGATTTGATCATATCATCAACCATCTCCCCATAATGACATAAATGCAAAAGGTTAGAAACAGTTAGTGTGTGTACCTAACAGAACATGAATGAATTGAAGATGGTGGCGAAACGAATGACAACGACGCTAAGACGAACGACGTGAATGGCGACAGCGGACAGCAAGCTCTCTCCTCTCTCTCGGTCATCTTTCCTTTTCTTTTCTCTCTGTGTTTGTGTTCTCTTCTGTGCTGAAGGAGGAAGAAATAGAGCTAACAATCTTCGACGTCTATGAAGATGTCGGGATAAGTGACCTTTCTCCGACGCCATAAGTGACTCGTCGGAAAAAGTTCACAATTCATATTTATTTATATGCTTTTCTCCAAAGTGGTCAATGCAACGTCGGTCAAAAGGGGACTAATGTGAATGTGGCTCTGCAATACGTTAGGGAATCTTGACGATTTAAATAATCGTGACCAACATTTCCCAACGTGGATCTGACAAACGTCAAGAAAAAGTATAAATATCAATTAAATATTTACACTTTCCTTGACGTGTCTGTGCCACACATTAAGGAATGTTGAAATATTTAATTAATTTCCAACTTTCTCCCACGAATTTGGTAGACACATTGGGGAAAGTTGGAATATTAAATTAATATTTATACTTTCCCCAACGTGTATTTTCCACACGTCAGGGAACATCTCTAAAGCCGACGCAAACAATCTTGCATTCACATTGGTAGATCAATGTCGACACTTTCTTTCCCGACGTCTTTTTCTGCGTCGATATTACTCCGACTTTTGTAGCGTGCGTAGCTTCTATCACAAATTCATAAATATAAGAAGATACAACTTGCATAAGCCACCTCGCGTCTTTTACCTTGTTTTTCAATATTTTATCAAGTGCTATGCAAAAATCGTTAAAAACTAAGGTATTTGATCAAACCAAATCGAATTGATTGGTTCATATCAGTTTTCAAATGTAAATCAAATTCTCAATTCAGCAATTGAGAAAAACCAGAAGATGTTCATTCTTAATTCAAAATCCTAAAAGCCGAAATAATCTAAACAAAATCTTGATCAAGTAAAAGAAATTTTAATTATAAAGATTAGTTGACAAAAAAAAAATTAATTAGATGAAATTTTACCGATACAAAAATCCAATTCAATACAAAATGTCATTACGACTTCTAAAGTTGGAGAAACCTATAATTAGAAGTAAGATTGGTTGAACAAAAAGAAACGAAATTTGATGAAAATGTAATTCTTCAAGTACGAAAATTTCATTCAACTTCTAAGGTTAGAGAAACTGACAGTTATAAAATAAGATTCGTTAGTGAAGTAAAAAGAAAAAGATAATTATAGTGTAATTTTCTTAATATGATTAATGTTCACGACTATAGGGAAATCATGAGAGAGAACTGATAGGGAAAAGAAACTCATTACTCTCATCCGCGCAACCTACGATAAATGTTTTCTTAAGCAAAGATTGATAGCCACCATTTTCAGTTTTACCAGGTTCAACTACGATACAACATGTAGCTGTTACCAACAGATGCTTGTGTGGTCATGCGTAGAGTCACAGAAAGAGAAATTAGTAGCTAGTTGAGGAGAGGCATGTGAAGTACAGAAAAATGGCTGGAGAAGATTGCATTCTATCTTCCCTCAATATGGTTATTACAGTATACCTTCACATGATAACCGGATAAATTAGATAATTGGAAAATAAATTGCATCTTTTATTTTAATTTTTTTAAAAAAATTGTAAGAAGATAATTTAAAGAAAATTAGAATTTATTCTAACAATAATCGGCAATACAAAATTAAGTACATATATTCGATTGGGGGGCCTTTTGAGTGTTCCAAATGGAACCTAGAATGTTACTCTATATCTCAAATTTTCTTATTTAATTGAGCTTTCTACCTATATGGCCTTAATATCGGATGTATTTTACATAATTTACATAAATATAACATGATTCTAAAATATTTACGGCTCGTATAACAAAATAAAGTCTATGAAATCAGTTATTTTTTTAAAAATAAGTTTGCCTTTGTGGCTTTTGAATTTTACGCTGCTTCAATTTCTTCACTTTTTCTTTTCATCTTCTTTATAGTGGCTGTCACCGACAATGTTCTACTTTTCTTCTTTTTTTACAATTTTTCTTTTATATTTTTTTAAAAATGATGATTATTGTTCTACAATTATTATTATTATTTTTCATTATACTTATATGCTATTATTATCTTTGTTTTCAATCAATAATCAAGCTTGTATTATTTTTTTCAATCTATCGTGGATAAAGAGATGAACTACATTGAACTCTTTCTTTTTGTTTTCCAAAGGTTGGATTGAAGGCGACTCTTACACTATTGCCTTAAAGTATCTATTACTTTTTTTTCTACAAACTAGTTAATGTGACCATTTTCTTTAATAGTTTAATGTAAAGAACATGAAGGTGATGGGAGTGATATTTTCTATTTAGTCAAATCATGCTTGAAATAAGTTAACTTTTATAGATTGCACACAACTTGGTTAGTTGATCTATACTTTCCATAGACCCCTTGATATAATTTGTTTCTTTATAAAGGATTGACTTTTAGAGCTACCTGTTGGAGAATTGATCTATACTTTCCATAGAACCGCTTGAATTTGTTTTTTCTTTTTATAAAGGGTTGACTTTTAGAGCTGTCAGAAATGTGTTGTATTGATTGTAAGACAACGATCCAAGACACTTTTGTGGTGTGGAAGCTCTACTTGACCTAGGGTTCTTCAAAAATCAAAGTTCAAGTAATCTTGACACATATAGTTTGTTAACTTTTTGCCAAATTGTATTGTATTTAATCAATGTTTACTTAAGTTTCTACTACTTTTAAGCCTTTCTACTAATATGGATGATTAAATAGTAGTTTTTTTAATACTATTTCTTTAAGTTATTTTCTTTTATCTTTAGATAACTAAGCAAAGCTCAATCTTGTTTCTTTCCACTGTATCCCCTAAAGTTGCATATTGATTACATGTTTCAAGTTCCATGTTTAAAGTCGGCAATTCAATTGAGTTTACTTCAAAGTGGTGTTAAACTCTTCATTACTAGAAAAATGGGTTTTAATGACTACTAATCAAGACATTTTGTTGTTGAAAATAAAAAAAAAGGAGTGGGGTAAGGTAACTTGTGTCATTGAAAATAAATATATGAATTATTTCTTGACACAATTCTATTGACACAATTTAATTTTTTTTAACACAATTTTTGCATCGTTAATTAAAGAAATTTTTTGTATCATTAAAAAAATTACAAATAAAAACACGTCAAATTTCAAAATTTTTGAATTCCCTCCTTTACACAATTAAAACTAAATAAAAATCCCAAATTTTCACTCAAACAAAAACATTGCCGTCGAACGAAGCGTTAACACAAATTTTTTCCTCTCTACAAAAATCACAAAAGAATCATATCGAACGAAGTGGTCTACTGCATCCTTGTGAAGAACCCTTGCCTTCCAAATTTCTACCACTCACCGTCGTCGATTTCACTCTTTAGCCACTACTGTCGTTGTCGTCATAACAAGCCTTCACCATCGAACCCACCATTTTAGCATTGTTGTCGAATAAATTTATCCCACGTCACCGATGTCTTTCTTTCTTCATCCCACGTCGCCGATGTCTTTCTTTCTTGCAAACGCTTTTCACGACTTTCCCTTTCTTGAGATCTTCCCTCCCGCTATTTGAAGGAGCTCACTAAATTTTTACGTAGTTGAAGAATTTGTGGACCATGAGATTGATCAAGTCCATTTATGAGTTAGTTTGATTTTGATCAGGTCACACATACATGTATTACAATTAATTTATCTTTTGAATTATTGTAAAACTTTTACCGACAATGTAAGGTACATTTTTTATTATCAATAAAAAATATTTCTAAACATATGTGGATAAGTTGAATCATGTATTTAATTTATTTATATCTATCATTTATATGTCAAAAAATATATGTTGTAACTTGAAAAATAACGATGTCAAACAAGTGTCGACATATAAGGCTTTGTTAAACAGGAATAGTGTCGTAACTATCATGTGTTGGCCTAGTGGTAAAAAGTTAAAGAATTAACTAAGAAGTCATGGATTCAATTCATGGTGGCCACCAACCCAGGAATTAATTTCCTACAAGTTTTCTTGACTACTAAATCCAGTAGAGTCCGATGGGTTGGGCCATAAGATTAATCGAGATGTGCGTAAGTGAAATCACATTTTTTTAGAAGAATTGTGCGCAAAACAAGGCATTTTTAAGTGTCGTTAAATAGCATTTCGTGACAGGAGCTTCAATGACGCAAAAATTGTGTCTTTGAAACTCTTTATGACGCAAATTTTGCGTCGTTAAAATTCAAATTTGTAGTAGTGCTTGGATATGGCGCTTATATTGAGATTTTTTTTTTATTACTGAATTATGTAATATCGGATGTTTTATATTGTTTAATTAGAAGATGTACTAGCAAATCCCATTTTAAGTTTAATTAAATGATATGCTAGAAAAACAAATATATTTTTTAAGTATTAAAACTCAAGTTACTACTGATAGAATAATCATCACATTAATGTTGTTAGTTTGGTCGAGTGTTCGTACTTTTCAACAATATTTGGTAAACTTTTTGTAATGGGTTGGCCTTGCTGAACAATTTGAAATGGCAGGTTGCTCTTTTAGTTTATTGCCTAGAATATTCATTTGGTTTTGTGATGTTTCTATATTTTAATTTACAGAATATTTTTTGAATTCAGTTGGGTATGAAATGAGTTTGGCACAACACGCCGCAGATAGAAGTTCATCATGTTAACACCAATTATCCTTATAACACTGTTGGAAGTATTTTAGCATACTTAGGACTTACCTAAGAACATGTAAATTTCAATTTTTCGAGTGCTCACATTCCTAATTAAGTACTTTAAATCTACTTGTTTATGTGTTCCGAATGTTTGAACTTTAATTTTTTTATTTCTATTGAACTATTCAATTGATTGTTTTTTATTTTTATTGTTGTAATCTTCTCTCATGTTCTAACTTCGTATCAAGTTGATACAAGGAGCTCATATAGTCATTTCAATTTGGATGAAATGCGGATGGAGCTCGCTAATTTTTTGGGTGAGCATACGTGATTATGGTGATTGGGTTAGATAGACAAGTTTTGTTCATATTGGACATAGGTGAACTAGTTTTGTTGATATTTAGTTCATACTGAATATAGGTGAAAGGAAGGTTTTGATATGGTACACCTTTAGGCTACACATAGATGAAAAGTTTAGGTTATTGCTAGAAATTTAGGCTGCACATATATGTTGTGATTAAGTATTTAATGACCAACTATATGTATAGTTTATTGATATATATATATGTAATTTGTAAAAATTATAATTAGTTATTTGATGGAAAGTTTGAGTTGATTGAATTGTTTAATTAATGTGTAGTTTAACACATTTGTGTACTCTCTTGCTTTACTTTATGTTCGTCATTGTTAAACTTCAAAACAGGTGCACGATAAATTAGGTGGATATTTTAAAATATATATTTTTTATTAAAAAAAAAACTTGACATGCAAAGCATGTCAAGAGTAAACAAATTCTTGACATGTAGAAAATGTCAATTATAATTTTACTTGACAACTAAAAACTGTAAAAAAAATCTTCCTTATTATTGCACTGGATTACTTGACGTGTAGAAAGCGTCACGTGATTTTGTATACTTGACGCTTTTTACCTGTCAAGTATAATTGTACTTGACGCTTAAAAAATGTCAAGTAAACCTTCCTTATTCTTGACATTGGATTACTTGACGCATTAAAAAGTGTCAAGTAAACCCTTTTTTTGTAGTAGTGTTATGCTATTATTATATTTGTTTTCAATGAATAATCAATCTTGTATTATTTATTTTAATGTGTCGTAGACAAAGACGAACTACATGATTGTTTCCCATAGGCTTTTCAAAACCATCGTTTATCATGAACTACATGATCATGTATCTTGAACTACACAATCATGTATCATAAACTACATGATCGTTTAGCATAGTCAACACCAACGTTTAGATTTGAAACCCTTTTCTCATCGTTTAAAAAGAACTACATGATTGTGTGGATATGATCTAAACGGTCGCTTCCTAGTTAACACGATCGTTTAAATTTGTAATAATTTTTTGCCATCGTTTAAAAAGAACTACTTGGTCTTGTGGATATGATCCACACGATCGCTTATCATAGTTAACATGATCGTTTAACGTGGTCAACACGATGTTAGATTTAAAGCCATTTTCCCATTATTTAAAAAGAACTACAAATTATATGAATATGATCTAAACGATGGCTTACCATAGTCAACACAATCACTTAACGTGATCAATACGATCTTTTAGATTTGAATTTCATTTTTTCCATTGTTAAAAAGAACTACACGATCGTGCTGATACTACCTACATGATCCTGTACCAATTTCCTACATGATCACGTATCATGATCGTTTAGAAGAACTACACTCACGCGTGTGGTGGATTAATGGTGTGGTGACTGAGACAATTTTGGTACTTTTCATTGTGGGTCTATAGGCTTTTTTATTTTTAAAAATTGCTCTGTACATTATAAATATTTTATCGGTTTGTTATATGTTTTAAAAACCCTAATTAACTAGTACTATTTTTTTAGGATAACGAGAGGAACAATAATTTTTAAACTGTAACGGTCCAACTCCTTACTAAGCTGAAGTCATTTTTAATAAAGTAAATAACAATTTTTCAATTGAAAGAAAAGGAGAAAACTAAATCCTTCGTAAATATTCTAAATTCTCGATCATAAATAATAGTTTAGTAAAAAAAAATGCTTGTAAACTTAGTCCTAGTTTGAGCCCTATCTAACTTTTAAAGAAAATAACATAAAAAAAATTAGTGAGTTTTGATAAATTCCAATCAAAATAATCAATCAAAATACTGAGATATGAAAGGCAAGAAGCAACAAAATTCCCCTATGGCAAATCACGGACCCTTATTGTCTTTCACCAACTTTCCTTTACGTCTACCTTTTCCTAAAAAATTAACATAAAAAAGAGTGAGTATAAGCATATAATCATAAAGGGACCACTACTAGTCTTGCTAAATGTCTGTTAACTTCCCATAAGCATCCCGTGAGGAGGTACCCAAACTATCATGTGCCCGATGGAACACATGCAATCTAGTGATCCCAAATGATCATTCTCATCTACCGATGAACCTAAAGAGGAACCTATGGTATCGAACTGTAAGTGGTCTCATCAGATCACTTATAAACATGGCATGACAGACTCATGGTCCCGTCAAACGCACATAGTCATTATCTGTAAAAAAGTGGTGATCTTGAAGGACAAGGAACATGTAGGTACAACCCTAAATGGCCAAAGTTAATAAATCACCACAACCCACAACATGTAGAAACATCATACACATCATAAGCATGACATGAACAATAATCATAAAATCCTTAATCATATGATTAATATATTAATTAATATATCATGCATCATAAACATCAATTATTATCTACAACACATTATGCATCTTAGCCACATCAATGTATAACAGAAAATACATGCAAGCTCATAATCTCATTTTCATTCGAGGTCTAGTAGTAGAATCTCTTACCTTAAGATTAGCTAAAACTATAATTTCTTGGTTGACAGTCAAATCCCATTTAACTTAGTCCTAAACATAAAAGGGAAAAACATTTTAGTAACTTAGTAAAATTTACTAATGGCCAACATCCAAATTTTTCTCAATTCGACTTACCAATAAATGAGACTGATCAACTTTGATGTAAAATTCACAGATAATTACTCCAACAATTTAGTCAATTGAAGGTCAATTGAACCTTCAAGGAAAAATTCCAAATTAGATCCAATTTAATTTATTCATTCATGAATTAACATTTGATGGGTATACCTAAAACCCAATCAAATACTCACAAAAAACACCAAAATGGCTCAATTGGCGTAAAAGAGAGGCATCAAATCGACATAGTTAGGAAGAGAGCTCGACTCCTTGGCTAATGGAAAAGAACAGGCCAGGTACAAAGGCAGATATGCTCAGACGAAGATGCACGACTTTGTGAAGGAAAGATAGCTCAGCCTAGCTGTGTTTGGGTGGAGGGTCTTGCGACAGAGATGATAACATTGATGCTTAATGCATGATAATTCTACTACTATGATGTTATGTAAGGAAAATAAATTGGAAAGCTAATCTTTCTGTTTACTTATTTCTCATGGTTGTATAACATAAAAACATGAGATCTATTACAAGACGTTGGTGGAAATTCTAGGTAACTCGTGTGACTCTGGTTAAATGTGATCCTAGGTCAAGACGAGGAAAAAATTCCAGGTCGGTGCAAGTTGTGATGTGTGCTTGATGCTGGATGCTGGTTGAATGTGAATCCTAGATATATGTGAGAAATAATGGATGAGATGCTGGTTGAATGTGAATCCTAGGTTGGAGAAAAGTTTGAATGTTTTGAGACGCTGGTGGAAATCCTAGGTAACTTGTGTGACGTTGGTTGAATGTGAATTCCAAGTCCCAGCGGGAGAAGAATCTCAGGTCTCGATGATGAGTTTGGAATGCTTGATGACTTGAAAGCGTGGAATTTATTATGCTTGTTATGATGGCGGTTTGATTGATTGTGGTTTGATATGATGAGAACCATATGTTTGTGAACTGAACTTCTATTATTTTTGAAATTGTTGTATTTCTCCAAAGGTATTTCTCAAACCCATAACTCACTAAGTCATTTTTACTTACATTTCAAATTTTTTCTCCCCAGGTTGTTAGGCATTGAAGCCAAGTAAAAGATGGATCTTAGGTGTGGAAGCCAAGTAAAGAAGGGAAGACAGTGTTGTTATGTAAACTTGTGCTGTAAGAGAGACATGTCATCCTATCTGGCTTGTAAGGAGCTGGTTGGTAAGCGCATCACTCCTTAATGCAAATAGCTCAGTTTAGAAGGAAGACGAGTGCTACACCCAGGTTGGTAAGATCACGCTCGATAAGCGAGAGAGACAAAGAACTAAGTCATTGAAAGGAAGCCCTAAAGCTTCCTTCAAGATTAGGGTTTCTGGGCAAATGAGGTGAAGCAAGAAAGGAGGTTTTTACACCTCTAGGTACCCCCACCTCAAGAAGTAGTGTTAGGTGGTGAAGAGAGAAAAGGAGTCTTAGACTCCTAAATCCCTTGGCACGAAGAGCAACACCTTAGTGGAAGAAGGAAGGTGTGTAGATCAGACTTGGTTTTATTTTTTTGCTTGCAAGAAAAGGAATTTATTTGCAATTTATGAACTCTGTTTAAAGTGTTAAGTTAATAAAGAGAGAGTTTGTTCTTTTTGCTAAATTTTCTTTTGTGCTTATTGTCTAGAAGCTATGATTGGAACTAAGCGTTAAGTTCTAGGTGACAGAACTAAGTTTAAGAATTATTTTTTGCTGCAAAGAGTTGTGAAGGTCTTCAAGGTTCAAGTAAAGAACTTTGTGAAGAGACAAGCGAAAGAAGTGTTTCGCTTAGTAGGCATACAACACGTCATCTCGTGAAGAGGCACGCAAAGGATGTCTATGTGGCATGCCCTCATTTGGTCACACAGAGTGAGAATTGGGGTTAGCATGACAATAAGAAATTAGCCTTTTAATAGTCCTTAAAATAGCTCAATTTAGATAGGGTATCGAAAAATGAAAGTAGAAAATAGCAAAAATTAAAAATTAAAAGTATTGGCCCAAATTTCACCACAACCCCTCTTTCCCTCCTTTCATTCCTCTAATTTTTTGAAATTCCAGAACCCCTTCCGTGTGAATTTACATGGCCGCAATGCTGTCTCTTTTACTCAAGGTCTGTCGCTACGCACAAGTACCCGTTCAACCTCAGTCGTCATTGGTTTTGGGGACTCCATTATATTGGATGGGTGGTTTGTTATTGTAATCTATGTAGTAAGTCATTGGTTATGATCACTATGTGCAAATTACTCCTTATGTACCTCTTCATCGTATAACCACTGAGTTCTCATTGAGTCAAGTTTTCCTACTGCTTGCCCAAATGCAAGCGAAGTAGTAGGTTTACCTCGATGATTTAAGATTGAACACAGGAAATTGATTCAAGACATTGATTCTTGGCATTACTTAGCATATGGGTGGTATAAAAGAATTAATTAAATGAAGTATAAAAGAATTAAAATCAGGAGTAGAAACTACTTAGGCACGCCGAGAAAATCTGTAAGGGAGAGTAAATGGATGTAAGATGGAATTATGAACTAACTTGTATGTGAGAAAAAGGTGAAAGAATGTCTACATATTATTAGGTCATTAAGCAATGTGAGAGCCTCGATGCGATATAACTTGCATAATCAACTCAGGATTAAGGCAACCTTCTCTCAAAGTGTTTAGATGCCACACTTTCTCACCTTTAGGGATGCAAATGACTGTGCATGATTAGGCGAGATATATCTAGGAAAATTCATTTATAAAACTTATAGAACTTTTCATTTAAGGACAACAACCTCTTAGCACCTAATTTTGCATTTGTTCGCCTTTCGAAATACAAATGTTTGAAATTATCTCGCCAAGGTCAAACTCCTCCTACACGCATTAGCCTTATCCTTTCTACTTTCCCTCTTGGGTAGTTGACGATTGACACTGGCCAAGTGATGAATATAGCTCAACCCATGCGATAATACTTATAAGCTAGACTCCTTATCAAGAACTTATCACAAATCTAACTACTACTAATAACACATTGACAAGTGAGAAGTCGAGAAATGATGAATTCAAAAGGTATAAACATGTAATATATAAATAAAGAATGTAAGCCTTTGGCCATTGTACACTATGAATAATATATATTATAAAGAAGTGCAAAAATGGAGAGAAATAAGAGTGAAAAAATATTACAAGTTGGGAAGAACAGAAGTATGGATTCTTTCCTACTCAGATGTTGAGCTTCCGCTTTTACAACTAATCAGAGAAGAAGAAGAAAACTTTACAGACGGCGAAAAAGCTATTCCCTTCCACCACTCTCTCTAGGGATTTACTTTCTCTTGTCTTTATCCCCTACAGGCGTCCACTGGCCCTATGCAGGCCTTTTATGGGTCCATTTAGACCTTCTTCATTTGATGGGGATGAATTCTTTTTATAGACAGCGCTTTTGGCAGGAAACTTCCGTTCATTTGAAATTGTCAGCACCAATTGCAGCCTTGTGAAGTCACATCAGCTCTAACTACCATTCTTGTCTTCTAGTGAGCCCTCCTCGCGTGATGACGTGGTTCCTCGCCTAGAAATATTATTTGCCAGGCAAGTTCCCATCACGTGGCCTTTGTGCAAGATGTCTCTTGTGATTCACTAGCTTCTTCCTTCCTACTTATCCTACGTTTAGACATTGTAATCGAGTAAAACATTTATGATGCTTATCTAAGATGTATTTCTAAATACTTATGAATTTACAATATATGTTATGCATTTTGATCATCTGCTTGTGCGTTTTGACCTCATTGTTCTAATAAAAGGAGCTATAATAATGGATATTTATACATGTCATCAGTCACCTATAGGTCTCCGACGACCTTTGTTCCTATCTCTATCACTCTCTTTAGCTCAAGCTTTGGCTCCACACACGACCTACCTTTCGTCTAACCTCTGTCATCGTTTATAAGTCTCTGACGACCTTAGTTGTCGTCTCTGTTTACAACCTCTATTGACTATTCGTCTAACCTCTATCATCACCTAAGGTTTAACCAGGGTTGTGGGTTTAACAATGACGATGGTGACTACAGAGACGATGAAGCAACTGTGAGGCTTTTCAGTAATATTGCTTTGGTTGATGGCTTAACTTACCTCTCAATGACAGGGCAGCTTGACTGGATTTTGGATGTCATTGTTTCCATTTGGGTCCATATACTTCTTCTTCTCATCTCTTTCTCTCTTTGCACTTGATTTTGAAAAATTGAGTGAAATGTGCTTGATTTGCTTGAGTTAAGCAATTTTAGTTTTCGTGTTTATTGTTGAACATTTGAATGGCATTGTACTTTTACTTCCAATGTGCTTTTTTGTTTTAATTTAGTTGATGTAGCCATTGGTCTCAATAAAAGTAATCGATTTATCTTATTAGGGCAATAAGATTCTTAGCATGTCTCAAAGATGGTGGGTTTACCAATCTTGGATAAAAAATTCAAATTTTGTTTTTGGATTGAAAATCAAATCACTTATTAACCGAAAGCTCAAACTAATGAACCGATAATTTAATTGTATAAACACTTTTAACGATCCCTACAACTAGTTCTTATTCTGGATTTCTTAAAATTTCAAAAGAAACATAGAAATTTCAAAAGAAACATAGAAATTTTCCTTTTAGATGTGATGGAAGTGGAATGGGAGCACCTTACATTAGTAAGCATTTTCTTGTATAGTTGTGAAGAGTAAAATGAGAATTGTTAGATATCATATTAAATTTATCATTACCTACTAGCTTAAGCTTTTGGATGAATAAGTGGTTTAAGATGGTATCCTAAATTAAAGGTTGTTTTAGGATGTCCTAGGTTGAAGCCCCTACAATATTATTTCTTCCCCAATTAATATTTACTTACTTGGCTATTCTTTATATTTCATGCCCGCAAGTGAAGGAAGTGTTAGATATTATATTTAATTTATCCTTACCCATTAGCTTAAGCTTTTAGATGGTTGGTGATTTAAGAAGAATCATAAGTATATATATATAGCATTCTTGCAAAGAGATTGATTGAGAGAGTGTGGCTCACTTCAATCCCTCCCTTTACATATATGTTATGGAGTTCTTTTATAATTATAATTATAATTATATGTAATTTTTGTTCATTAACAATAGAAGCTTCTGAAATTTAGTTTTGTTTTTGGATGGAATATCTCCTTTCTGGAGTTTAGTTGTGTTTTTAGATGGAACATCTTTGATTTGCTTCATCTGGCTATGGCTTTGAAAACTTGTTTCTAGTGGGAGAAAAATGTGTGCATGTATCTATCTTTTGTTTTGATTTAAGAACTGATTGAAGATGAATTCCTTTTTGTTTTAGCTTTTAGAGCCTTGGTTTAATATTTTAAACATATATGGCTATTCAGCTTGTTGCAGTTCTTGTACGAATTGTTGGAGTGGCCGCTTTAATATGGTGGGCAGGACGTGATATAGTTCAAAGCAACGTTAGTCTTTATTAAATCTTTTGCATTTTCAACCTCAAATCTTAAGCTTATTTATGTAACTTCTAAATGGCATACTATAACTTATTGTCTTACATTTGCTTGTTGAATATTTCTTGTTGTTGTGGAATATTGTGTTTATATGTGTATGAGTATGTGAAAAATGAAGTGTCTTTAGATTTTAAACCATTCCACCTCTTCAATCCCACTTCCATCTTGTAATGGTGCTGACCCATGTATTGGAATCTTCAGTTTGTAGATATGAATTTGTCTATTACATATTATTATTGTTGTGTGAATGATTCTATTGTGTGTATACGGTGGCGGAAAATCCATCATCTTTGAGTTTTTCCTTGAAAATTCTAGTTGTGAGACTACAAATATTAGGTTTTGAGCTGTATATTTCAATGAGATTTGTATGATATTTTTAACTTTCATTCAAATGAAACCTTGAAATTTCTAGTTGTTAAATTTCTGTTTTGAAGTTGGATGCAGGTGAAAAGAAGTTATCTCAAAATAATAGTGCTAGACAAGTGGAAAGAAGATGCAAGCATCACACAAGAACTAAGGAGAAGGGCGACATTTAACGTGAGCCTATTTCTTATTTCAGATTAGTTCATATACTAAATTTAATCCTTATGTAGATGAGTTGATGAGTTTTCAATTTCAAAAATCTACAAAATCTTAAAGTTTATTTATGCATTTCTAGTAGCTTATTTTACTATTGTTTATGTTCACTATCTTAGTTTGATTTTTTTTTTATGAATTTAATGAGCCATTCTGTTCTTTTTTTTTTTTTTTATTTAAGTATGAGTGAGAACAAGATGTACGAAGCATAGAGAATGGTGGATGGTTATTGTTAGCCATTTAACTCATTGGGTTTTTACTATAGTTTTACTATTTTATTTTAAGGTTTTTCTATATATGTAAGTGATTAGGCATTTTTCAATCAATTCTAAGTTGTAGTAGAGACAAACTTTCTATTGAGAATTAAGTTTGTATGTCGTGGAGTCTAGAACCAATAAGGATTTCTTTATTTACTTCTAGTGCCTACTTTCAATATGGTGTGGTCCCCTCATAATCTTGTTGTGCTAACTCAACAGCGCCAAAGACTTGCTTGTGACTTCGTTAGTTAGCTTTGGATATAGGGAATAATGTTGTTGCTTATGTTGGTATTTAATTCTACATGATGAGTCATTGATCAAGATCATTGTATGCAAATAGCTCGCTATGTATCTCTTCATCATATAATTGCTAAGTCATCATTGAGTACACGTTTTCCTATTGCTTGTCCAAGTGTAAGTGAAACAATAGGTTTTTCTTGATGATCCAAGGTCAAACACAGGAAATTGATATATCAAAGTTTAGTTCTAGAGCCTACTCTTCAATTAGGCGATATAAAAGAAAAAACTATAAAGTGTAAAAGAGTATAAGTTTATACTATGTCTACTTATTATACTAGAGCATTTGCAAAGGTGGAACAATGAAGGTGGTTGCAAGATTGAAACGCAAACGTGAACTAACTTATATTAAAGAAGGGGGTGAAGAAAAATCCATGCATTACTAGGCGACTAAGCCATACTTTGTCTTGATGCAATATAACTTAGTTAATTAGCTTATAATTAAGGCAAGCACCTATGGGTGTCTTTAAACGCCACATTTGCTCTCCTCTCGAGATTCAAATGACTAAGCCTAGTTGAGCAAGGTATATCTAGAAGAGTTCACATACAATACTTATAGAGCTTCTCATTTAAGGGCGACAACCTCTCGATGCTTAATGTTCACACTTGTTCTCCTTTCGGGACACAAATGATGGAAGTTATCTCGTCAAGGTAGAGTTTGTCTCCAAACTCCTCCTTGCACGTGTTAGCCATATCCTTGCTACTTTACCTCTCAAGTAGTTGGCGATATACACTGGAGATGTGATGAAAATAGCTCAAATGTGAAAAGAATTATAAACTAATCTCCTTATCAAGAATCCATCATAGATCCTAAACTACAAATAACACAAGAACAGATGAATAGTAAAAATATGATAGATTGAAAAGGGTATAAACAAACATTGTATTAAAGAATAAAGCTCTTCTATCACTGTATAATATGAATAAATACAATGTAAGAAAATACAAAAATGGAAATAATAGAAATGATATTACAATAATAGAAATGATATTACAAGTTAGGAAAATGCTTTACAGACGGTGGAAAGTCTATTCCTTTCCACCAACTCTCTAGGATTTGGCCCATTTGGGCATTGTTGTATGTCGGTCAATTCAAACGTCGCTCTCTTTTTTCTTGATGGAGATGGCTTCCTTTTTATAGGCATATAGGCAGGAAACCTAATATTCTGAGCATGTCAGTGTCGAAAGCTGCCTATTGTCAAGTCACATAAACTCCATTTACCACTTTTGTCCTCTACCGAACCTCTTCTCGCGTAGTCTCCAGGCGAGTTTCTCTGCGATTTGCTAATTTCTTTTATTCATAATCCTACGTTAAGATATTAAAAACAGGGTGAAACAAACATGAATACTTATGTAGAGCATATTTCTAAATTTTGTGAATTTACAACACAAAGTACGCATTTTGACGTATTTCATATGCATTTTGGTCCCATTATTCTATTTAAAAGGTCATAACAACATATATTTCTACAAGTTATCACCTCACAGAAAAAATTAATAAAAAAATTGTTTTCTTTTCTTCGGAATCAACTAAATCTCTCTTTCTTAGCACCATATTGATACTTAGTTGTGGTTTTTTTGTTGTCTAAATTTGGCATTCCATTTTTGTCTTCATTTCTTAACAGTGCAGTTGGTTAGATTAATTAAATATTAGTTTCTTATTGGTTCTTCAATCATTTTATTTTGAAAAAGTATATTAGTGATTTAGAAAATTTATAAGATTTTGTCAATGCATAGTGTTTTCATGTTCAACTGACCACACCCTCACGTAACTAATATTGAATTCTTTTTCTGACAGTAACACAGATAATCTAATGAGAGAAGTTGATTGAATTGTTGGCTGAAATTAGGTAATTTGAGGTAATAAATTTCAGGTAGAACGATTTGAAGTTTGCTATTACTTTGAGAGCGAAAGTAACATTTAGACACTTTTTAGGAGCTTTATAGGTGAGTGTAAGAGTCAAGTGACACATACACTTTTTAATTTATTTTGAAAGTCAAAGTTTGACTTAGACGAGGTTTAAGTCATTTGGATAGACACAATGTGACTAAGATACATTTTAAAAATGTTTAGATGGTCTTTATCGCCAAAATTATGCTTAGCGCTTTTTGTTAAGTTGTTCATTATTTTTTTTAACCATTATGCTTTAACTTTCAATTTATTTTTATTTCATGCTATGTATTATATTTGGTACTCAACGTCCTTATTTGATGATTTAGTGTTGCAACCTTTGCATATTGGGGTGATAAACAACACATTATTGGTAAAATCCTTATTTCTATATTTCTTTAAGTTTATAAACTTATGCATCATAATGCTCTCCAAGTACGTCTAGATTGAACTCATAGCTTGGTCCCAGAGTTGCAGCTATAACTTAATGTACTTGAGAACATGAACAATAAGAATGTCATTTTTTTCTAATAAATGGTAATGGTAATGGTGAACTTCATTTTGTCTTCAATGTTCTATTTTCAATTTGTATTTTCTTTGTACATTCTTAGAAAAAATTGTTATTTATGATTGTTGTACAAATGGGAGTATGTTTATAGATATTATTTATGGGTATTGAAAATATGTTGTTCGAGGTATCAGATTACTCATTGCCTAAGAAGAAGAGTATGGAACTTGTTAATTTTTCTAGGATTTCTAGTTGGGATAATGGAAGAGAGAAAAAGAGTAAGTATTGGCCAGAGATCGATTGGTTGGAAAACATGGTAGAGTTGTTGTATAAGTCTTAGTGCATTCTCTCAACCATGTTATGGTTAAATATGTAAATAATTTTATTATTACCCGTAAGTTGTTTCATTTAATGTTTTGACTTTTAGGAAAAATATAATATTTTTTAGGAAAGATATAATATTGATCAAGCATTGTTGAAAAGATACTTCCTTTAAAAGATGGGTGGGTTATGGGATTGTGTGAATTTAACTTAGTTTCTTTTACTCATATGAAAGAAATATCGCAGGGAATTGTAAAATATGTTGGTCTCACTAGTTTCTTTTACTCATACTTAATTTGACTTGGCTTTGCCTTCATTGTTGTGAGACCCACATCGTGAATTAACTTACGGGATAAGACCACAAGCAATGAGGATGACCTATGTGTTAAGAAGCGCTCGCAACAAAAAGACAACGTAAAGAACTCTCACCGTGAGATAAGTTTTTTTCACCTAAAAGTAATGACATCATTGTCCATGTAAGGAAGTCGGTAAACAATTTGACTTTGCCATCCAAGATAAGGATATAACAAGGACATGTGGTGTTTTAGTATTGGACCTTTCCTCGCTGCCAATAGTAATAATCATTCCTGAATGTGTAGACTTCAACATAAATAGTTTATAAATAGAGGAATTTGAGCCATTTTGAAGTTGTTTTTTACTGTAAACCTCCATAAGAGAAAATTTGAAGAATCTTGAAGCGTTAAATATCCAAAATCAACTAGAAAAAGGGCTTACAAGCGAGTGCGAAGAGGAGCTTTGAGTTAAAGGCCAGATGCAAAAGCTAGCTGATTGTGATTGTGATTGTAAGTGGCTATTCTTAGTAAAAATGATTTCTAAAGTTTGCTTAAATGAAACTTTAAATGTACTTCTCTAAGAGATTAGGATTATATGTCTTCTCCCTTATGTTTTTCAATTCCAAAATGCACCATTTTATGCATAAACTGGACTTAGTTTGTGTTGAAAAGAGATGATTATACCATGCATGATGAGTGACGACAAAATAATTTAAAAATGCATGTGATGGATAACCTTTACAAATAAAATAATGTTTTGCAAACAGTCTTCTTGAAGAAAATGTAATTAGAGGTATCTCTTTTAACATGTGGAAGTACCTAAAGCGTTGTGCATATATATCCAAGTGTTCTTATTGCTGCTTGAAGGAAGAAAATGATTTAGTCCTAAGGAACACATTAAACTTAGTAAAATTGAAATAAGATGACTCTTGTACCATATGCATTATGATACTCCATTCTTACTGTGTGATCTGAAACGGAATGTCATATTCATGCTATGTGATCTTGGATGGGATTCCTCATACTTGTTGTATGAACTGATATGGGATGCCCTTTGATTACTGTGTGATTTGGAGATGAAGGACTTGTAATGGATAGTGAAATTGACAAAGCTTGTTACAAGCATTGAGTTTACTCTGCATAGTTGCAACTTGGCAAAAGAGTGTGATAAACGCTTGAGCTAAGGCAAGGATCCGAAGACTTAATTCAACTTACAAAATTGATTTTGTGGGTTGACTATGTGGTAGGCGAGAAGACATGTGACGCGAGACAACTTGTAATAATGAAATCAAAGAATGATTATAATCTAAATTGCATGTTATTGTGTTGCCTAATTTGTAATTGTTTATTTTGAATAATTTTGATAAGTTGAACTTGGATTGCTTATCGTGCCTCCTGAATCACATCATTTTTTGTAGTGGTCAGTCGCTGGCTGGAGTCTGTATTTCTTTTATTTGGAATGAATCATGTACTGAAAGTTTAATGAAGTTTTGTGCTTTGTTTATCAATGTTCCCTTTCTATTCAAACTCATATTCCACGTTTAATTCTTGTGAATAAAATGTCGTTTTATTTTTCTTTTTGCTGGATTGCGTTAACAAAACTTTGAGTGGCAGGGCGTGACAATTGTAGTATGTAAGTGCATTTAAACTTCTTTCAAAGTAAAAGCAAAATAGCTGGTAAATGGCTGGTTTGGCTTGTTCTATAACCAAAGTTAATCAATTTGGATTTTATTATTAAGTGGCTGGTTTTTTCTTTTATTTCATGTTTCATTACTTTGAGTTCCTTATGAATCTTAGCCCCCAAGTTTTGACTACTTTTTTTTTTTTTCTTATTGTTGTTGTTTCAATGTTGGTTTTTGTTTTTCTTAGGAGTTTTGGTTTTTTATCTGAACTTAAGTAATTTGGATTTGGTTATTAAGTTTCTAGTTTTTTTGTTCTAAAATTGTGCTCCATTCATTTAAGTTCCTTATGAATCTTAGCCCCATGATGGTTTTAGTACTTTTTTGTTCTTCTTGTTGTTTTAGTGTTTCGCTTATGGTTTCTGGTTTCTTATTTGAACTTAAGTAATTTGGATTTTGGATTTGGCTTATATATGGCTAGAACTTGTTTTCTTTGTTTATCTCACAATTAATCAAGAAAAAAAAAAAAAAAAGCAACCCATCCAACAATTAAAAAAAAAACAAATCTTTCTTATTTCTTTTTCCAATTAGTTGAAATTATTAATTATTTGAAAATTATTAACTCCAGTTTTAGTTTTAGTTTTTTTTTTTTATTGTTCATGCCAGCCTCAACATGGATCCAAGCTCGAATATCGACTTTATTTTAATAGAAAAATGTAGCATTCTCCAATCAAAATATTTTCTAACCGTAGTTTTTTTTCAATATCTATAATATCTTCTACTAGATAATTATTGATAGGGATATAAGTTAGTAAATACAAAATTTACATTTAATTATCTGTGTTGTACTTATAAGAACTTTCTTGATTATTCTTTGTTGCTAGTTTTTGTTGTGTATGTAATGAATATGTTGTTTTAGCTCGACTAGAAGTAAGAGTATTGGTTGTTTCCTATTACGTAATGTTGTATGACTTTCTTAAGTGTTGTTTAGGAGCAAATTGAACAAAATACTAGTCCTGAAGAAATGGATTCTTTGTTGCTAGTTTTAGTTGTATATGAAATGAAAGCTGTGGGATATACTAGTTGCATGGCCATCTAATAAAGTAATCATTGGTATGTTGTGTTTTAATCTTTTTTATCTACATTTGTTAAAGATTTTATATATTTGTTTAACTAATATCCACTATTATTGATGTCTACAAAATCATACATTGATACATGTTTTATAAATTTATGTAGGTGAATGAAATTGTGTATTTTCAGAGGAAAAAAGAACTAATGATCATAGTATCTCATATCTATATGATAATATAATCTTGAACACTTGGTGAACGAACTGAAACTTCATGACGACCACGTTAAAAGATATTTTTTGAGGAACATGGAAAAAGAAAAAGAAGTACAAATATCGGGGACTTTGAGAGATCTCAAATATCAACATAACATCCCTGAACGAACTGAAACTTCATGGCGGGTCCGAATGCAATTCCATTCTTTGGATCACCAAACTTTATATACGCCGGGCAGTTCGCGTTTAGCCGATATCTGCCCGAGATCCAGCTTCCGACTTTCCACCTAACCTGTTGTGCAATACGCTATAAAGTCTACAATAAATATTAAATTACAAACAAGAGAGATGCAACTTCTTTCTTTTCTTCGAATTTCTCTTGTTATGTTAACTTGACGAACAACGTTCAACTTTATGTCATCTGACCAGGTTAGGGAGATTTAAATCCTCCCATAAGTATTTGGGACGCCAATTTTAATAATTTGATTCTCTAAAGATACAACAATAGGATATGAAGGATTCAAACCTTCAATTACTAGGATTAAAAGGCGAAGCGCTTTATGCTTCAAAATAACAAATTTAGTCCATAAAAATATGTATATATAACAAATGAAAAGTTAAGCTATGAAAAGGGCATGTAAAGAAAGATAAAAAACTTGTGAGTGAAAGAGTAGAAATTAAACAAACCTGTCCATTGACCTTAATATTGAACAGTATGGCTCCAACATTGTTATCTTCATTCAAAACTTCAGCAAATTCCGGTGCCACTGGCACAGCTTCACCATACAAAAATGGCGACCAAACAGTAACATCATTGTGGCCCTGGTAAGTAGGCGGCAAGAGCGTTGGGAGAGTGACTTGCTGGCCGCGGTACGAGGCGTAGACATCCATGACCTGATAGTAAATACCAATGCGGTTGTTGGGGTTATGGGAGGAGATGGTGATTTGCATGGTTGTCGAGATGGCGGCCGGTGGCACTGACGAGACATTAAGGCCAAGAAGGGTGACGTCTTGGAGGATGAGACGGGGCTTCGACGGTCGGAGGATAGCCCAGATGAGGAAGACAACTAGGCCAATTAGAAGCACCACGGTGAAGATGACACAAGCTATTCGCTGGTAGAGACGGCGGCGCTCGCAATCGTGATGGTGGTGGTGGTCGCAATCCTTTACCGTCATTGTTGCTAGAGATAGAAGAGAATGAAAGAGAGGGTTGAATGGATGGAGATATGTGTAAAGTCGAGAGTTTGAAAAACATATATTTCTTTTGGGACTATAGTATTTTTCTTCTTTGGCTTCACAAACAAGCTTAGATAGATTTATACAAGGTGAGAATGGAAGTACAAGATTCAATTATTGGATGATTATATTTTTGGAAATCACGTAATGTATAAATGATCACATTTTCTAAAATGAAAATCACTCTTAATTTCCGTCCTTCAATCTCCTAAAAGTGAAAAGAAAAAACTCTTCATTATATATATATAGTTGGTTTATTATTGACAAAATAATCGTATGACACGTGCGTATCAGTATATGTATGCATGTATATATAATCTACACTAATTGACCTTACACCTGCAACATAAAAAATCCAAAACATATATACGCACTTCCAATTATTCTAAATTAATATCCCTAATAATTTTTCCCATTTGAAATGTTTTAGGTCAGGAAGTGTACGAATCTCTAAAACCTCTTTCGTTGAGTTTAAGAAATGTGTTTTATTCCAATAATTGATCCTATCGAAATATATTAGAGACTGTTTGGGCTCTTAGTTTAAGTAAATAGAGTGAGGTTATGATAGTCCACTTCATTACGTTTGCACCTTCAATGTATTTCTACCACCTATTATAATCTAAAATTAATTACAACTATGTCAAGTCTCTTTTGATACAACTTTTCAAATTCTTACTCATCCTTCTCTTTCCTTAATTCTTTGGTACATAATACACTTTTTACTATATTTTTACTTGGACTAATCAATTAAGTGTTCCAAATGCATGGCTCACTAGTGTCAAGAATGATATAGCCTGATAACATATACATTTTAAAGTTGGTACAACTTAGTAGTTGAAAATCTTAAATACATTTATGTTTATAATATTAATCCTTCTTTCAACGTTTTATAACCTTTGAAATTGCCCAATATGAACAATATAGTATCATTGGTACACATATCCTTCATATCTCCAATTTTCTTTTTACTCTCAATAAACAAAAACAGAATGAAGAAATTGAATCTCAATTGATGGAGACACTCAATTAGAATAGAAAAAATTAAATTAGGATAACTTGAACATGGAGTCATTGATTTTGAAATCATGGACAATAACAATGACAAGTGTTAGGAAGCTTAAAGAGCAATATATGTGTGTATTTGAGAACGGCCGGTGGTTATGAATGAGTAGGTGAATTTTGTTGGTTGAGAAAAAGAAAAGAGTTGGTTCATTTCCTTGCTTTGAAGGGAAAAAAAAAAAAGAAATCTCTTTTCTCGAAAAATGAGTGATGAAATCATGTCGGTTGCAAAAGAGGAATTATATTAATATAATACCTTTAATCTCCAACCTCCCTTTTCCTTTCTAACTTCTAAAGTTGTCATATGACTTCACTTACAAACCTAACTATTCATATGGATTCCCACTTTTCCTTTTCCCCTTTTATTTGTCTATTAAATACAATAAATCTTTTAGAGTATTTGGGATTGAGAATTGGTTATCATAATCGTAAGTTATTACAGTAGAGTTTAAATAGTTTATATTTCACTAGGACACTATTTTAGTTTGAGTTATTATAATATGTTTGATGTGTAAACTAGTTTAGTTTAATGATACCAAATAGTAAACACTATAGCAAAAAGTAAAAAAAAAATAGTCAATATAAAATAGCAAAACAGTAACAAATATCGAAAATATGATAATAAAATAATGCTGACTATAGCTAATTGGAAAATGTACAAAATAGAATATACTATAACAATAAGTGGTTATATTTATAGTCTTAGATAATATTTGTTTCAAGTGCTTGAAGAGTCGGTAGTTATTGAAGACTGAACCACTCCTTAGAGCTCAAGTTCTTTGGAGATACAAATATTTTACTAAAGACACCAACTAATTCAACAACATCAAGTGCTAATTTCATACACAAGCATATGCATTCAACTGAGAGAGAATCAAAAGGTCAAGTACTAGAGATCAAATCATATTGCATCATAATTATCTACATAACACAACATAAACATATGTTTGACTCCACAAAACACGTTTCTTAAAAAAATCTTATTTAGACAAATATAGTTACATGATTATAATTTATGTTCAACAGTTTTGATTTTTTTAAAGAAATGATATGGTCCATAGATGGTGGGCTTAGTGGAGTTTTAATGATAGGGAATGAGGAGAGTGAGCTTAAAATCTAAAATGTTGAGTGTAGTAAAAAATTATAGTTGTTTGTATCTTTTTCTAAGTAATAAAAAATTTAAGAAACCTTAGTACCTTACTTTTCAAAATTTGTCATCGTTGAATTAGAAATTTTGGACTTGATCGAATAATTTAAAGAAAAATTTAGAAAAAAGACCTAAATCATCCATGATATTTCACCAATGTTCTAATTTTTCAATTATTATCTAAACTAGGAAATCATGATATTTTTGGACAATTTTAACCTTCATTTAATTATTTAAAAATAAATTCTATCTGTAAATCTTAAATAATTTTTTAATATTTTTGAAAATCTTGAAGAATTTTTTCCTTCATTGTCTACTACCTAATTTATTATATCAATTGTAACTTCGTTAATTATTATACCATATATATTTATATTTATTAATGCAATATTTTGTTTATGATTTTAATATGGTATAAATTATATATTCTTATATGGTAATAATTATTTTCATTTTAAATCATAAACCAAAATTATATTTTCATTCCATCATCAACATCTTGCTCCTTTTTTCTTCGATTCTTACAGAAAAAATAAACTTGTTCTTTCTTTTTCCCTTTCGATTTGGCGTTTTTGAATTGGTTCATATTTTTTTTTTCATTCTTCTTTTCATATAATATTTAATTTCCATTTCCTAGCATATAGTTTTTTTCTCAAGAAATTTGTTATTTCTACTTCAATTCATCTTCTTGTCATGTTCGGTATACACAGATTATAGGATATGTGTTTTATATATATTACCTCGTGTAATATTACTTACAGATATGTACCACCTCATATATACAATAAGACATATATACTGATATACAGTAACCGAAAATATTTTCACTTCAGTCATATTCTTTGTTTTTTTTTTTATCATATAGTAATATTATGTTGTTAGTAATATACACATTTATATCTTAAATATGTTGTAAACTACTTATTTCTTAATAATTAGTATTTAAAATATATATTTATATAGTAAATACTACTAAAACACAAGAATACATATTCTCAACGTATCTATAATATGTTGGGAGAATATCATACATACATATTCTCACTTCATATAATTGTATACCTTCTATTTGTCATATTTTTTAAATGAACAAAATATATTATAATATACCTGTAAAGTATAATATGTTTGTTATGTGATTTAGTATATATATATATATATATATATATATTCATTCTTATTTACAACATAATTATTCAGATATATACATATATACTACTACATATATTCAATAATACATAATTTATAGTTGAATTTAATTATATATCATCGCATACACAGATGATGTTATCAATATATACATCTATAAATACAATAACACGTATTTAGTGACACATATAGTTAATTTTTTTCCTTCATGTTTCCTACCATAGTTTTTACTTTTTCTCTATCTGATTAGTATTTTCTTTAGATTTCTTACATATATATTATTGCATAATACATTCATGTTCTATGATTTGTTACATATATAGTACTGCATATATTCAATAATACAGAAATTGAAGTTGACATCCTCCCACTGAATGTAAAACGTTCAGCTGGTCGACCAAAGAATATTAGAATTTCTTCTGAATTGGAGTTCAAGAGACGTGTTAAATGTGATCGTTGTGGACGTGTTAGCCATAACAGAAAGAGATGCAAGCTTTCCTTATTGAACTAGTTTTTTCACTACAAGCAATTTGGCCGGGTTTAAAACCGATATTAATGGCCTTTAGTGTTGGCAACTAACATCTATGCTAGCGTTATTAAAGGCCTTTAATGTCATTTTTCTTTGAAGTCGGTTTAAAAACAACATCAAATGCCTCATTAATGTCTATTTAGAAAGACATTAATGACCATTAATGTCATTTTTAAACCGATATTTTTATGGTTTTATTGAAGATCTTTAGTGTTGGTTGGCCTTAAAACCGACATTAAACAGGCCAACAATGTCGGTTTAAAAATGACATTAAAGTCTTGATTTTTAGTTCATTTTTCCAAATTTATTTTTATTTAATTGTTGTGTTATTGACTATTATTTTTTCTAAACCAACATTGGTCTGTGCAGATAAATATTTTTTTTCACGCCAACAAACCAATAAAATGAATATTCATTTAGAAACTATAATATTTGTCTTTTACGTGTGTATACACAAAATGAAATCTTAATATTGTGTTTATGTATATATTTTACAAGAGTACATGAAACAAGATCCTAATAAAAGACTTAAATAAGAAATCATGAACTCCTTCTCAGTCTTCAACTTTCAATGATTGTCTGGCTGTCTACACAATCACTTAGCTTTCAACCTGATATGACTTCGATCATTCCACAAACAATATCAAAATAAACCATTTGATCTTTTAGAATTCTAACAAGAAAACTTTGAAAAAAAATGTGGCATCCTAGCAACTTCAATGCACTAAATATGTTCCGGTAAATACATAAAATGAGATAAGTGTTGGTGTAGGTGATTTGATAAATTAATCAAGGACAAGTTAGAAAATGGTAATTTAGGAGAGTATAACCATGAATTTATTCAATGAGAATACTTCATTATACTTATGGTAGTAAAGTATATTTCTCAGGAAAACTTTAAATTTGAATGTATTGTACAGTAAAATATCTTTATAACCTACTAAAAAAAATTTGGATCTGCCTCCATCTTCAAAGCTAATAGTTCAATTTAAGAACACACACAATCAACCTAGTTCAAACGTAAACCAATAACACCTTACAAATTGTCCGTTTGGTTGAATTTGTCGTATGGCTACAATCTGTTTCCTGAGTCTGTGTTTGAAATTAATAAGGAACAATGCAACTATCTAAATTAGATGATCAATTCTTAAAAAACAAACATCACAAAGAAATTAATAAACTTCAAAGTTCACCGTTAAATAGCAAAAAAATAGGAAAATACTTTAAAAGAAACTAAAACATATGAAGTAAGAATTTCCAAAAGAAAAGGAAAAAGAAAAAAAAGAAGAAGCTAAAACTGATGCTGAGAATGAAACGAAGTAGAAATGAAAGAGAGATTGTACCTCCGAAGAAGAGAATCAAAAAAAGGGGAGAGAGGAGGATCTGAGAAGAGGAAATTGGTGGTGTTCGATGACGAAAAGGCTAGGCACGTGGTGGTTCGACGATGAAAAGATTGGGCAAGAGGGATTTTTTGCAGCGACCGTTCGAGAGAATAGATCTATGGTAGAAAGTGAGATTAGATTAAGAAAAGAAGGAAAGAAAGAGATGTAAATCGTGTGGCTTGGAGAGAAAGAGTAAAGTAAGAGGGAGAAATCATTAACTTTTTACAAAATTAAAAAAAAAATGAAAAATGAGTTTTTTTTTAAAAGGAGAATGTTTAATGATAAATATACTACTCTTCATACTTAATCACTATTGTTTCAAACATAACTTATTATTTATTACATATAATATAAATATTTGAAATAAAATACATAAACCAGTTTAACAAATTGATAGCATAACCTTTTATTCATAAAATATTATTGGAAATGGTAGACATGCGTAGTGGAATTAGGATCGAATTTTACTCTAATAACAACTAAACACTTTAGTGATTAACATGCATCACAACCCTTAAATAAAAAAATAGGGTTAATAGAAAAATTCACCTTTGATGCTTTTCTATTATTGTAATCTTCTCACGTACTCTTCACGATCTCCTCACAAAATCAAAATCGAGACTACCACTAGTGTTAACTCGCTATTATCTAGACTTAGAACTGAGTTGTGGGACTCGAACAGTGGAGAAAATAAGGAGGGAGATGGATTTAGGAAGAAGAACTTGTGGAGAGAAAAAGGAATTTTTGGTTTGATTTTGCAATTCCAAATTACAAAATCAAATTTTAACCTAAAAAAAAAAAAACTTATTTTTCATTTCCAATCCATTCCTTTTATAAGCAAACTACATGTAAAATTTGCATGTAGTGAGCTTCCACTCTCCACACTTGGCATATAACCAATTAGGTATCTCACTTGCATAAAGCCATTTGTTAATGACATGTAATGTTCTTCCAAGAGGTAAAATGGTAATTTGACATTTAAAAAAGTCAAAAGTCAACATTTTGACGTTTTATCATTTTATCCGTCTTGACTAATTTCAATCTCCCAATTATGAATCCATATTCATTTTTCCAAAATTCAAATCATATTTGAATATATAGTCAACCAAAATTTGATTTTTCAAAATCAAAAGTCAACATTTTGACTTTTTACATCTTTGACCTTTTTCATCAATTCCGAGCTTCCAAATATGAACCCATATTCATATTTAAATCACATTTAAACATGAAGCTCTATTTTAAGTTATAACTGATGACTATATCAGGTATATTTGTCGATTTCTCTCTATTTACCTAATTCAAACAATTCGAATTATTCCAACATAATGTTCTAAGTTAATTCTGTGTAAGCTAGCAGGGGAACCTAATGGACCTATAGATCATGCGCTCGAACGATCCGAGATTAACTGGTTAAACTCTTTTAGACCGAGTTAATCAATATTCGTTAACTAACGGGTCATTCCACTAAAGTCCCGTAGTTCCACTCCCCTCACTGTAGATATATTTGTATCCATGTGATATAAACATGATAAGTAAGTTAATCCTTCACAGGTTGTTCATAATCTCGGCTGAGTCAAAGTACCGTTTTTACCCCTTAAGTTATATCTTTTCTCTTTAAGTTTCACTGATCCACTATTGAACAATTGGTTTAAGGTCTAACCTTTAAACTGAATCCCTCTCGGGCCAATTAGAGGGTGTGGCCCCTTGTTCAAGACCTGGATTCAGTCCTTAAGGGAACAACTTATGTACTAACCCTAGAGTGGGTAGGAGTGAACTCCGTCTTGCACCCTATGTCTCTAGCTATCCACCCGGTGTTACTCCTGAAATGGGAGGCTTATTGCGCCAGCACCATTGAGCTGCCCTCACCTATGTAAATCTAAGGATAATCCCGTGTGAACAGAAGTTCATAGTTAACTCAGGATTAAGATTAAGTTATATAGATATCTATAAACGAAATAGTCAGTTTTATAAAGTTAACGGTGTTATAATGAAATAGTCAGTTTTACAAACTCTTTACATAGGATGCCTCCACTTCCATATCTCTACATGAACGATTTAGGATCACATCGTTTGTACTAACTACAAAGTAGGCCGCATCAATAGTATCTCCAGAATAAGGCGCCAAACATAAAGTTCAAGTCTACATAATAGCCTTGGAACATTTAGTTTATTGACTTTCAGATTATAGTATCAATAAGATGATTTTATCTAACAAAATTTTGAATACAAACTACGAGTTTTAGGACATAAATTCCAACAAATATAAAATGTATTGTTTCATATATACTATTCATAAACCAATTTCACATTTAACCACTTTTTATTACAATTTCTTGGATTTTCAATTCCTTCATCAAAGTCCCTACATCGCAAATATATTTCGTTTTCCTCAACATTACATATACCACAAAATAACTAATGTTTAATAGCATATATTACATATATACTCATCATAATTTTTCTCATTCATGTTCCTATAAATATAAACAACTTTCATACATAATCACTATTGTTTCAAATATAACGTATTATTTACTACGTAAGATATGAATATTTAAATAAAATACATAATCAAATTGATATAAGAACCTTTCATTCATAAAATATCACTAGAAGAAATTTGGCCTCTAATGTCAGTCTAAAACCGACATTAATAGCATTTAGTGTTGATTGGCAACCGACATCTATGATAGTATTATTAAAGTCCTTTAATGTCGTTTTTAAACCGACATTTATTGTTGTGTTATTGAAGATCTTTAGTGTCGGTTGGCCTTTGATGTCATTTTAAAACTGAAATTAAAGGCTTTGTTTTTTGTCCATTTTTACAAATTTGTTTTATTAAATTATTTCATTATTGTCTTTTTTTTTACACCAAATAGTTAAAAACCGACATTATGAGTCTGTGTAGGTAAATATTTTTTCCTTACCGACAAATAAAAAAATTAATATTCTCTTAGAAACTATAATATTTCTCTTTTACATGTGTATATACAAAATGAAATCTTAATATTGTATTTATATTTGCATTCTACAGTGCACTACATGAAACAAGATCTTAATACATAACTTAAATAAAAAAATTTAAACTCCTTCACAGTCTTCAACGTTCAATGATCACTTAGCTTTCTACCCGATCGCCTGGCTATCTACACAATCGCTTAGCTTTTCACCCAATATGACTTCAATCATTCTACAAACAATATTAGTTCAAATGTGATAAATTAAGAACACATATCAGTTGCATGTCTTTTCATCACTAATGTGCAAAAGTACTTGTGAACTAAATGTAACAGTAGAATTGCAAATAATATTGAATAATCATAAAAAAAACGTAGCATTTGTTGCTTCTCATTTTCAAATAGTTAATGAATGACATTAAAGTACCCAATCACCACACTATGAGTAAAATGTTTAAAAGCAAAATATTGTTCAAAATATTGAGTTAACAAGGGTCTAACATATCAAGAAAAAATTGATTGTAAGGAGACCTATGCGATTGTCATGACATTGGGAGGGAGCATCTCTTAACAATTACTATGAAAGAATATATATGACTAGAAAATATGAGACTTGATATTAGGATTTCAAATGGTTGTTGCAAATAAAACTAGGCTATCATGAATAGGGAAATGAACTAGAAAACCATACTTATAGAACAATCAACAACAAACTAATCGCATATCTCATCAAAATTTTCAAAATATTAAATAAAAAACCCAATAAGGTTTATCAAAGCATACTTCGATTTCTTAATAACTGCACCCCCAACAAATACATATTCTCTCATTTTTTTAAAAAATGGATACATATTCTCTTTTATCTTCCTTTAAAATATGACAAAGAGGTTGCCAAAATGAATAGTCTGATACCTTGAGCTCCCTCTCGAGGTATGCAGGTAAATTTTCACCTTCTTCAATCAATTCAAAAACTTTTTCCAATTCAAGTGCCCCACAGTCAGCTGAAATTTGTAGAGAACAAAAGATGATAAAGTCTAAGAAGACAAGATGGATAGAACACAAACATACCAACATTTCACTGACCTTCCTTGCAAGACTTCATCATTAACTTTGGTTTACTTGTCAACGGCTTTGGATAACTTTGGCTTACTTATCAACGACGAGAAAACAACCTATAGGTAGAAAATAAAAAAGGAATATATTGTAGAATAAGTAGCAAATAGGAGGATAACATTATTACTTAGATTCAAAAATATCCATGATAGTAAAATCTTAACATATAAAACCTCGTTCCATAAGCACTGTATGCCATTGTAGTTGATGACTGGCCTGGTGCATCATAGTCAACTCTCGACCCCATGTTATCATATAACCATGTCTTTATTTTTACTAAAAGAAATCATAGCTTTAACCCATCACTTTACACTTATTTATGTTTAAAGACGTTTCTTGCACCTAGGAACTGAAGAGTTTTCTTTCTTTCTTTCTTGAAACCAAGCTAACAAAACTATTTCGTTTCATTTCAATGTGAAGAAATATATCAAACATCTTGTCAACACTACAACCTTTCTCTATTTTTCTTTCATAGTTGTATATTCCTTGTCAAATAGAGCTTGGATTGTTTCAAAATTGATCCAAACTTAAATTTCTAAAATGCTTAAAAGCATGAAAAGGGTTAAAAAAAAATATGTGTATGATAGATAGTAATAGAGTTAGAAGTTTCTTACCTCTTAAAATAAGCAGAATGGTGTTGATTTCATTTTGTTCTTCCTCCCTTGCGAAGTGAAGAATATGATGATGCCCAAATTAAGGTAAGTAGTAGAATCAAATGAAATTCAAAGTACACAAACAAACATTAAATTAAGTTTACCAATTTAAAATTAGACCAAGTGAAAGACAAAGAAGGTGGCAATGTAAAACAATTAGATGCATTAAATAATTTGGCGCACCTTCACCAGTTTTGAACTTTCAACTATTGTTAAAATAACAGTTGAAAATCCAAGAAACGTGAAAAAACAAATGTTTTAGTTATGAGCTAAATCAACTTTCACAAGGAGAGACCATTAAGCCACAGTTTTGTATACGCAAAGACATGTTTTATCAGTGCAATACATAATAAACTGATATTTTTATTTAGCTGCTGAATTTCTTATCTTCTTCACTCACTTTCTCTCAATCTCCTTCTTCCCTTCCATATTTTCTCTATTCTTTCTTTCCAGCCATGTCACTGCCGGCCAGAACCAAAACATGGAATGACGGCCTTGATAAGCATTACCCACCCTCACTTGCTACATATGATGAAGTTATTTCATTGGTTTGGGACACTTTGCACCGTTTCCATTTTATGATGAACACAAAGTTTATGTGAGTATTTTTGTTCTTTTCTATAGCTTCATAATATGATATTAATGGCGGCTACATAACTTAAAGACACCATACTTTTACACTTTTACACTTTTTCTCTTTTCCTATTTACTAATGGCTACTTTTCTCTTTACTCGTTGAATATTTTAAAGGATTCCTGTGATTGAAGGGAAGGAATTACACTTGCATGTTTTATATTAAGAAGTTACAAGAAGAGGAGGGCAAGAAAAGGTAAGTTTTGGGATTTGGGATTTGGTTTCAATGAAGCTTTTTTACTCTGTTTTTTTTTTTCATGTCAAATTTAGATTGTTGCACATACGAAATTGAGAGAAGTTGGAAGTGTTTTTAAATTTTATCCTATAACTACTAGTGCTTCATTTGGATTGAGAAAATATTACCTAAGTCTTCTTTACCATTACAGAAATGAAGTAAACATTATAGGTGGTTGGTCTCCAAGAATGCAGAAGAAAAATAAGGGAAATCAAAGGATCTACAAAATGTGAATGTGTTACTCCAAATCCATGTTTCAGTAGTGTAATTCTCATTCTTAAATTATATCCAAATTACCATAATGTACATATCCTTATAACAACAGTATTTTAAGAGATAATTCCAACCCAAATTCCACTTCTTTCTCCAAAATTCCCATAATCATCAAAACACCCAGTTAAAAAAAATAAACCCCAAAAACTCATCATTCTAACACATAAAAAATCCATCCCCAAATATTCAAGAACATCAACTCCACTCCTAATCCACATCCATTAAACAATCACAAAAAAAAAAAAAAAAAAAAAGATGCAGACAAGAAATAAACCTGAATCTATCTTCGAAGCTCCAAAACCTTCATTAAAGCTCGACATGAAGATAAAAAAAAAGTTGAATCAATACAAGAATAAAATAAGGAGATAGAGATCGGGTAGTCAACTAGTCGATTGGTGGTAAAGATCGAAGAGATGGAAGATGAAGCTTGGAGGAAAGATGAATTGCGAGATGTCGATATGAAGAGAGATGGAGGTAAGGAGACGCTCCGACTGTAGTTGGTTAAAAAAAATAACAAACCCTAAACTTAACTTATATATATTTTTTAATAATAAAATAATTTTATAAAAATAAAAAATAACAGATAGCTTTAATGTCGGTTTTAGACCGACATCAATCCTTCCTCTTTGATGTCGATTTAAAACCGACATTAAACATCTGCCTTTTGAAAAACGACATTAAAGCTCATTTTTCATTTTTTCACCTAACATTAAAGGGCAGATTTCTTCTAGTGTATACACCATATTATTCAATATATACTATAATTACGTGGAATATATGAAAAAAAATCCAAAACGAAAGGAAGAATGGATGGAGAAAGAGATTGGAAAGTGAGAGAGATTGAGAGGAAAGAATTATTTAACAAAATCACCAAAAGAAAAATAATTATGGGATAATTTTTATTATAATATTACCATAATAGAAATAATTACTTACCATATTTACATAGGATATCTAATAAATGCAAATCTTCATCAGATCCACTTTTCTTTTTTATTTTTCTATTTTAATATATTATTAATAATAAAGATGGGTAAATTGGTCATTTGGGCCTTATATTTGTGTAATATTAGTCAATTTTGGACAGTTATGAAAAATTTGGGAAATTTAGGTCAATCTTGTAATATAGTATACCATTTCAGGCCATTTTAGTTAAAGACCCTAATTATTAAATGGTTCAAGCCTAATCCAATTTAAGCTTATGATAGAAATTTGGGCCTAAACGCATCTAAAGCCCACGAAAATCCTTTATAAATAGAGGTTTTGCCTTTTATTTGAAGGAGAAGAATTGATGACAAAGTGTGGAAACTCTAGAGATTCGAAATTTCACCTCAAAAGCTCTCAAGACGTTAAAGTTCATATAGATTTTAAGGTTATCGCCTTTTGAAAATTGAAGTCTTGAAAGATAAATGTAACACCCCAGGCCCAGGATTTGGAATTCGAATCTCCGACATTCCCCTGCATCCCCCGCAACATCATCCTTACTATTCTTAAAGGCTTATTAGTGAAAATTCTCCACACAAACCAACATGAGTCCTTTCAGCATGCTTTGTCCTCACTCACATGCATCCTAAGAATGTTTCTAAGAATATTCCAAAGAGACACCAAACATAAAATTGTTCCAAGCTAAGCATGCTTAACTTTGAAGTTCCTATGATTAAGTCACTGAAAAGGTATGTGCACCTTATTGGTATTGGTATTAACTTTTGATTCTTTTAAGTCTTTTTTTGATGGAATTTATGTCCTAAAAGTCGTAGTTTGTATTCAAAATTCTATTAAATAAAATCGTCTTATTGATACTATAATCTGAAAGCCAATAAACTAAATG
>JBBPDI010000005.1:11216218-11227116 GCA_037974545.1 Cucumis variabilis
AACAAAAAGATCCTACACATCATCAAAGTTTAAAATCTCACATTTCATTTTTCATTCTCTTTTTCTCAAAGCTTCAGTCTATAGCCATGAAATCTCCCTTGGTCTTGATTTCCTAATTCAAATGAACAAAAATCAATTGAAAATCAACCAAATGCTTCATTGAGGCATTTTATCAAATACATTGTAAGCTACCAAAATGCTTCATCACATAGTTCCATAAAGAAAAAATGTAGATTCACATTACAAAAATGATCGTAAACAACACTATTGAATATGATGGTAGATAAAACAAACACGTATCTCCTATAAAAGAAAAACAATGAGGGATGTTTTTCATAAAAAGAACCGTTAATATATCACATTGTGGGTAAAATCAAAGCATTTGAAGTTAATTACTGTACAAATACAAACAATAGAAATAATGAAACTTTGATTGAATACCTTTATATTATGGGTAAAATGAAAGTATTTGAAGAGAAATGAAAAGAAAATGGGAGTGAAAATGAAAACTCTAGAAGTTGAATCTGAACGAAGAATGGAGACAGACCACGATGGGCTTGATCTCCAGCGAGCTACCGCACGCGATACCTGAGATTCACCGGTAAGTTCAGCGGTGTAAGGGGTGGTGGGTGGTGGGATCGACTGAAGGAGAGAAAAGGGGGGATTTCGGGTGTGTCACCGATGAAAAGTCACGTCGCTCCCGGCGTGCGTGAGAGGGGGAGAGAAATTGTTAGTAAAAGGGAGAAAAAATCGAGAAGGAGGGATGGTGCGTGGATCTTCCATAAAGAAGAAGAACAAAAGGAGAAGAAGAAGAAGAAGAGGAGGAGGAGGAATAGAGAAAGGGTTTTGGAGATATTTATAAGTTTTATTTTAATAAATAAATTATTTAATGTTTTTAGAATTAGGGAAAAATCTTATTTTAATAAACTTTTGATTTAAAATGAATTTTATTTTAATAAATTAAATAAATTATTTTTTGTATCTTTTATGACACCAAATAACTGTCGCTAAAAGTGAAAGCAAAAAAATTTCATCTTTTTCCGCCAAAAACGCGTGTTTTGACCTTTTGTGACAGTTTTTTTTTTCTTTTTTGAATTTTAGGATGTATACAACTATCATAGTATGTAGTTTTTCTTGTAGTGAATAATACTGTATACATAATTCCAACGAAATTTGTGTTTAGGTTATAGTAAATACTACTAAAACAGTAGTAAACGACATATATTTCCTTTATAAATGTATTTTATTCATTTATAAATGTACTATAATATATCTGTAATCTATAAAAGTTCTTTTATGTGATTTAGTATATATATACCCTACAATATATACAATAATACTATATAGTAACCGCCAAATTTCTACCCAGATTATGTGTACAAAAATTATGTATTTACCGGTCGTTGAAACTTTTCTTCTTCACCACCAAAAAAGATAAAAAATTGTGTCATAAATGAGTTTATGGTTGTTCATGCAACTCCTTTGAAATATTTCCAAAAAAAAAAAGAAACAAAATACATTTATAAATGTTTATCTGTTTTCTGATTTTGATGTTGCAGACATGTTACAACAACTACTAGATAAGCAACTTATCCAACTGTTAGAATGCAAACGATTGGAATAAGTAGGAAAAGTAGATTATCCTAAATATTGTAAGTATCAGCAAGATGAAAAAAAAAAATTTGATTTTTTTTTCTTTTCTTTCTTTCTTTTTTCATTTTTCTTTTGTTTTTCGTTTTTCTTTCTTTTCGATTATTTTCTTTTTTATTCTTTCTTCAAATTTCAATAAAAAAAAGTCTGTATCAAACATTTTTATATATAAATTTTTTAATTCTTTTCTTTTACTCTTTTTTTATATATATATTTAAGTTTCTTTTCCTTTTTGTTTTTTTATTTCTTTTTCGTTTTTTCTTTTTTCTCTCTCTCTCTTTTCATTTTCGTTTTCTTTTCCATTTTTTGTTACTTTTTAATTAATTCTTTTAACTAATTTTTTCTTTTTCATTCTTTTTTTAAGCATTGTATTCCTGACTCTTTTTTTTATCTTACTCATAACTAACTTTTACTTTGATTTTTTTCCAGTTATTCCTTAAAGGCCCTATGCAAGCATCTTGGTTTGATCTCCTCGACGTCCTGCTTCTTTGTTGACTTTAGAAGTTTGTACATGATAGACGATGCAACTTTATTATGGTGCCTATTGTTTCGGCTTTGGCTTATTGAGTTTGTACATGATAGACGATGTAACTCTATCCTGGCGTTCACTACTTCTTTGACTTCTTGAGTTTGTACATAATAGACGATGCAACTCTATCATGGTGTCCACTCTTTCTTCGACTTCTTGGGTTTGTATATGATAGACGATACAACTCTATCATGGCGTCCACTGCTTTTTCAACTTCTTAGATTTGTACATGATAGACGATACAACACTATCATCGCGCCCACTGCTTCTTCAGCTTCTTGAGTTTGTACATGATAGACGATGTAACTCTATCATGACATCCACTGCTTCGGTTGCAACACCTTAAAGATGAATATGTTGATGATGATCGTATCGATTGTGTCACATCAAAGATAGAGATGGAGATTCTATCGGCTATGATACATCGAAGATGCAGACGATGACGATTGTGGCACATCAAAGATGTAAATGATAACGATCGCAACACATCGATGGGAGAAAATAAAGAAGATGATGATCCCCTCGACTGCAACACATGAGAGAAGATGAAGATAAAGATCCTCTTGGCTGCAATGCATGAGAGAAGAAGATCCTCTCAACCACAACACATATGAGAAGATGAAGATGAAGATGATGATCCTCTCAGCTACAACACATGGGAGAAGATGAAGATGATGATCCTTTTGGCTGCAACATATTGAAGATGAAGATGATGATCCTCTTAGCTACAACACATTGAAGATGAAGATGAAGATCTTCTTGGCAGCAATACATGGGAGAAGAAGATCCTCTTAGCCGCAAGACATGTCAAAAAATTTCATGAACAATGAATGCTATATAACAATATATTGTATCATATAAATAATATATGCCTTTAACATTCACGGGTTTGCATAATACTAACAATGTACCAATTAATCATAACTAAAAGTACATGAAAATGAATACAAATATGAAAGTTTTTCTTCATCACATAACCTTCAACATTAACTCTATCATATTCAACTTAAAATTACTAAAGTCCTTGTGATAATAATTTGAAACTTGGACCTTCGAACCCTTGACTAATGATCTTTAGTTTTTCCTTCTTTGGGCTCTGCGGACCTAAATTTCGTTATGAAGGGTGACCTCGATATTTTTTATGGTTGATTCTCTCTCCTTAGGCTCCTCCTCACTGCTTGCTTATAAGCATAAAAATCTCTTTCTCTTTCCTGATTATTCATTCCAATCTTATCATGGTATATAGAATATAGTATGTCATATATTTAAAACATTTATCTTATACATACCTTTATTGTATTATTTTTCACAACTCCTCTTTGCTGATTATGTTTTTTCCTCAATTTCTTTGTCTGCAACAAATATTATAAACATAAATCCAATGTTTTTTTACTATATTTTAATTCATAAATCACTAATACATAAATTATGTAAAAAAAGTAATAACTTTCATTTTCAGTGCTTCTTTTTCTATTTGTTTTACTTCCCTTAGTAGAGTTATGTTGTATACCATGTCATCCAAGCTCTCGTTTTGTCCATCCTGTTAATCAAGAATATATACACAATAGTATATATATATATAATTTACAAACGTGTTTCAAATAAAAAACTTTACATATACTAGTCATAACACCATACCCTTGTAGCTTCATTGTCACAATTTCTTATTATTGTTTTGTCCACTTCTTTATCCTTATTAATATTTTTTGTATTACCATATTCTCCATTGTCCACCAATCTACCATCTCTTTCAACGTTTCCTCCATCACGATCTTCATCCCTATCTTCCAAATTTTCTTCTTCAATAATTGAAGTACTTTTATTAATCAATATTTTTTTAATCTCTTCAACCTCCCAAATCAGTTTGTCCAGCTTGTAATTTAATTCTTCATTGTTTGTCATCATCATTTCCTGAAATTTTAGGAAATACTCAGGAATATGAGTGTTAATACCCTTAGATTTTTTAGAGCATCCTCTTTTTTCAAAATTTCTTGTTTCAGTACCATGGAACATACTTCCTTCCATGAAATCTTCATCAGGAAACAACCCCTTGAACATAAATTGTTGTAGTAATTTAAAACGTATTGTACATAAGTATATTTTTGTATATTGTATATGTACAGATTGAATTTGAAGATTTTACAATTTACTTAAACTTAGTGCATTACCTGATCATTGTCAAATACCCTTTCAGTCAATTCCTTCCACTCTGGATGTGTGTCAACAACCCAGTTTAGCATGCACAAATTGCTATCATCAACTCTTTTAGCACATAACATGGAAGTTCCACTCAATAGTGGTATACATTCATATGCCCAAACCAAAAGTGCATAAGCAAATCCATAAATTCCTACTGCTAGAGCTGAAGGGTTTTTGATAGACTTCTTGATTGAATCTATCACAATGTGATACCCTATTCTTTCCCATGGGTAAGTATCAAATTGAGTTTCATCATCAACCAATTTTATGTGCTCAATATCTACCCTAGTTGTTAATTATTTTCCTAGTAGAAAGTTTTCTAGGAAGTATATTTTTACCATCTTCACTTTGTCTTCATCTTTTACTTTTTTTGAGTCATTGAAGATGTATGCCAACCTTGACATCGGTATACTATCCTCATTTCTGAAATACTTTCCTAAAAATCTATCCTTCAGTTTATCCATGTTAACTTGTGGTAATGGTCCACAATTCAATCCATTACTGATTCGTATTCTCTTATACCAAACTTAGCTATATTACCTTCAAAGTTGAACCAAAGTTCATCTTCTTTTATCAAGGTACATTGCCGTCTTATAATATGATATAGCAATTGGCTTTGGAATTTTGTTATTTTTAAATCAAGGAAAGAACCAAATAAATAACTCCAAAACATGTCTATCTATTCCCTATTCAGTTTTTTTTATGTACGTAATCACATCTAAATGTGCATATATACTAAGTTTCTGTGATCTGGACCATTTATTCCTTTTTAGGATTAATGGTGCAACCTGCAAACATTCATAATAAGACATGTATTATTCCTGCCTTATTATATCTATTTTACAACATATATGATATATGACAAAAAAATATCTCGTTCAAATCATTATTTGCATCCCTCTTTTATGCAATCTCATTTTTCATATTTGCTTTATGTGAACATTATAAATATTCAATATAATATAATAAATCATAATTATAAGTCAGTCTATGTATCAAATGATACATATGAGTATATATATAAAATCCTTTTTTGGTTCTACACTTCTTTTCAAACGTTTTTACACTTTTGTTTTCTTTGCTGTATTTGATTTCTCTACATTTCTTTTCAAACCTTCTTACACTTTTCTTTTCTTTCCAGTATGTACTTCTTTTGCTTTGTCCTCAACTGATAACTTTATCTTCTTCATCTGAGTTTCTTTAAATATTCTTTTCGACTTTTTCATCTCTATAGAACTTTCTTTTAATTATCGGTACATTATCCTATCCAATATACATTATATATGTCAAATATACCTATAACTACTTAACCATAATAATAATAAAAAATATTGCTTCCAATAAAATATACCTCATATGATTCAGAACTTTCTTCGAAACGTAGTTCAGTGTTCTTTTATCCTTCTGATTTCTAATATACCATCATATACCAATACATTAATAAATATACCTCATGTCAGAGCCTAATTATTCTTGTTGATAACATATATACAACAATGTTTATATATATACAGATTAACTAACCTCTCTTAACATTAGGTTTATAACATATACACAACAATTAACTAACCTCTCTTTCTAGTGCATCCATTTTCTGAACTGGCATTTCTACCTCTATTTTTCTTTTCATTGCTAAGTTCTCATCATAGAGAACAATTTGAGTGCCATTTGATCCTGTTATATCATAGTCATCCTCACCTGGGTACACTGTTTGTATATGTTTGTATTCCATTTGATTATCTTCATAAGTCTCTTGAGAACTTGTTATCTTTTCATCATATATATATGCATATTAAACATCAATAAAGTTACATCTTATAACAGTTAATATTAAATATACATTAGCATCATCGATAATGATTGGATTATCTCCGTTTGATCTTACTTTCTTACTCCTGGATCCAAGACATCTTTCACTTCGTCTTACCATTTTCTGCACTGTCAACATTTAACAATGTATGTTAAAGAAACTCAGAGTACATTTCAGTTACGCCCTAAAATTCACAATGTAGTTGTTTTTATAACTTAGATTCTCAATAAACACTAGAATATGTCACAATCAAAATTACATTTTCGATTTTGGTCCACAATTCGAACATAAAAAATTTACTCAATGAACCTAATATTTATACCCAATATCTGTTGGAAAATAACGAAATACGACGGTCCTAGAAAGTCATCTTCTTCACGCCGAAACCACAATAATCCCTAGAATCTACCACATGCAAAATTACTGTTTTGTTTCGTTGCCTATTTAATCGAATATCTTCAATATACGTAATACCTAATGTTTCGTATGAATTGAATATATACAACTCAACCTTAAAATTTCTTTCCAGTTTATGTCGGAAAAGTAATGAAGTTGCCGGCAGTTGATTATCTTCTTCTTCACTATCGAAAGCTCTGATATTTCTCAATTAGAGCGTGTTCTTCTGCAATTACAATGGAGGTAGGATGAAGCGTTTTTTGTATAATGAAAGTGAGAAAATGTTTCCACTACTTTCCAAAACTGTAAAACCCAGGATTTTTTCCATTTCTTTTTTTTTTTAATTGTTATTATAAATTAATTAAATAATACCAAATAGGCAAAGATGTAATTTTGGCCTATATTTGTGTAATATAGTGGCCCATTTGGAACTTTTGTGAATATTATTAGTAAATTGGGTTTTTCTTGTAATATATCATAATTTAGGGCTGACCAGAAGAATGACAAATTAAGGGTGTGTTTGGGCCCTAATTTATTACTGTGGGCTTGGGTTATAATAACCTAAACCTACGTTTGGGGCCCGTGTAATGGAAACTCTAAAACTAGGGTTTCCATTACTCGTCTTCACAATGAACTCCGTCGTCTTCCATTCGCAACGACTCCCGATTTATTTGCTCTCCACTCGTCTTTATCCCTCTCCACTCGTCCTCAATCCCTCAATACCACTTCATCCTTAAACCCGTTTAATCCTTCTGATCTCCACATGAAATCATCCTCTCTCTTCAATCCTTGTAAACTAAGTTGATTTGGGTTTAATTGCCGAAAGAAATTTCTCCCTTTTTTCCTCAAATAATCTTCAACATGTTCGTTCTTTGGCAGTCGTTTTCTTCTTTTGGGTAACAAAAACTATCTTCCTCTAATTTTGTTTCTCTCTCACTCTTCGTCCTTCCAAGTTTCGTTGAAGGCTTCACTCACACTGTTGCCTCCGAAACAAATGGGTCTTCCTTTTGGTTTCGTTGAACAGCTGAGTTTTACACTTTGCCTCCGAAACTCAACCGCTTGCATGTTTACCACTGTTCTCGGTGAACATGCAATCCGACTCGATTTTTCCTTTCCACTTCCCCTTGTCGCTTGGACTCCCATTTATCGATTGGGTATTTTTTTTCCTCTGATTTGGACATTTCCTACACTATGGATACTATCATCTTTTGCATTTGGGAGGTTCGAGCAAGGTAGGGTTGGAGGTAAGGGTTCGATTTTCAGTTTGTATCTTTGCCGATGATGAGGATCATATGTATTGTCTGAATAATTATTTTGTGATTAGTTGTGTTCTCTGAATAATTATGTGTGATTGGTTCTGTTGTCTGAATAATTACTTGTGATTACTTCTGTTCTCTGAATAATTATATACAATCGTTTTTGTTCTTTACTTCAGTTCACTTCCAACTTTGTTCATATTCGGTCATCCCCATTTGAAATCACATTGCTGTTGTTTGCTTCCCATGTATCTGATTTGTTTTCTTCCTTCAAATTATATTTTTTTGTAATTACGTTTCTTTATTTGATTCTTTGAGAAATTATTTGAAGTAGTTTTTTTTAACTTCAATTTACGACCATATTTTTTCATTTGCAGGCATCCCGTTTGAAATTATAATGTTGTTGTTGTTTCTTTACGATTTTCTGATTACTTTTGCTTGTCTGAATTATAGTTGTTTTTGTAATTCATTTTCTTTATGTACTTCTCTCAAAAATTAATTTGTTAGTTGTTCTGTTTCTTACTTGAATTTGCTTTAATATTTTTCAATTTTCAGCATCCCTTTTTTCCATTTTTCTAATTACTCTTGTTTGTTTCACTTTAGCTGTTCTGTTTCTTACTTGAATTTGCTTCAATATTTTTCAATTTTTGGCATCTTTTTTTTCCATTTTTCTAATTACTTCTGTTTGTTTCACCTTTTCTTCCTACTGTGCCTATCAATGTGAACACTGCATTTTGGGAAAAATTTTTTAAATAGGATCCCTCATAAATTTGTTGTCATAATTATTTAATTTGACATTTAAGTAACTATGTTCACACTTCCAATTTACCTGCAATGATGATGCATTCTTAATTTGGTTATGCATTTGTGAAGTCTGCTCTTTTTATTTGGAAGCTACTGTCTGTTTTGTTCCCTTCTCTTGACTTGTAAGCAAATCTCATCCATTCATCCATAAAACTGCACTGTCTGCGTTACATCTTTTTATTTCTTTATGCATTTGTCTACTCATAGCTTATCTCTGTCTTAATGTGGTAGGTTTTGACTATGTCCTCCCCTTTTCTGTACACTTCTGTCATTTGCAGAGATTTCCTTCTTTAATTTTTTTTTTGGTATGGGTTAATAAATGCATACTTTATTGACCCTTTCTCCCTCTATATATAACACTTCATTTCTTGTATTCTATTGTGTGTTGTTTTCCTTGCCTCCTCCATTCTTTCTTCATTTGGTAGGTAAGTTCACTTTCTTTTATTCTTTTGAAGTTCCATTTCTGGTTGCAATTCTATAGCTTTATATACTTTTCTGCCCTTATTTGGTTACATTTCTATAGGTATATACACTTTTCTGCATTATTTATATTCATGTTGGTATTAATAGATCCAGTTCGTTACATCGAACAGATTCAATTCCTTTGAGGCACTGTTTTTTTAAATTAACATATGCACTATTTTTTAAAATTAACATGGGCTCATTTTCTCATTCATTTTAATGTATCTTCTTTTTTCATTTCGACATCGACATTCTTCCAAATAATACGGTACGTAAGTGATACACTTCATTCTTCTAGTATTTTTATGCATTCTTGTGTTAGGTTGGGACATTGATTTTCTTACTTTCTTTGCAGGATATCCGACTTCATACTTTGATCGTCAGAGGTACGAGGCATTTGCGCCTTCTATTCTACTACTTTATTTTTAAATGTTGTCGTTTAATATTTTTGCATTATACTTGATTGTATTTCGGACTTTAAGGACCGTATTGATTATTCATTAATTATGTTTTTTTTGATGTTTTAAACTGTATCTTCATTTCACACTTTCCATTTTGTTTCAGTTTTAAAAAATTATCTTCAATTTCAAAAAAATCGTAAATAAAGTGTATATCCACGTAAAAAGATGAATAATATGAAAACTTGAAATGGCAATGGATTTCTTCGCTCAAAAACTTATTTTTGCACTAAATATTCAAAAAAAAAATTACCATAAAATAAAACCATTTTGGATTGAAAAAGCATAATTTTAACATAAACTCCACTTCGTAGCATATTCTTTTTTTTTTTCCTACAAAACTAAGAAATATGTTATTTCATCCTAATTTTTTTTTACATTAAGATTTCCAAAAGAAAATGTAGGAAATAACTAACCTTATTTATATGCGAATGAAAAAATCATAAAATTTTGTCATTAATTAAATTCCATAAACATTTCTTAGCAATTGAGACTTTTTTCAAAATGAAGAACCTAATTTTTTTTTTCAAACAAATAAAGACAAAATCTGAATAAACAAAAGAAAAAAGATGGAAAAATAATACAAATGTTTAATACTACGCACAAAAGAAAAAAGAATGAAAAATGATACAAATGTTTAATAGTATGCGAAAGTCTTACACTTTGCCTAAATTATGGGTTTACAGTTTTCACAAACATTATTAAAAACAAATGGCCACATCGTACTTGAGTTTTAAAAATAATTCGCAACTATTTTTTTCCATAGTAGTAACACTTTTCAAACTTAACAGCACAATTTCGAAAAACATTTTCGTCATGTATAGTACATACCCATAGTAGCAACATATTCGTCATGCATAAATTTCTTTTACATATCTATAGTTTAAAAGTAAATAAATACCTTTCATTCTAACGCATTATACTTGAAGGTGTACTAGCATTCCAGTTACAAAAATAGATCGTGATGTTCGTAGTTGCTACCCTCAAATGGCTAACGAAAATATTTGCACTATACTAGCTGTCTTCACATCCACCCATAATCAGTTAGTACTACTATTGGAGGCACTATTAAACGACAATAAGCGAGTGACACATACACCCTACGAAATTAGGCATCAAATTAGACAGCTTTCATACTTTCGTATGATCCACTCCTCCGACCTCTCATGTCGTCAAAGTATGAGAATGGATAGGCGAACTTTTTCCATTCTATCTCACTTACTAAGGACAATTGCTGGTCTGACGTCGACCGAAATTGTCGATGTCGAGGAGATGGTCGCAATGTTTCTGCATATATTGGCGCATGATGTCAAGAACAGAGTCATCCAGCGGGA
>JBBPDI010000005.1:11233256-11261164 GCA_037974545.1 Cucumis variabilis
AGGCATTAACTTTTAATTCTTTTAAGTCTTTCTTAACATTACTTTCATGTCCTCAAGATCCCTCTCATTCAGATGTGATACCGGTTCATTCGTGTCTCCCTCCTAATCTTAGGCGTTACACATCCACCAGCTTCCACTTGGTTCGTCCCCGAACCACATCTTACTGGGAGAGGTTCCACTCTAATACCATTTGTAATGCCCCAGATTAGAAGGGAGGCATGAATAAATCGGTATCACATTTGAATGAGAGGAATTCCAAGACATGAAAGTAATGTTAAAAAAGACTTAAAAGAATTAAAAGTTCATACCTATACCAATAAGGTGAACCTTCCATTTCAGTTGTTTGATCATAGGAACTCCAAAGTTAAGCATGCTTAGCTTGGAGCAATTCTATGTTGAGTGACCTCCTGAGAATATTCCTAGGATGCATGTGAGTGAGGACAAAGCATGCTGAAAGGGCTTGTGTCAATAAGCCCTTAAGAATAGTAAGGATGATGTTGTCAGGTCGCAAGGGAATGTCGGGGATCCAAATTCCAAATCCTGGACTTGGGGTGTTACAATAAACCTTCTCTAGATTCGAGAAGACTAAATTTCATGTCGATCTCAAGTTTACAACCTTCTGAAGATTTACATACTGTAGCTAGATCTGAAAAAATATGTAACTCCAAGCTCTAAAGATTTGAAATTTTACTACTACAAAATCTACTTGACTTGACACTAGGTACATTTACATACTTGACATTTTTATTAAAAAAAACCTCAAGTATTGACCATTGTAAAGGAAAAATGTCAAGTATAGTTTCAAAAAAGTGGAGTTTTCACGAAAATTTTCAAACTATTTTAATTTAGCTTTTACTTGACGTTTTTTTTCGCATAAAGTATAAGGGAGATTTTACTTGACATTTTTTTCTCGTCAAGTATAGCGAACTTTTACTTGACGCAAATAAAACGTCAAGTATAGTTTGAAGAAAGCAAAATTTTCACGAATTTTTTGAATTATTTTACGTTAACTTTTACTTGATGCTTTTTTCAATGTCATGTATAGTGCAGAATTTACTTGACGTTGTTTCAGCGTCAAGTATAGTGTAGATTTTACTTGACATTTTTTTCTTGACGCGAAAACAACGTCAAGTATAGTTAACATTTTTATTTTGACGAGTATAAAAGGAGGGAAATGAATAAAGAAAGGAAAGGAAATAAGAAATTTAAGTTGTGGTAAAGATATTTGTAGGCTAAATTTAATAAAACTAAAAACTAAGGGTGTTAAAAAAAATCGATAACCCGAAAAACCCAACCCAAATCATAAGGATTGAGTTACAAAACTAGAGAAAAATAACTTGCGCTGGGTTGGTCAATGAAGGGTCAATTATTAATATATATATATATATATATATATAAACCTAAAACCTAACCCTTTTCTAATCTTGTTGAATTGCATGGCACGTTCAAGTCGCCCATTTAAAGCCGCTCACCTCGTAGTTGCCCGTCTTCCAATTATCAATTTAGTCGGCCAAAATTCCTTCCCCCTTTGCTGGAATTCCTTCAATCACTCGGTCACCCACACCCTTCACACAGTCACCGCACCCCTTTGTCAAAATTCCTTCAATCTTTTTCAGTTTAAGTTGTTGAAAGGATAGTCTTAAGAGAAAGAGTCCGAAGAAGCTACCAAAGAAGAGCTCTCCCTGAAAAAGTAGGAAAGTTTCTCAACTATTTTCTCCTCCTTTATTTGATATTATTATTTGTCCTCAAAACCCCTTCCCCACTTTCTTTATCTCTTGTAGTATTTCTACACTATATCTTCTAGTTTTATTTTTGCAGAGTTAAATTTTGAGCTTTGAGAAATTTAGGGTCTCATATTGTTTTGTATTTTTTTCATATGGAGTTCAATCTAGCTAGCTGGTATTGATTGTTTTGAGGTATGTGGAATATGGGAGAGTATGAGTGTTTAGTTTCAGAGTTGGGAAATAAGGAATTCTGTTTACACTCTGATTTTTCTCCATCAGAGATTCCAAAGTTGGAGAAGAAGAACCTCTTATCCCTTATTCTAAATTATGAAGAAAAAAAATTTCAACTCGCTAACCCAACCCAATTTTTTTTCGGTTGAGTTAGATTGGATTTTACTCTTACATTTTGAACCAATTAGGTTCATTTTTTGCCAATCTGAAGAGTTTGGGTTAGTCCATATTATTTCTTCAACCCGGCCCAATCCGACCTATGTACACCCCTACTAAAAACTAAAATGGTTACTAAACTGGTGTAAGTTACATTTTTTATATATTTATTATTGCAAAATAGTTGAGAAATTATTAAAATCTCAAAGATGTAGTAATGAAATGTTTCAAAATTTGCCTAAGTTTTATAATTATCATCGTCAACGTTTAAATGTCGATATCGATACAATATTAATGTTGATAGATATTATTTTTAAAACATTATTAAAAAAAAGGGAATTTTTAAAAATAGTAGATTTTACAAAATATTTACAACCTATAGCAAATTCTATCACTGATAGTCATTGATATACTATAATGATAGAAGACTATCAGTGATAGAATTCAAAATTTTGTTATAGCTTATAAATATTTTAATTTATTTTGCTATATTTAAAAATGTCCCTAAAAAAAGTAAAAAGTTAAAATTAGCTAATAAACATTTTATGATTTTTTTTTACAAATTCAAATAAACACCCAAAAAATAAGAGATTAATTGAATTACATTCTGAAACCCCACAAAAATTGAAGAATTATTTGAGTTAAGATCCTGATCCAGAGGCAATGGGTTATTAAATTATCATTAAGGTTGCAACCACACACAAAATAAAGTTTATGCTCGGAATTCAATGTACTACAAGAAAAATGGTCTACCACAACACTTAAAATCTAAATATTTAAAATTCTTGACAATTTTTTACAGTAATTGTATCACATGTAAAGGTATGACTATCTATGACAGATTGAAAAAACTCACGATAAGTATTTTTATGACAAAAAATAAATGTCACATATTCAGTATTATTGATAAATAATGAATATAATTATTTTATATTTTATGACAATAACTAACTGTCATCAGTTCACACATATTTGAGTAATTATTTACCATTATTTGCATATTGACGACTGTTATAAAATGTCACAAATTTATATAATTTGACATTTTTTTCCTATCAAGAACATGTAAATCTTGACAGTTTTTTTTTAAAAAAAATCAAATGTCATATACTCCTCTATTAGTACATTTTTTTCTTACAAAAAAATACATTAAATGATAGTCTCTATTTTTCTTATCGTCCTGCATTACACAGACAAGTTCAATTACAAAGTGATTATAATACAACATACTCATATGGAAACAAAAAGATTGACTAATAATCATTTTTGGTAAAGGGTTTACAATGAAAGAATAAATAGAGACGTCTTTTGCTACGAACAAATTTAAAATGAGTACATTACAACCAAAATTTTGCTATCAACCCTACATAAAGTCTTATAAATTAATCAGTTGCTTCAATATGACTTCACCCATCCAATGAATTCTTGTAAAACATAACCTCATCTTCGAGTATGACTCTACACATCAATATAAGAATATAATAAGGTTTTACACATTGTAATGCCAACACAAGGTACCAATTCCAACCCCTAGTTAAAAGGAGAGATAAATTGAATCTACTTCACCCAATTATTAGTTCATAATTCCCCTCTACCCTACCCCACCCCACCCCTTGAAGTATAACTTTGAAGTCATTTAAACTAATATCATAAAATCTCATAAGAGCTCATTAAACATAACAATAACTTGTTGTAAAAAAACCCTCATAATTGTCGTGTAAATGTAATCACTTTCTTGGTAGCTTCCCTACTATAGTAGATCGTATTTGTGCAAACCGAATAAAAATGCAAGAGTTACACTTTGTAAACTACAACAGAGAGTTTTAAACTACAATAGCATACAACAAATGTCGAAGAAAATCCAAAACATTGCATTGAGAGTTTTGAACTACAGTAGAAACCAATATTAACTCTATGAGAATAAGAACATACCATCTATCAAAACCTTAGGTCCATCTGTTTGGGTTATCAATGGTTCTTTCAATATAAACATTACATCAACGAAATACTTTCCATTGTAAGAGTATACAAACAAAATGTCTTTAAACAAAAGTACATTTGAACTAATTTCTCAAGAAAAATAGAAAGCAATTCTATAAAAACTCTAAATTTACGATTACAACATCCTAAGTACACGATTGTTCAACATACATGATAAGTTAACAAAAGGGAAAAATAAATGACAATCACCTATACATGACTCTCAAATGTTTCTTTAACAAAAGAGAAATATCATAGTTAAAAAACTGAATGCAAACCAACGTAAACCTCAAAACATAAAACTCAAAATGAAATTGCCAAAGCGGCTGAAATGGTTATACTTATTCCACTTGAATTCCTAAGCTTTCATATGTACTCAATACTTTTTCTTAATTGACAGCAAAAACTATTTTACTCAAATTAATACATGTATATATATCAATCATTAATTTGAGAGGAATTTGAAGGAACTTATTTATGAGTTAATTACCTTGTAGAAGTCAACAACAATAAAGCTAGGCCATCTAATTCCTGCCGCATTATGGCGGTGTTCACCATGTTGAGTAAAGGAGGATTAGTTGTCCTCGCAAGCTTCAAGTAAATTTAAAGATCTTTCCATATCTCTCAACTTCTTCTTCCGCTTTTCCTTCCATCTCTGAGTTATCCTTGTAAAAGTATTTTCTTTAATAGGCTTTCAATAATATCGAAAGTGGTTTACATGAATCTAATATAGTTGCATTTACCTTTTCATCTTCAAAATTATACAATTCAACAGTTGCCAAGACCACACATAAACATTCGTGAAAACTAGTTACTCAAATATTTGAAAAACACGAAAAATTAACAAACAGAAAGAGGCTAATAGTCAATTTATCCCTCCACAAAGATTCTACAGTATGTTTATCCCCCTCTTAATCTGCATTGAGTAAAACATATAAAATATGAAAAATGAGATTTTAAATCAATAGAAAGGTAGGTCTATACCATTTCTGAATGACTTAAAAACATGCACAAAAGATGCCAAAGATAGGATTCAACTTGATAAATAGTTTGCTAACAACAAAGAACATTTTAGTAACAAATATCTTTTAAGGATTTAACTTCAATAATAAAAGCAAAATGAAATAAGATGAATAGGAATGTGTAAGAATTACACTTGGGGCCTCATAATATGATTATTACATGTGCATGAATATTACAGAAGACAAGAACTCATGTGGTAAAAATGGCATTGCAAACATAATAAGAATTAATTTATAGGATTGTCATAAGTATAACTCATACCACAAATTAAACTCAATAATTTAAAACCTACAATTAATTAATATGAAACTCTTTCTAAATTAACTCTAACATTTTAACTGATATCCTTTAATTTTTTTCTAACTCTCATAAATCAATTCACATATACTTATTTATTTAAAACATCTTTAATTTTCAACATCCTCCCTTAAACATGTTTTCTGAAAAATTCCAAGCGAAGTTCTTAACTTGTTAAACACATTAACTTTGAGTGGCTTCGTGAAAATATTTGCAATTTGATCTTCAGTCTTCACATATTCAACTTGAACCTCCTTCTTTGAAATGCAATCTCTGATGAAGTGAAATATTGTATCAATGTATTTGCTACAATTATGGAGCACAGGATTTTTTTGCTAGAGCAATTGTTGACTTATTGTCTACATGGATCGCAGTTGGATCACCTTGCAAAATTCCAACTGCCTTTAACAAATTTCTTAACCAAACTGCATGATAGACATAAGAAGCTGCAGCAATGTATTCTACCTCACAAGTGAATAATGTCGCAATAGATTGCTTCTTAGAATTCCAAGTAAATGCAGTATTACCAACGAAGAAAACAAATCCACTAGTGCTCTTTTGATCATTAGTATCTCCAGCCCAGTCACTATCACAATAGCCATCAAGCTTGAATTCTTTAAATGAAGAATAAAATAACCCATAGTCAAGCGTACCATTGAGGTAACGAAGAATTCTCTTGACCACTTTCGAATGAGTAGTTGTATGAGATTCCATAAATCGACTCACCAATTGGTTGTCAATTTAGTGCTTGGACTTAATAGTTTCAACTATGTTTAATTGAAATTCAATACGCCACAGATGAGTTGAGTAATCACGCGTAGTGCACTTGTTGTAACTCTCTATACCGCAAGTTTCTATTCTAGGCGATGAGTCATAGGTCATGATTATAGCCATGTAAAATGCTCATAAAGTACCTCTTCATCGCGTAATTCCTAAGTACTCGTTGAGTACAAGTTTTTCTACTGCTTGTCCAAGTATAAGCAAAACAGTAAGTTTACCTAGGTGATCCAGGGTCGAACATAGGGAATTGTTTCCAAACCTTAGTTATAGGATCCACTCTTCATTTGAGCAAATTGAAATAATTAAAGAATAACATATGTAATAATTGACTAATTACACAATGAAAGTCTGTAAGACGACGTAAAGAGAAAAATAAAACAGCGCATCTAACTTGCAATTGGGAAAGGAATTTTTGCATGATATCATTTGAATAAGTAGGGAGACAACCTTGATGTGACATAACTTGCTAAGACACGCTTGTGATTAAGGCATGCTTCTCTCGAATGCATATATGCCACACATGACTGCTTTTCAGAGATCTATATGACCAAATATGGCTAGGTGAGCTATGTCTAGAAGAAAACACTTATGCCTCTTATAGTATTTCGTAATTAAGGACTGCTACCTCTTGGTAATCACTATCCACACTTGTCCTCCTTTCGGGATCCAAATGTTAGAAATACTCTTGCAGAGAGGCAAAGTTCCTCTTCACGCATGCTAAGTAAGCTCTGGCTACTTTCCCTCTCGGGTAGTTAGCAACTTATGCTGACCAAACATTCACAAAAGCATAACTAACACGTTAAAATGTATAAGTAACTCTTTTTATCACGAGCTATCGCCTACTTAAACTATTGAAAACATGTTGACTTGAAGAAAATGAGAGACAATGGATTGAATGACTATATTTATATAAAACATCAAGAGTGTAGGTCATAGACCTATAAACAATATATACAGTATGAAGTTTATAATCAAAATGAAACAATAAAATGGAAGGTAAAAGGAAATGAATCACTATTACAAGTTAGGGACTTTACATAAATAATCTTCTTCTTCGTTGTTGTCATACACTCTCTGAGTAGCTCACTCGAGCTCTCTCAAGATCTATCCAAAATCTCTTGGCCTATTTGGGCCTCTTCCACCCATTTAGGCGTCTCTTGGCCTATTCGAACCTTTCTTCTTCTTGATGGAGACGAAGTACTTGTATAGACTGATTTTTGACGAGAAACTTATATTCTTTTGAGTGTGTCAACGCTATCATCTGACCCTGTGAGGTCACATCGTTCCAGCTACCATCCATGTATTCTTGTGAACTATCCTCGCTTGATGTTTTGGTTTCTCGCCTGGGGTTGCTAATTGCCAAGTGAGATCCATCGCTTAGCCTTTGTGCAAGATGTCATGTATGATCTGCTTCTTTCTTCTTTTCCCAGTTATCCTGTATCCAAACATGATAACTGCGTAAAACAGGAATTTCATTCATATAAGGTGTATTTTTAAATACTTATGCATTTACAACATAATTCATGAGCTTTGATAATTTTCTTATGCATTTTAAAATCATTATTCTAATAAAAAGGGCTATAATAACGATCATTTATGCATGTTATCGCTAAAAAGAATATATAGTCGTGTGCAGGTTAAATATCCCAAACTCCCAACCAAAATTTTGAAATATGAAGGGTCAACATCTCCTTCTTCATATTTGGACAATTTCGTCCCAGTTTCAATTGGAGTTGTGACAGGCTTAGAATTGATCATATTGAACTTCTCTGGAATTTCTCTAGTATATCGTTCTTGAGAGATAGAAAATACCTTCCTCTAATTGCTTCAACCTAAGGCCAAGACAATATGACATTAACCCTATCTCTGTCATTTCAAAATCTTGGGTCATCCCTTTCTTTAGATCTTCAAACATACTTGCATGATTTTCTGTGAAAATTAAGTCATCCACGTATAAACAAACCACCAAAATATCTCTATGACCATTAGTCTTAATATAAAGCAAATGTTCATAAAGGTATCTCAAATATCCATTATAAAGGAAATAGTTGTTGATTCTGCTATTCAACATTTTTTGTGCTTGTTTCAATTCTTAAAATTTCTTCTTCAATTTTAGAACTTTATCCTCTTGGTCTTTCACAGAATAACCAAGAGGTTGTTCTAAGTAGACTTCTTCTTCTAGATATCCATTCAAAAATGTTAATTTGACATCCATTTGAAAGATCTTTCAATTATTTTAAGCAGCAAGAGCAATTAACAACCTTATGATTTCCAAACAAGCAATAGAAGCAAATACTTTTTTGTAATCAATGGTTTTTTTTTGAGAATATCCTTTTGCAACTAATCTTGCTTTGTATCTCTTAACTTCTCATTTTTCATTTCTTTTGATCTTGAACACTCATTTGACACCTACTGCTTTCTTTCCATTTGAAAGGGTAGAAAGTTCCCATGTATCATTCTTTTTTATTGCTTCTCTCTCTTCATCCTTAGCAATCTTCCATTTGTCATTTTGTGAAGCTTCTAAAAAATTCAAAGAATCAATGCCACCAAATAAACAAAAGAGAGTAAGGTTATTAAAACTTTGACTTAACTCTTTAGTTTCATCATATATGTCTCGTAAACTTCTCATGCCACGAGGTCCTTCACTCGAACTTGCAGATGATGAAGGTGTGTTTTATTGTGGAGTGATTGATGATGTTGGTGGTGTTGATGGAGAAGCAATGTCAGTAGGCTCATCATGATCATCGAAAAAAACAAAAAAATTGTAGTCTTCTAGTTCATCATTCCAATTCCATGATACTTAACATCGTCTTCTTTGTCACAGGATTATAAAGCTTGTAGCATTTTAAGCTTGCATCATAGCCAACAAAAATGTGTTTCTCGCTTTTATCATCAAGCTAGGCTTTTGATCTGGTATATGCGCATAAGCCATACATCCAAATACTCTCAAATGAGCAATGGATAGTCTTCTTCCTGTACATGCTTGTTGAGGAGTTTTGTTCCATAAGCTTTTAGTAGGGGAACTATTTGACAAGTACACTACACATTCTATAACTTGTGCCCAAAATTCTTTTGGCATCTTCTTGTTCTTCAACATGCTTCGAGCCATGTTAAGTATTGTTTGGTTCTTTCTCTTAACAACATCCTTTTGTTGAGGAGTAAATGGAATTGTCATAGGACGACGAATTCATTTTCTGTGCAAAAAGTTTTGAATTCATTTGAAGTGAAGTCACCTACCCTATCTGATCTCAAAGCTTTTATGTAATAACCACTTTCTTTTTCAACAAGGGCTTTAAATCTCTTGAACATGCCAAATACTTCTTATTTCTCCATAACAAAATAAACCTAAGTTTTTCAGCTAAAATTATCAATAAATAATCAGAAATAATTATTCTTACCGAAAGAACTTGGTTTGATCGATCCACAAAGATCAGTGTGAACCAACTCTAGTGGTCTCCTTGCTTTCGACGATGATTCTTGTGGAAAACTCTTCCTTGATTGTTTGGCATAAAGACAACCTTTACAAAATTGATTTGGATGTTTAACATATGGCAACCCTTTCACCATGTCCTTGGCTAATAGTCTCAAGCCATCAAAGTTTAAATGCTCAAATCTCAAGTGACAAATTCAGTTTGGATCTTTCAAACATGACATTAAACATTTCGCAACATCAGTTTGAATGTTTAATAAAAATATTCTATTTTTCATCATTTGCACTTTAGCAATCATATTGTCATGATTATCACTTATCAAAAGACTACAATCCTTCATCAAAATATTATAGCCTTTTTTCTAAGAGTTGTCCCAAACTCAAAATGTTGTTTCTTCATATCAGACACATAATAAACATTAAAGATAAACTCATACTTTCCATTCTTCAATTTGATCAAAATTTTACCTTTTCCTTTAACTAAAATTTTGTGGCATCACCAAATACGTTATCACCACTAATAGATTCATCAAGCTCCATGAATATTGATTTACTTCCACAAATGTGATTGCTTGCACCACTATCGAGATACCATGCATTGCTTTCACATGTTTCCACACCTTTACATGATAGAAGCAGTGATGAATTATTGCTTTCTTCATCTTTATTAGCATAATTTAAATTTTCTTCAATTCTATTTCTGCATTTTCAGGAATAATGGCCAAATTTATGACAATTATAACATTCAACCTACCTTTTATCATACCTCCTATCATTATTAGATCTTTCTCCATCTGATCTCATATAATGTTGTCTTCCACGACCACTTGATGAATTTGAGTTTGAATTACTCTCATCAAATTTTCTTTGACCATAGTTTCCTTGACCACGACCTTTGTAATCACCACGTCCACAATTACCACCATGTCCTCGACCTTAATTGCCTTTTCCTAAACTGTCTTCTTTATCTTTTAATTTCAACTTTGACTGAAAAAGTTGCTTAGTCGTCTACTTGTTCTTCTTAAGAAACTTCTCTTCATGGGCTGTAAAGAACCCATAAGTTAATCAATGGACATTGTACTCAAATCCTTTTATGTCCTTTGATTTTTCAATAGCTACAACGTTATTCATCCAATGAGCGAAGTATCTTTTCTACTACTTACTCATCACTTATTGTCTCACCATATCTTTTCATTTCATTTACTACTGCTAGCAATCTTGAAGATAATCCGAAAGTGATTCAAACTCCTTCATATGCAGTGATTCATAATCACTCACAATTTCTTAAGACAACTCTTCTTAACTCGATCTACTCCTTTATACGCATTCTCCAAAATTTGCCATGCTTGATATGCAGTAGTTGCTCCAGAAATTTTTCCAAAATTTGAAACATCAATAGCCTGATGAATGATGGTGAGAGCCTTTTGATCTCTTTTCTTTGTATTTCATAAATTTTCTCATTGAGCTTGACTCAAAGCTGCATCACTTTCTGGTTCTTCATAACCATTACTAACAATGTCCCGCACATCTTGTGAACCAAGTAGCGCTTTCATTCGAATACACCAGCTACTATAATTTTCTTTCGTAAGTCTAGGTACTTGGAAGGGAACTAAATTGTTGTTTGCCATTTGCAAAAAAAAAAAAATATACTCCAAACTCAAGCTCTGATACCACTTTGTTGGATGCGTATGATGAACACCCCAATAGATAATAACCAAATAGAATATTTTAGAGGAAATAAAAAACTATATTTGAAGACTTTAACTTTTATGTGTGTATTCTACTTCACACTTGGATAATACAGATCACAACATTTCAATCCTATTTATAGGATTGTTATGAGCATAACTCATACCACAAATTAAATACAACAATTTAAAACCTACACTTAATTAATATGAAACTCTTACTAAATTAACTCTAACATTAACTCTAACATTTTAACTTATATCCTTTAATTTTTTTTAACTCTCATGAATCAATTCACATATAAGTACTTATTTATTTAAAACATGTTTAATTTTCAAAAAAGCAAAGAAAAACGAAGGGAAATTACGTGTAAAAATTTGTTTGCATAATATTAACACTATCAAGACAACCATATTAAAATACCAAACCCTATTAAATAAACAGATAAGTCCAACACTTTAACAAATTCCTAGTGCATATTATGTATCTCAATTGACCACAACAAAAAAAAGATTGAACAAATACCCATGAGAACACATTATTAGAACACGTTAGTTAACCATCGAAAACATCAAACACTTATATAGTTTCTATAAATAATCAAAATGTGAAACCAAGCAAGGATAAAGAGGCCCGTAATATACAAGGGGGACTTTGAATAATGAATAAAAAGTAATGACATCTATAATTTTCTATCACACTTTGAAAGAGAGATTTAGACATAATGAACAGTCTAGGAGGCACATTCATAATCACAAAAAGAAAAAAAAAAGCATACACATATTCTTCCATTCTATGTGTTTGGAATTTTCGAAGTTATAGAAACATATTATACCATACTTCGAAGTAAACAAAGTTTTCGTTAAAAGAACAAAGATTATATAGAAAATATGCGTTTATGAAAAAATACCTTAACCAGAAACTTATAAGTTGTTATACCATTACAATATAATGAATTTAACAGATATATAATCGCTCAAATCCTCCTCTTCTTATCTAACAATAGCTCTCTTCACAAGATTAGCCCTAACTTCCCCAGCTTGCTTATACTTTTATGCACTTTATAAAAATACCTAAACCATAAAGTTTCATTATGAACAACCTTTTTGTGTATATTATCCATATCTTCATTTCTTCAATAAAGTTTTGGATTTCTTCACTCTTATTATTTAGAAAAAATTGTAATTTTCACTTCTCATAATCACCTAAATATGTGTTCATCATAGTAAGTGGCCTAAGAAGAAAATGTGTGGAGCTTAGGAAAGACGAAAACTGAAACCATACCAGCTTTAAGGGTTTTGGTGACCAGGTGGAGCGACAAGGTGTAGAGCTTGGGTGATGAAGCCAGAAGGTGTCACACAGCCGTCCGTGGTGGAGCGTCAGTCGTGCGCGGTGGAGTGAAGCTTGGGACAACCGATGATTTTGAAAAATTTGGGGAAGGGGAAGAAGATTGGGATTTTCGTAGGTATTTGGGAAAAAAAGAAACAATTTGGAAAAAGTGTATGAGAGAGGAAAGGAAATAAATACTTATAATTTCATTATTTATATTCAATGACATTTAAAAATTGTCATAGATTTATTACACTTAAAAAGTGTCATAGATTCTTCAAATATGAAACATTCCATCTTTTCCTGCAAAAAATGCGTCTTTTTGGCATTTATGACATTTTTTTCACCCTTCAACCCTAATTTGGCTATACCCAAATGTCATAGAAACTCGTATTTCTTGTAGTGTATTAGTGATAGTGGTCTATCCCTATTTATCTAGGATAGATAACATATTGTTTAGATATTGACATACGATCGTTTAGATCCTGTACCAATATTGTTTAAATATTGGACCAAGAAAAAAAATGAAAGATGAAAAAGAAAGAAGAAATTCTAGAAGAGAAGAAATGAAGATATTGCAAACAAGAAGTGAGAATATGAAGAAGGAGAAGTAATAAATGAAGAAAAAAAAAAGAATAAATTGCAAAGAAGAATAATAAAAGGGTCCTTAACTAAGATGACCTAAATTGCTACATGATATTACATGAAAGGCCCAAATTTCTAATAAATTTCACATATGTCCTACATATACCTATATATTACACAAATGTATGACCCAAATTACTTTAATACCCATTTTTATTATTTAATTTATTTAAATCAAAAATATAAATGAAAAATTTTGTGAGTTACGATTTTGGAAAGAAGCAAAAAACGTTTAATACTTTCCTGCTACGAAACTGCGGTCTACTCCTTCCATTATACATACAAAAGCCAACATGGGTTACAGTTTGTACTAAGAAATTTGAGAGATTTCGGCGATGAAGAAGAAGACTTTCGACAGTCAGCAAATACAAAACTTTTTCTACAAAACCTGGATCTAAATTTTGAGGTTATTACTGTATATATTCAAAACATATGAAATAGTAGGTATATTTTAGATATTCGATTAAATAGACAAACAAACGAAAATGCACTTTTGAATGTGATACATTCTAGGGTTTATTGAGTTTCAAAGTAACCAAAATTCTTGCATTGTGAAACATTTTAGGGCATAACGAAAATGTACTCTGTGTTTATTTAACTTACATTGTGATTTACATATGTAACAAAAACTTACTGTATTGATTAAAATGCATTATAGTTTACATATGTTAAATGGTAGTTAATTTTGTAAAATTTTATTTAAATGCAGTGCCAAAAATGGTTAGAAGAAGTGAAAAATGTCTTTGGATCGAGGAGTAGGAAGGTTAGGTCAAACGAACATGATCCAATCATTATTGATGATGTGAAGGTATATTTAATATTAACTATTGTAAGTTGTTACTATATTGATGTTTAATATGTATATTACTTGTTCCATAGGTATATATACATAATCATAATTAGCAAAGAATAACTGGAAAAAAAATACAATTAATGTATGTATAACATAAATGTTTTAAATATATAACATAATATATTTTATATACCATTATAAGATTGGCATGAATAATCAAGCAAGAGAAAGAGAAATTTTTGCTTACAAGCAAGCTGTGAGGAGGAGCCTGAGGAGAGGAAATCAACTATCAAAGATAATGAGATCACCCTTCACAACGAAATTTGAATCGGCAAAGCCTAAAAAGGAAAAGTTAGAGCTAATAGTCAATCATTCAAATGACCAAGTTTCAAATTGTTATCACAAGGACTTTAGAAATTTGAAGTAGTTGAATATGATAGATGTAATGTTGAAGGTTATGTACTTAACTATAAATTAGGTTTTTTTTTAAAAAAAAAAATTTATGTGTAATTTAGGTTATCATGAATTCTTTTGTTGCTAGTATTATGAAAACACTGAAACGTTATATGCATATATTTTTAATATGATATAGTATAATATACTATCGTGTTCATTATTCTGGAAATTTTATAAGATATTGGTATAATGAAGATAAAATGTTCATTAGGTATATTATAAGTATATTTGAAATAAGAAGGTGTAAATTATAGACATAAATGTGTATGATTAGTAATGTTGTGTTTCATGAGTATAAGTTTCAGTCACGGTGTGTATTTTAGAACTAAATGTTTATGATATAAGTCTATGTAATATATGACGTTAGTAAAAGGAATTAAATTTGATGATGTTATAGAAATGTTATTTATGTTAACAAGAATACGAATGATATATTCTTTGGTATTTGTATGAGAAATTGTATGAATGGTGAGAATATATTAAATTGTATTTTTTGCAGTATATTTGTTATAATATGGTGTATATTAAAGATGTAAATTTCTTACAGTAACATGAAACACAAATATTAATGATCATAAACAATGTTGTAAATAAGATGGGATATATATATACTAAATCACAAAAAAAAACTATAATATAGCTTACGGATACATTAAAGTATATATTGATCATTTAAAATATATATAAAGTGATAGTATGTATGTATGATATACTCACTGTATATTATAGATACATTGAAAATGTGTCGTTTACTACTGTTTTCGCAATATTTACTATATAAACATATAATTTAAACTCAAATTCTTTGGAATTATGTAGTTTATATGATAAACAAAATAACAAAATAAATTACCAAATGGAAAAATTCAAACATTTTACTCTACATAATTATATATGTTATATTGTTTATATAAACTGGTATATATGTATAAACAATATCTAGGTAAAGTACTAAATTTGAAGAAAACAAAAACAAAAGTAATTGAGGAAGACAAGTAATCAGAAGTTTGAAGAAAACAAAATTTTGAAATAAACTAAAGAACGATCTTGAAAACAACGGAATTTATAGAAGAAACGACCGAAATTGAATTATGAAGAAGATGAAGTCCTTGCTGGCGTCGAAATTTTTTTTACTTAACGAGTGATGAAAACAATGAGATAATGTTATATTTAATTATTAAATTATTTCATATTAAAAAAGATTTTATTTTATATTGAGTTAATAAAAGATTTTTAATTAATTTCTATAATAAAATTATACATTAATTAATAGGTTAAATAAATAAATTATCGTTTGCCTAATAAATTGAGTAAAATATAAATATGGAAATAATTTGAATTTAATTTCGAAAATTGTATATAATGAATAATTATGATAAGGTTATATAATTGTCCTAAAAAATATAAGAAAACATAATCAAGGAAATAAATAATAATTTAGAACATTTGTGAAATTTTCTAGTCGATTTAGGTCTTTTGTCTAAATCTTTCGTAATAATAAAAACTGAAAATTCGTTTCGCAATAATCAAAATTTAACAAAGAAAAATATGAAATTTATGAAAAAGTAATTAACTAATAATAAATGGATTTTTTTTAAAAATAATGTTATTTTTAAAAAAATAAAGTAAAAAATATGGTAAAAGGAAAAATATTGACAAAACTAAGATAGTAAAGTCGTGGATGCAAGGTCCACGACTTTAGTGAGTTGTCCGCCCACTAAGTCGATCCATGAGTTGTCATCCGTTTTGTTTTTCTTTATATATATATATATATATATATATATATATAATATGTTTAATAATTTAATTACATGAGTCAAATTTCTTAAAGAAGAAAATTTTCGGAATGGTCAAAATTTTCTTAAATTTGGTTATATTATATATATATACATCTTAAATTACGTGGCGTCAAATTTTTTTATTTAATTAATTATATAATATATATAATTAAATAAGAAAAGAACTTTCTTGAATTACGTGGCGTAAAATTTTCTTATTTAATTAAATATATGTAATTAAATAAGAAAAAATATTTCGGGTCAAATTTTTTAAATGTTTTTTATTTAATTAAATATATATATTAAAGTGATCTATTAAACTAGTTAAAGTATGAGTCACATTCATGAAAGGAATCGTCTACTTTTGAAAATAAAAAACTACTCTAACTTTTACAATAGTTTGAGGTTATATCTTCTTTCTAAAATTTCTTTCACCTAAAACTGCTATATAAATTTAGGTTAAAGATAGGCAAAATCCCGATATTCATTTGTAAACGAAATTGGTGTTTTCTAAATCCATACGAATTCTTAAAAAAAAAATTAATATTTTAAAAGTTATAACAATTTGAATCTCCTTAATTGAAATTATGATTTTACCCAACCATTTATATTTCTTTTTTTTTTTTTTAAAGAAATTGAATTTGTCAAAGTTGTTAGGAAATCTTCAAGATTTTTTCTCACTTCTCATCCGAATATTTAGCCATTTTCATCGCTTGTTACGATGTAATTTTGAATGATTAACCGTCCACTCAATACTTTCACAAATTAAGGACCTATTTGGATCGAAGAATTTCTTTTGTTTTTACTTAAACATTTTTGTTATAAAATTGTTTAAAACACATCTCAGAATCTATTTGTAATGTTTACACACTCTAATCTTTCTTTTCAAAATAACTTATTTAATAAAATACAAAAAAAAAAAAATTGACTCCAAAATAAAATTCAATACTAACTATAAACATTCACCAAAAACAACTAAAGAACCTAGAGATTATTAAAAGAAGTTCTTGAATAAAAAATAATATATATATAGTAAATAAAAAGAGTGGCCAAATTCCTCACTGTAGATGGCATTGCCTTGAGCCACCAACCAACTGGCCGGACCGGCCACCGAGACCAGGCGGCGACGAGAATTCAACTGACAAATCACTGCAAACAACTCGAATATCGGTACCTATCCGCCGCCATACGCCTATCTCGAAGTTGGCATAGCCAAGAACTACGACGGTGAAATCAATTGTTCCACCTTCCAAGTCTCCATGAATGTTGTTCAGAACCGACTCGTCGACAAATAAGTCGGCAATGAAGGGGGTGACGAGGGTGGTGGAGTTCCTCGGGGGGAGGAGGAAGCGACGAATTCGAGCCTGAGCAATAATATAGTCTTTGTAGTAAATGGAGGACTCAAGGTTTCGGAATGAGATGGCGAGCTTCTTGTTAGGATTGTTGATGGAAAATCCGACGACCCATGAGGGAGCGGCGGCGGCGGCGGCGGAGAAATTAGCGAGTTGAAGTGAGTCGAGTCGTAGGGCGAAGAGGATGGGGCGAAAGATTAAATATTGGAGAATGTAGATGATGAAAACTATGAAAATAAGATGGGCTATGCCGGTGGCGAAGCCTTGGAGGAAGGGTGAGGAATTGAAGCGATGAGGATGGGATTGGGTTTGAGGATGAGGCGGCGGCCATCTGCCGTTGGTGGAGTCAGCCATGGCACGATCTGTTGAGGGGAGAACACAATTTATTTATGACACTCAACACTTTATACCCTTACGTTCGTTTATTTTTTTCCTTTTTTATTTTTAGTAAATTCTTTTTAATGGGTGCCGATGATTTTTTTAAAGAATTGTAAATATATATTTAATATGGTATATATCAATAGCACATGTATAGTATATTGGTTTATTGATATAACTTTATTTACAAGAGAAATGAAATCATAGCAGTGATGTATCATTCAATATAATAGGCTTAAAGTATGAGCAACATTCAAGATATCCATTTCATAAGGTTTATATGATATTACCATATTTTATATATTAGAGAGAAAATTATATCTAACTCGATATTTACCATAGGTTTATTATAGTACTTAAATGTTGCTAACATTTTCTTTTCATGTGGCAAAAACAATAGGGTCAACAGTAACAATTAATTTGTAACATTAGCGTACATTTTGTCTAGTTTAATGCAATTGTAGCAATTTAATAGCAATGTTTAAAAAAGGTCATTGCAACTAAGGGTTCAAATTAAAACTTAGCAAGTTGTGAAACTCAAACTTGATATTTTCATTAAAATTAGTAAAATAAAAACAAAATAAGAAAAGAAATAAAAAAAATAAAAAGAAATAAAAAAAATATTATTTTTTATCCGATGAAATCTAACCTTTTGGTTTTATCATAGAGTATATTTTTGGGTGCTCGCAAAAGTAGCAAAAAAAATTTATGATAATAAAAGTCACGTCACTATATTTTTTAAATGTAGATAACTGCCTATTAATAATTATCTAATATCATTAATTACGTGTCATATTTGTCATATTCTCAATATGCGATGCTATAAACTGTAATTTTGTTATATTTTTAGCCTTTTAAGTGACATCAGGTTTGGATTGAGCTTCCCAAACCCACAATGGCTTATCCTTTGATCTAATGGCATGACCATTTTAATAAGGATTGTTTTTACGTACCATTTCGTCTCTGACATGGGATGCTCATCTTAGCCTAATGTTTTCTAAATTAAGATTTACGTGATTTTTTATTTGGGGCATTCTACAATGTATTGGGCACCTGATAATTTATAAATCTTGATTATGTTTTAAAATTGGGGTAGACAAATTGGAAGAAGGTATCAGAGGCTTCTATAATCTTAAACCTTGATTTCCCCTATCCTCTAATCTAATCCAACAAAAGAAGACAAAGAATAGTACTTTCAATCAAATCAAAAAAACATGAATTCATTGTTGAATATGGATGCCTTTTGAATTCGTATTTGTCATCCCTTGACCCTTCCAACTGCTTTTAAGACGCACAATAGCTACCTACCGTCCATCGGAATCACTTGCCAAAGTCGCGGTCACCATCAGTTGTTGAAGTTTTAACCGGTCGTCAAAATCGCAGAGATCGAAGCCTTTTTCACTAAGGAGAAAGAATCGTGTGCATATATTGAAATTTTTAGGTTTTTTCTAACTAGAGAGCATTTTTTAACTTTTATTATGTTCCGACTTAAAAATCATTATTTTGAAAAAATCATTCCCAAATCTCTTTACCTTCCTAAATACAAAAGAACTTAGCTAAAATGTTTCCTATCTCAACCATACAAAAATATTGGGAAATTTTTTTAAAAATAGCACACTTTTGATTTTATATTTCAAAAGTAGAACACTCCTAAAAAACTAATAAATATGTTTTCTTCAATTAATTTCAGCTCACCTTAACACCGAGATTCTTCACAAATTTTAAAAAACTATTTCAACGTAATTTCTTGATCCATCTCAACCGAGATTGTCATAGAGATTGTATGTTTTTTGCTTTTAAATTTCAAAAGAAATGGTATTCTAAAATGACCAAAATACCTTTGTAATTAAGCCCAAACGTTAGATATTCTCAAAAACCTCAATCCCACACTCATTTTAGCCGAGACTAAACAAATTTGCTTCCAAAATCGAAGACGTTTCTTAATTTTTGCTCCCAAAAATTTCAAGAAGTCATCCTCGAACTTAAACTTGTGAAGGTGAATTTTATACTTTGAATGATTCCATAATTTAGGATAGGATTTTAGTTTATGTTACTGTAAAATCTGAGGTGAATGGAAAAATATGTAGTTGGTTTTTCTATTGTAGTTGAATGTAGAACAATATTTTATGTTAATGCATGTAGTTTCCTTCGATGAATCTCAACAATAATTTCATAAATCTGGGCCCATGCAAATGAAAAATCTCAGTCGAGATCAATGAAATTGTCTTGAGATTCGTTGAAGGAGTCTTAAGATTTGGTGTGTTTCACATGCATTTTGTAGGATAATCTTAAGGACGATTTCGCTCGAGATTGGGCCAAGATATGTCACATAATGCATGTAAAACTGTAAGACGCCCACACCTAAAGTATAAGTAAAGAAGCAAAATTTTGGCTAAGTGTTTGGACTTGGCGTTTTGAAGTAAAGTACGCGATAGGATCTTTTGGCGTTTAACACAGTACGCGACAAGAAAAAGTTAGGCAATAAGAAGTTGATATCTAAGGTAGTTAGCGAGGTAGACTTTTGAAGTGTAAGTATAACTACATCATAAGGATATTTGGCGAGAAGAAGTAAGGAAATTTCTCATAAATTTCTTAAGAGTGTTAATGAGCCACGTGTAGTGTTTAAGTTAAGCATGTTTAAGAGTTAACCTTAAGCTTACAAGTGCATCACTAAGAGTATGAGTTGGCGAACTGGCATGAGTTTAAGCATGACTAAGATGATTTAAGGATACTCATAAATAGAGGACCTCAGGAATTTGATAAGTAGTGTTACTATGGTGTTTTGAAGAGAAAAAGATAAGTGTTGAAGTGTTGTCCGAGTGTTTCGCGAGAAGATTACATGAAAAGAAGAGGAATGATCATTTTAGTAAAGCTTGTGAGTGTTTTTTATTAAACATTTTTATGCCAAATCTTTCTTATAAAGTCTTTATTGATTTGAAATAATGGTTTCCAATATATATAAAGTTTTTCCACAGAGGTTTATATGAAAGCTTATATGTCTAACAACATGTTTTATTGTGTTTTAAGCATGATTATGTACTTTAATGATTGAGAAATAGTTTTCAAACCATTAGTTGCTTCCTTTGAAATGAGTTAACTTTTATGTGCACATAAAGAGTAGTAGAGGCCATCATGAGTGAACGAGACTTTGTGGTAATGAAAGGCTAATTGATACATTGAACGGAGTGTATTGTACTTAGCGACCTAAGCCACAAGGACGAGTTTATATACTCTCGAATGCTGATAATCTTAGTAGTCTAAACGCAAAGTTATGTGACCTAGCGTAGAGGGTGATTCGGTTTCCTTGACGAAAGGAATGTTGATAACTAGTATGTGTTATTCGAAAAGATGTGTTTATTTGAAATGATATGTTTATGAGAACTGATATAATCTATCTTATGTTGATGCAATGAATTGCAAAATGATTTATGAAAATGTATTAAGAAAAGGATTTCATAAAACCTCACTGAGTCCATTAGACTTTTGTTTTCAAATTCCATCTTCCAGAAATCAAGCATTAAGGCCAAGTAGAAAGGAAGGAAAAGGCTTGTTTGGCATTCAACTGCATCAAGGATGCTTAAGTTGCACCACGTCTCACATGGAAAGAAGGGTTATGTGCAGGCAGGGTGTGACAAAAAACCCTTATCTTGTGGAATCTCAGTGCAATGTTGCCTGAGTTCAATTGGCTATTCATGTTTTTCTCGGTTGAGATTGCCCAAAAATTTCCTTGAGTTTTAGGACAAGTTATTGATTGTGCTTTATTACGTGTGTGTTTCTATTTTGAAGATGCCTCTTGTCATCGATAACTTGTACAAATACAAGTTATTGTAACCTTTTATATAAAATAATGAAGCCTTATCGCATAAGAACAAAAGAAAACATGGGAAAAAGTAGAGAATTTGGCTAACTTATGTATCGTGTATTACAATAGAATTTATCCCTGTTTTACCACGACTTACATGTTTTTATCGTAGGATAATAGGCAAGAAGTAAAGTTTTGCAATAAAATGTTACACGAAGAGATGTGTTCAACTAACAAGGCGACGAGTAATCAAGCTAGGTGATCTGATGCACTAGCAAACAAATTTGTTTGGCGTGAATGTCAGAAAAAGGATGACATGACATTTTGCATGGTGCCGATGCAACTTTATTAGAAGCATTCAGAAGCCATAGATGTCACATCACTTATAGCCTAGCATGGCGCTAGAGCAACTTCATCAGAAAAATTGATGAGATAAGGACATCCTGTCAACATCACTCTCCGCTTATAAATAGAAGCTTCTACTTCAGCTCGTGTGTAATCTTTGCCCGGAGAGCAAGTTCATTGCCTTCCATTTTTTCTTTCTTAGTTTTAGGTGAGAGCTTAGAACAACAAGAGAGAGAGAATTTATCTCACCATTTCTCCCCTCACAATCAGGAAAAACTCAGAGCCAAAGAGTGTGAGAAATCATATTGTACGGCTTGATACTCTTCTTTGTATTCCATTTTATGTTTTTATTGTATCACATTGTAATATGTACTGAACGGACGAGAGGCCTAATGATATGTTTATAATAGTCATGCATATCTTCTATCATCCTCCCATTTCTCTGTTTATATCCATGTTCAATTTGTTTAGTTAGTTCATGAATAATGGAATGTGTTATTAGTACTAAAGAATCATAATGTATGTTTTACAAGTTTTGTTTAGATAAACGTGGATGCCAAACATTATGTATTCGAGAGACAAACAATGATCTTGATAGCAATCACCTGACAAGTGAAAGCAAGTATTAAAGTAAGCAAGTGGCGAAGAGATTGTAGCGATACAATCATATCGCTCGATTCATCCTTCGCATAAGTTTTAAAGATGTTAACGTGTGCGGCGAAAGCACTGAGAGGTTGCTCACCTTTATTAAGGATAAGTTACATGTAATGCAAATAAACTGATTAGATTTAAATCATAACTTAACTTTAAGTATTTGAATCCTAAGAGGTGAGCAAGTATGACGAAGGTGCTGAAAGGTCGCTCGCCTTAATTCTAGTTGAAGTTAATAAATATAATGTTTTGTATCACCTTGAACTAATAATGCACAATTCATTGCGATTAATTAATTCAACATTCCTACCTACCATTCCTGTGATATGAGTTTGTTCCTATCTCACTTCATCGCCATATCCACCTTGCACCACCAAAGGCACCATAGTGTGAATAATTAGGATAAATTATATTGTCCAAATATATACTGTATAGATTATACCGCATGAGTTTAGTTGCGACATAAGATCATTAGGAACATTAATTTCTTGTGTTTGACCTTGGACTCCCTAGGAAATCTATCGTTTCACTTACACTTGGGCAAGCTATAGTAATCCTACCCTAATCGCCTACTACATCAATCACTTAGAACTTTACGCGACATACCCATGAACAATGTTACACATATGTAGCACGCAAACACAATACAGACCAAGCGGTCACCAAGATCAACTCTAAAGACTTCTTGCTAGCCAACTTGGTATGTTGTTCGCACTTAACGAAGACAATATCAAATATAAAAGATAAACTAACACCTAGGCAGTTACATATGTTTATGAAAACTCTATTTGATCATTCCTAGATGTTAAGTTGGTGTTTAATGGACCTCTTTGCCAGTATATCCTTTTAAGAGAGGTGGATGATAAATGAGACGACATAATCAGTTTTAAATTATTCTATTAAAATGTCTCCTTTAAGTGGAAGGATTTTTATACCATCACAGGGTTGAGGTTTAAGCCAAGACGTCCCATTTAATTTAAAGAGAATAAAGCCCTAAGGTTGAGACGGTTGTATCTAGGTGATATGACCAACATGAATGGGTCGAAGCTGGACAAAGAGTACTCGACTTTAATTTTAAGAGTGATGAGGATGCTATAAAGATGTCGTTATTTTATTTCATCGAAATTTTCCATGATGAGGAGGGAAAGGAGGCAACACACATGGATTGTACCATGTTAGGCCTCATAGACGACTTAGAGGATTTTATGAGGTACGACGAGGGTGAGTTGATATGGGTCAATACCCTGGGTAGCTTGAAAAGGGCATTGAGGAAAAAGGTTGCGTTGCATAGGAAGAATCCTTCAAACAATAAGTTCCGAGAGTCATATAGCCTATATGGCTTTTCCTTCACCTTTTGGTTATTAATTCAATTTTATGTTTATTATGTTTTTCTTCTTTTGCTTTTTACAGTAGTTTATATGCTTGTATTAACAATATAATTGCATTTATAGGTTTAGGCATAGAAGATAGTGTAACGCTCCAGGCCCAGGATTTTGGAATTCAAATCTCCGACATTCCCCTGCGACCTAGTGACATCATCCTTACTATCCTTAAAGGCTTATTAGAGTGAAAGTTATTCCCACTAACCAACACGAGTCCTTACAACATGTTTTGTCCTCACTCATATGCATCATAGGAAAATTCCCAGAAGGTCACCCAACATAGAACTACTCCAAGTTAAGCACGCTTAACTTTAAAGTTTCTATGATCAAGCCACCAAAAAGGAAGGTACACCTTGTTGGTGTAGGTATTAACTTTTAATTCTTTTAAGTCTATTTTAACATTACTTTCATGTCCTCAGGATCCCTCTCATTCAAATGTGGTACCGGTTCATTCATGTCTTCCTCTTAATCTCGAACATTACAGATAGTGTCATCTATCAGTGGGTTGATTGCCAATAGGAATTTGCACAATAAGTGTCACAAAAAATGATTATTAGTCAATAGGTGTACGAATTTGCACAATGACAGTCATTATTGATACTATAATCATTCGTACACCTATTGACTAATAATCATTTTTTGTTAAAAGGTAGTTTACATAAAAAAAAAAAATAAACATTAACATCTTTAGGTACCAACAAACCTAAAATCAGTACATTGGAATCAAGATTTTTCTACCAACCATACAGAAAATCTTATATCAATCCATTGCTCCATGTTGGCTTCACTGCTCAAATGGATTCTTTCAAACCTAGTAAGAAAACAAAATCTCATTTTAAAGTATAACTAAAGAACATTACCTAAAAGAACGTTCTATTTAAAGCTAATTAAGGCACAGTGAAAATGACCCACAATAGAAGAGAACAACAACCATAAATTTAATTATAACATTTTCAATCAAGTTTGAAACAATTTACAAGTACATAAAAAATAGAAAGTATGGAACTCAATGATTATCATCTCATGAAATGTTTAAGGTCCCTAGTCAAGGAAGAAAACAACATTGAAGAAGGATCTCCTAGAAAAATCCAACACCACCTTTAATTTGTCATGATGTAAGAATCTAAAGGATTATATTAACCGTCATATCAAATCTATATGGAGCTCGAGGAACATAGCTTGGACCTTTTTGGATGGCTATTAACAAAGCTTGTGGTGTCTTCATCATGTGGACTGATCCATCAAGACAAGCAAATAAGTATCACTAACACATTAACTTTTAACTTTCATACACACTAAGGAAAACTATAAGTAAGTGTTCGATTAGAGGACATTAAAACAATGTCAATCAAAGAGGGAGGCTAATAAAAAATGGGCAACAAATTTTACTATAAATATTATTGTTCAGCTAATGTATGTTCCATTTTTTCCTAAAACCCAAAACCAACCGAATTTATACCTAAGTTATCTTCAGAAAAAAGTCCAACAAATGTTGCTGGAGCATTTTTCAATCCTTATTTTACATCTTCAATATAAAAAATTTACCCCAGTTTCTAGTAGTTACTAACCTCTTCGTAGACATAGAAACAAGTGCACGCAATTGCTTTGAAGAAATCCCTTCATGTTGAGCTAACAATAAAGGAAGAATCTAGAAGTCACTATCAAGAAAGCATACACAAACATGTTGACAAGAATTTAAAGAACTAAAACCCACCCATGAGTTTTATCAATGATATGAACTACACATAAAGATGCTCGGTGAGTAGACAATAAATGCATAATTCTTTGAAAATGAAAATGCCAGTTTGATTGGTTTTATCTAAATAATTTATTTCTTCTTCAAATGTAAATCATCACACACCGTATTTTGACACCAAGTGTCAAGGAACTTACCAACTTTATCCTGTTAAAATAAAAGAAAAACAAAGAAAACAAATTGTAGAGAGACCTGAGAAATGATCGTTCTCATATAATAACACAAACATTACAAACATAAATACAAAGGAAAATTACAAAAGGTTTGTATGTTGCAGACATGTGACATTCAAATGTAAACCTCAGGTGGAAAATCCACATGTTTAACTATATTGTACGTTAAAAATCATCCAAATCTCATTTTGATTCCATGTAAAGGAATTGGATCTAGTGCTTTTATGTTATCAATAAGGACCTAAAAAAAACAATAAAATTAGATCAAAACAAATATTTACTCACAAGCATCTAAACAACAAAAATTTTGCAACTTACTTGACAGTACAATCTCATTCCTATCATGCAATCTGTTTAAAATTCTCTATTTCGCTAATGAAACAATGCCATCTAGTTGGTCATGTGTATTCCTCTCCAGCGACCGATATGATTCCACTAGCAAACTAAATGAGAACATGCAAGAGACATTCAAATAAATGATCTTATCTCTAATGTTCCTAAGGATTGAAACTCTCCTAGAATACTAAAAAAAATCTATATTCAACACCAGACTTATTATTACATGAACTTTCTTATAATATAAACAATTTCATTGGCTAATAAAATAAAAATAAACTTTTTGAAATCACAACACCAAAAGGTGAATAACATAAAATATCTCCAATTGGATATCAATGAATCAAAAAATTTAACCTCATTTGTAATTATATTACTATAAATTGCAATTAACTCAACTTAAAGTGGCTTTTTTGTAAGTATGAGAGGAGCAATAAAATAGAGTTGTAAGTTTTCAACTAATCAAGATAAATATTTATTTAAAATAAAATTTATGATTAGAAAGGCAATAACCTACCATTAAGTGTGGCAAACGAACCAACAAAGTTGCATTCAACGAACTAGAAAAATAATAGCCAAATAAAAAATTAAATAGCTAAACTACTAGCAATTAATATTTAAAAATGGTAAAATGCAAATCATTCATTATAGCTACACTACAAGAAATAGTCTACGACGACAGTTATTTTATATCGTAAATGAACCCTATGTATTAGAGAGTGTCTAAAGAATAAACTAAAAGCCAGAGAGCTAATAAAACTAATTATTAGCTAGCATGACAAAGGCATTCCTTCTAATTGGCAGGAATGCACCTAAAGAAAGTTTAGGTCAATACAACTGTTATTTCTTCAAAATTTGAAATTTACTCCTCTTGGAAAGATCTAGCATGGTAAGTGAAAAATAAAATTTTACCATACAAAATAAACCTTTGTCGAAGAATACCCAATATCAACAATGAACCTACAACACATGTATCCAAAAATGTAAATATTACAAACATGATTTGGGGAGCTTTGTTAAAAAGGTTATGTCATATGAAAAGTTCACGTAGCTTTATAAAGGATGTCTATACTAAGTGCATTCTAAATGATGACTTAATATTATACACAATATGAAGCATATACCAGAAAGTAAAAAATAAAATATATAGCGTCCATTGTAACAAAATGACTATACTTTAGGAATGCATAAATCATAGCCATACCTTCACTTTAATGATATGATTTTTGCGAGCCATTTTAATTCACCACCATTTTTTGGTCTTTCCTTTAAATATAGAAGAACATGTAGTAATTTTTGTTGCTACTATACTTATTGTAATAAAGGGAGAGGGAACATACCTATGATTATCAATAATCATTTCCCTCTATCCTTCAATCAAAGCAAGACATAATTTCAATCCAAATCAAATAAAAGAATTTT
>JBBPDI010000005.1:11271169-11281370 GCA_037974545.1 Cucumis variabilis
TGATTTTATTAAAAAGTATGAAGATGAAAATGTACCATTCTTAAAAGTGTAGCATCCTTTTAAATATGTATATATCTGTATTGGTTGATGATTCTTCTCTGTAGTTGGATAAAGCTTTCTAATGTTTAGTTGACATACTCTTCCACTTGCTAGTCCCTAATTATCTTTAAAACTATGGTTGAGCTTTTGTCATGTATTAGAGCAGCATCAAAGTCAAGTATTTCCTACCATATAAGCGTAAGAGCAAAATCTTTGTACTATCAATTTCGAAGTTAGAGATTTGATTTTCTATGATTTAAAAATGGATGAAAAGAGCAAAATGGTTGAAAGAAATAGGTTTTAGTTTGTAATGCCTCTGTTTGATTTTTTTAAAAAAATTTATTTTTGGTAGAAAGGCCTGAAGGTTTGAGAAATGCTAGGTTAGATGCCTTCTTTCTAAAGTTGCAATACGTCTTTAACAAATGTTGCAAAACTAAAAACTCTATAAATTTGGGTACCAAAAAAACCTTCTTCCTTTTAGGAAACTAAAAAAATTAAAAAGAAAAAAAAGAATAAAAAAGCCTTTAAAATAAAAATTGGGATATAAGAACAGTGGTGAGCAGGATGATTTAAAATGGATCTTAGGAATTTTCTTCAGGTGGACGGGACATTTAGAGAGTGTTTGAAATGTGGGTTAGTTATTATAATCTATGGTTATTATAAAATATATATTATAATAGTTAGGAGTCCAAACAAACATGGAGTGTGTTCAACCTTAGGAGGTGCATGCCAATATGAGTTGGTAAAAGCTACCAATTTAATATTTGTCCTACCAATTTTAAATGTTGGTAGAGTTGAGTTGGTTATTTTTGTCTACCTACCACAACTCTTCCTTCCTCCCAAGGTTTTGAGTGGCTCCACCCATTTGCCACCATCAACGATTAATACTACCACACTTCCAAGCACCTTCGCAAGACCAACTCCAATGCTTCGATAATCATCTCCAACGAAAATTCTGACAACCACCTCTAATGTGACCTCCAATGACCAACTCTGATAAGACCATCTTGGTGCAGCTAACTCTAACGACCAACTTCGAGCCCCAACAACTACCTCCAATGACAATATAATGTCGAAGGCGACCAACTCTCTAACAACCAACTTAACACAAAGGCAACTTTAATGACCACCTTCATAGTCAACCCCCAACGACCAACGACGAAGTTTGGCTTCATCAACCACCTCAAACTATAAGTCCGTAGGAAATGACTTTTGGGTTTAAGCTCATAGCAAAGGTTAAGCAAATGCGAGAACTCTTGTTCCACATTGGAAAATTTAGCAATGGTTAGAGGGTATAAATATCAAGGCATGCTAGATGTTAGTACAAAGTTTATTGGTAGTGATAATATAGTCATGTCACCACATGCACATGTTATTGTTGGATAGGCCAAATAATTGCTCTAGTCATTATGTTTCTTCTCCTTCTTTAACTCCTCCTTCATTTGATAGGTTAAGAGTTTTGAAATACACAAATCTAATAATCCTCAATTCGATCTTTTTTTATTCTGTTATGTGTATTTTTTTTTAATTCTCTAGATCATATTTTTGCGAGTGCATGCCTCAATTTGAAGGTTGTGTTAATCTTAGAGAACAATTGACACCGTGATTAGCACCACGGTTGTATTGTATTTTCTTTTAGTCTAACAATCACGTCTTCACCTAGCAACTTTGACGACCAACTTTAGAATCTGGTAGCCACCTCCAAAGGACCAAAACCACATGGACAAAGACCAACTTTGATGATCAATTATTGTGATGATGACCTGTGACAACCAATTTTACTTCAGGTGAAGACCATCTTTAATGAGATCCTTAATGGAGAACATTATTTTTTATGCAGCTTTAACTCATACATTCTACAATTGTTAAACTATAAGGTACAATTGTCGGTTATGTAATTTAATGTCATTTTGTCTACATTAACTGCAAACTATTTTTTTCGCCAAATTAAATATTTGATTCTTTTTATTTTGGTGTATTATTGTAAAATATAAAGAATTAAATGTTTGAAAAAAAAACCATTAACTATAAAAATTGAAATTATATTTCAGAAATGGATAAAAGAACCATATAATAATGAAATAATTGTTTTTTTTCCCTTTAATTAACATTTATAGTTGAATTAAAATTAATTAAGCATTTAAGCAGAGAAAATGTTAAGCTAATTCAACATTATTATTTAATATGGGAGACTCAGAGTGTGTTTGGATTATTTATGAGAAAAAATATGTTTCAAGAATAAATTTCTTTTTAAAAAAATGAGTTTAAAATTTAAATACTTACATTTTTCAAATTTTGGTTTTGAGTGTTTTCTTAATAATGAATTATTTTTCAATCTCATTTTTTTAAAATGCATTTTGAAAAGTTAACAAATATCTCAAAAAATTTAAATGATTTTTTTTTTTGCAAATTTAAACATTTTAAAAATTAATCCAAACACACCGTAAGTAGTTATGTCTTCGTATGTTTGCATTATCTACGAACTTTAAGATTGGAAAAGAAATATACGTTATGTAATTGATATTGATGTTCAAATAGTTTGAATTCAAAATTTAGGTTTAGTGTATCTTCATATATTGGAATTTGCTCTGTTTTAAGAATGACAAGAATTAAGCATTTTGAAGTGTTAAAAAAGGTAAGAAAATATGTATATGTTTGGAAATTAAAAATTAACAGTAAATAAATAAATAATGATCCAAGACAAAATAAGTTTTTTGTTTAGAAAAAGTGTACCATATACCCATTGGGCATGTCTCAACTTCATGCCATAGTATATGAAGGCATATCTGGATGCCAAAGTTGTTTGATTCTACACAATTCATGTATTGAATATGATCTATACACTATTCCATACTTGGTTTTTCTTTTCTTTCTTTTTATACTGCAATTCTAGCCATTCGAACTAAGAGTGAAATGTTTTAATTATTTTACTTAAAATAGGACTTAGAATTTAAATAGCGTAGAAGATGAAGTGATGAACGTTTTTTCTTTAAAACTAGGGTGGGTAAGGTATTGATATTTATACAAAATGAAAGAATGGAAAATGTTTAATTAAGTTTGAAATAATTGGTTTTTAATGGTGCAAAGTAGATTTTAGTTATTAGAACAAGGAAATGAGAATGAGAGAGGTAAGACCAAATTGGAAAGGGAACTATAAATTCTCAGAGAACTATAAACCTTCGCCTTTTTTCAAAAATATAGTAATTTGAAAAACTATTCTAAAAAATGGAGTTGGGCCAAAAGTATTGGAAAAAATAGGGTAGGTTTGGACTCCACCCTTTCTTTTTTAATTATTTAAATACATATTACATGTGGGTCCCATGCTTTCTCTTTTCACTATTTATATATTACTGGTCTACACTTTTTTTTCATTATATATATTAAATATTTTAATTATAAAAATATATTACTTATTAAAATTAATATCTTTCCATTTTTAATTTATTTATTTATATATATATATATATTAAATATCTAAATATTCAATATTCAATTTTTCTTATTAAATTTACATTTCTTAATTTAATTAGATTGTTTCTAGATCAAAATCGTACATATTTTTTTCAATTTCTAATTTTTTTTAAAAAACACACATTAACAAAATATGTTATTAAAAAATATATTAAACAAATTAAAATGGTAATAATAATAATTAAGAGAAATTAATGGTAATAATAGTAATAGAAAGAAGTTGAATATCTCAATATTCAATATTCGTTTTTTCTTATTAAATTCACATTTCCTAATTTAATTGATTATTTATGGATCAAAATTATACATACTTTTTTCAATTTTTCTAAAAACACATATATCAACAAAATATGTTATTAACAAATATATTAAACAAATTAAAATGGTAATAATAATAATTGAGAGAAGTTGAAGCTTACTCAAAATAATAATAATAATAATAATAATAAAACAATTGAAGCCACCAATGCACATTGCTTATGTGGGTAATTGAAAAAAAAATTAATGTATGGTGAAAGAAAAAAGAACTAATAGATGAAAATTATGGTTTGATTTCAAATTAAATTTAGCAAACCCAACCTTACCAATTTAGGAAACTGCATGAGGAATTTATTGTTGTATCGGTTACAAAAATTCAATAAAAATAGAATTAAATTAGATATTGTGTGATTTTGTGTAAAATAAATTAATTTTATTTTTTTAAAAAAAGTAATAATATAAATAAATAAAATGAGATATTGTCTAATATAAATTAATTTGTTTTTTTCCCTAAAATGATAGGTTTATTTTAAATTTTTATAAAAGTTTTTTTTTAAAAAATGATTATTATAAGATTTTATATTATTACAAAATTTGTACTTTTTTAAAAAAAATTAAACCTTAGCTATTATTACTATTATTATTCTTTAAAGAATAAAAGAATATGTAGGATAAAAAAAGGTGGTTAAACATAGATAAAGTAGAAATTTAAGAAGGTAAGAGTTAGATGAGATAATAAAAAGTATTGTTTATCAAACCAAAATGGAGTAGAATTTTGTTTAATGTATTTTTAATAACATATTTTGTTAATATATGTGTTTTTTTTTTAAAAAAATTGAAAATTAAATATATATATATATATAAAATTTTGATTAAGAAATAATAAATAAAAAAATAAATTAAAATGGAAAAGATATTAATTTTAATAAGTAAATATATTTTTATAATTGAAATATTTAATATATATAATAAAAAAAGTGTAGGATTCATTAATATATAAATAATGAAAAAAGAAAGCATGGGACCCACAAGTTATGAATATTTTTTTAAAGTTAATGAATTCCTATTCATAATATCTCTATCATAAGGGAACATTTACATCTAATGTTTATATACTTATTTAATAACATTATATCCTAATTGAACATTTATCTTTAATAAATGTTTATATATTTATTTTCTAAAATTTTTAAAATATATATTTAACTTGTTACGGACCGAACTTTTAAACTAAGCTAATGTCATTATTTAAAACACAAATAACAATTTACACTTTCTTGAAAAGAAAAAACTAAAATTTTTATAAAATTAATATCAAACAACTTTTCATAAAACATAAAATAGGGGTGTAAATGGGTTGGGATAAATTCTCAACCCAACTCATATTTTCGGGTTGTTGGGTTGATAACCCGAGAACCCAAATTGATTTCTCAACCCAACCAAACCAACCTGTAAAATATGGTTGGGTTGGTTGGGTTGTTTAGCTTTTTATATGATCATTTACCTCTTAACGCAATCATTTAGCTTTCTACCTTCAAACATCATTTACTTCTTATACGATCGGCTAACTTTCTATACGATCGTTTAATTTCCTACACAATCGTTTAACAAAATACTCATAACTTTACTTTTATTAAATAAACAATAAAAAAGATGATATTTTACTTTAATTCAGGTTGATATCAAATATCAGATTAATATTTTACCACTAATCACAACCAATCTGATTGACCAAATTAGAATCTTGACCTTATTCCAATTTATGATATTTAAATCTTATTAAATATCATTTCTCTCTCAATGTCAGGTCATTAATAATATAGAACGACATTATTAACTATTTATTTCCTAAATCAATTTAAACAATTCAAATTTCTCGATCATTCTATTATAAATTTAATTCTATTACAAGTTAGTAAAGCTATTTAATGGATCTATAGATTGTGAGTTTCAACAATCTAATATTAACTGGCTAAACTCTTTAACCCTAGCCAACCAACATTTGTTCAATAACGAGTTAACCAACATTGAATGGAAGGTGACTAATAAAGAACATAACATTTGATTTATATTGTCTAAGATTGAGTCCCAACCTTTGAAATTAGATAGTACAGTCCCAACCTTTGAAATTCATACATGAACCTTCCATAAATGCAAATACATAAATTAATATAAAACGAGGGCATTAAATATTAAATATGTAGATGAATTTAGATATGCAATTCTTCCTCATAGGTTGGAAATAGATTACTTAGGTAGGAAGCAAGAATTTAATCCTTTTTTAAGTCTCTTAGCTTGAGTTGGTCATTTATCGTTGTGGCAAATTAATTGCCTCACGATTGGGATGATTACGAGTGACCCCTCATTTATGTGACCCAGATATTGTTGGTATACCTTTAACTTAATGTACTTCATTTACAATAATTTGGCTATTAACTAAGACCTTACGAGCAGCTTCTTGTTTGATATAGTTTCCATCATATGCCAGTTAAGTCGAGTATATTATTGGGAGTTAAGAACTATTATGAACATTCACATAAACACCATATATACAAGTGCCAGTTGAGCTAAGTTCATGTTGGCCAATTTTTACGACTTTTACAAATTTTAAAAATCCTAAATTACAAATTTTTAATTCAACTCATTAAAGTTGGACACAATAACTAATTTAATTTTAATAAAGTCACTTATTTTAATCTAATTATAATTACAACAGTTAACTTTTTAAAAAATAATATGGTATATATTATTGATGAATAGAAAGTAATGATTGGAAAAAAAATAGTAAAGATTTAAGAATATTATTAATGAATATTGTGTTTTCTAAACCCGTTAATGAGGGTTCGAATTTCGTGCTTTGTGAAAAATGGTTTTTTTTCTTAATGGATAATGCTCACAAAGATATCATTTTTCTTGATGGAACTTGTCCATGATTTTTTTTTTTTTTTTTGTCTTTGTCCATCAAGAAACTATAAACCCATTAAGAAAATTCTAAACCCATCAAGATATCCAAAACAAATATATTGATTTTTTTTTATGATAGCTCTTGGAAGTCAAGAAAATTCATCCTTTGATGGATCTCGTCTATAAAAAAAATCTAACTTGATGAGCATTGTTAATCAACTAATATATCTTTGATGTTTATCGTCAATTGAGAAATAATAGTTTTCTTAACGTTTATCGATCATCAACAAAATTAAGGAAACTTTGCTCATCAAGGAAATCAAGAATCCACTTTTTTTTTATATATATTTTTTATTTTTTCAACAAAATAAAGGAGTTTTTCTTGATGTACATGAGCGTCAAGATAAACATTGTATCAAGAAATCAAAATTTGCATGTGTCAAGAAAGATCAAATTTTTAGTAGTGTACAAATATGTGTTCACATCACACAACTAAAATGTGGTAACAAGTTGGCTTTTGAAATAACCTAATAAGTTGGCTTTTGAAATAACCTAATAGTATTCATTGAATGACTCCAGAAAATTCATATGATGAATTCATTTATTCGATCCTCGTTGTGTCCTTATTTAGTTAGCTAGAGGCTTTTATTTCTCCCATTGTATTCTCTCCTTCCTCCAGAAAATTCATCATCAAATCTTAGGAAGGATCTCTTTGTAAACCAACTCTTCAATCATTTCTTTAGCTCCAAAATTACACACTTCAAATAGCTAGATTTTGAAACAAAACATTTGACAGTAAAGAAAATCAAATTTAAAGATCTTAAAGAAAAAGCTATTAAAGATGTTTGGGAAAAGAGGTTATTTATTATAGTCCTAGATATATAATTAGATTATAATAATTTATATTTAAGATGTAGATTATTTTAGATTATGTGTTTTAGATGTAAATTATTTTAGTTTGAAAAAGAAATAACAAACATAACTAGTAAAGTAAATATAGTAGCAAATTAAAATATGAAATAACGTTCATTGTAGTTGAGAATTTTAAATATTATTTAGTGTAGAAAAAAGTGATTATTGTTCTAAAACATTCAAATTAAAAATAAAAGAAAGAACACAACATCAAAGGAAACAAAAACAAAATAAACTCATACCACAGTAGAATTTAGAGAATAATACTCTCTTTTTTTTTTTCTTGTTCCTATCTAAACCTTAGGTTACAAAATCAATACTTTTATTAAAATTTCAATAATTCACAACTTTAGTTCTTGAAATAGAATAAGAGTTAGTAATTTAACATAAGCGAATAATTAGAACACAACAACACATGAAAGATAATTAAAAATGAAAAGAAATTAGAAGAGTAGATATGAAAGAAAGAAGAGAGGTAAGAAAAACAAAATAAACTCAAAGTCTAATAGAATTTAAAAGGAAAGGAATGTAAATTTGTATAATGGACAGAGAAAGAAGATTAGGAAATAATAATGTTTGTAGTGAGAGAAAGAGAGAAAGAGAGATGAAGGTGAGAAAGTGGGGCGTGGAATTTATTTAGAATTAATTTTATTGATACGAGGAATAGAATGATCCTCACTTAACGCCGTCTACTTCTTTTTCTTTCTTTATTATGACACCTGGGATCCACATCCTCTCCAGTCTCTCTTCCTTCCAATCTAATTGAACACCTATTCCTAATTTTTTATATTACTCACACAGTCAATTGCTTTTATTATTAATTAAACTTTCAACTCATAAAATATTCAAGTATCCTTTTCCTATTCATTAATAACAATTCAATATTTGCATCTTCCATCGTTTCTTATTTTTTTAATTCCACAATCTCTAATAAGTTAAATTTCTTGGATCTTTGGAACATCTTTCCACATTTTGTTTTCAAAGATAATTTTTTTAATTATAATAATTTTGATACACTCAATCTTTTTAGTTTGTTATTGATTTTAATTTTTTTAAAAAATTATCTCTTATCATTTTCACTAGAAAGCATATTTTACATATTATTTTCTCAGGTGGAAGTAATGGTGTGTTTTCATTTTTATATTGGTGAAAGAAATAGTTAATACTACTAAACTAATTTAGATTAAAAAAAAAACTAATTCTTAAATATTAAATTTCAAAATTTATTAAAGGTATATAAACAAGTAGGTGATCTAGTAATAATTATTATATGTTTTACATGATGTTACCATTGAAATTTGTTGATTGTTCTCTGGTTAATAGAAAAAAAATTAAAAATATTTAATATTAAAATTAAATAGTACCGCATCATTTTCCATATATATAGGTTTGATAAGATACAAAGTTCTATGTGTACATTCCAAGTATGAATGACAATAATAAAAGTAAAGTATCTTACTACATGTTCAAAGTCAATATTCTATTTATGATGATATGAATATTACTATATCATATATATATTAAATATATACCTAATAAGGTCTACCACGCATTACAATTCTAGGTAATAAACTTGTTTAGTCATATACTTTTTTAGTAAAGTGTCAAAGGTAACTCAACTTAATGAATTATTATACCATAATTGCTAGCATTTACATATCTTTATTGATGATATGCAAAACAACAATGCTTGGACCATCTATTTGCAACTTACTCTAACCATGCAATAAAAATAAACTCTATTGATATATAATTTACCATATAACAAAATCAATACTTAAATAATTGGACTAAAAAAAAAACCATAAAACTCACAATACATTTGATTAAATATTTTCTGTACAAAATATTAATTAGACGTAGAATTAGAGTATAATATATTCTTTCTTTCAAATATCGCATAGATAGATTTTTAATAAAGAGAGTACGAGTTTAAATTTATCATCCATATTATATGGTTGAACTAAACTTAAGTCATTTTGACCTTAGCTCAAGATATTAGGTATGCACTACCAATTTCGAGGAGGGGAAAGATTTGATGTAAGGGTGTATAAAATTGGATCCAACCAAATTGTTGTATCTTTAATCCCCATCTCAGGTATCATTAAACGAAAAAGAAAAAAAGAAAGAAATTGGGAAAGAGAGGAAAATAAATATTTGTATTTGCGTGAATAGATTCTTGAATCTTGATTTTGGGTTTAGTAATCTGAGTGTCGGCGAGCTCAAGTGTGTGTACAATGGGACAAACGTGGCTCCACTGTTAGTTTAGGTAATGAAGCCAAATTGATGGGTGAAAAAGACAAACCGAACTGAGGTGGGTTCGAAGAAAGAGGACCCGACCAACAAGAAACAGACAGTCGTAAAGCTTCCTTCTCTACTTTTTACGATCACTACCCCATCTACCCATCTCTTTCCTCAATTCTCATTACTCCATTTTCTTACTTGGGTTCTCTTTTTTCTTCGCCTCTTATGCCTCCTTTCTCTTTCAATGCTTCTCTTCTTCCTCACTGAAGAAGCAGAACTTCTGTTTTGAAGTGTTATTTAGTCTATATGTATGCCTTTCTCATCTGGGTTTTGTTTGTTTTGACTTGAATCGTTTGAAATTGATGAGATCTTA
>JBBPDI010000005.1:11281470-11315848 GCA_037974545.1 Cucumis variabilis
TGTATCCTTCACTGCATCCTTTCCTTCGGCTTCTTCATTTATCTCCCCATCCTCCGCCATCTATGCTCCAATATTTAGTTTACAAGTAAAGATAAAAAGGGTAAATGTTAAACTATGTAAATGTACATACAACATAGCACTCATGGTTTGAAGAAAATTATGAGGCCAACCAAGCCCATCTTTCATGTTCATTAAGTTATCTAGCAAGAAAAAAAAAAGAACCCATAAAAAATCCTTTTCGCAAACGAGATTAGAGAAACATTAAATAAAAAAAATGTTAAGAACACCCCAAGCTAGAAACCCAAAAACAAAAACAAAAACAAAAGCAAATTTTGAGTCTCACCTTAACAACAGCCGACGATAGCCGCCGTTTAGCAGGAGGCTGGTCTTCAGCATCGTTTGTTTCCCCCTAAAGCGTAAAACTCCAATTATCAGTATATCCTCAATTGTTTTACATCCAAATTGTGAAAAGGATACAATTAAAATTAAAACCAAGCTTCATGAGGCAGGAACATAACAAGAATGCTAACGAGTAGATAAATAACATATAGAGAGACAGAGGAGACAATGTTACAGGTCGAACAAATCCCCGACGTGGTCCATTAGCGGCGAAGTTTCTTGGGCCAGGTCCAGGAAATCCACCTCTCCGGAGGCCGCGAGGATCACGAAGCCGTTCTGTAATCTGAAAAAGAAAGAAGCAATGCATCAGGGAAAAAGGAAAGAAGAAAAGTGAAGATGAAGAAGAAAAAGAAAAAGAAGGACCTCCCGTTGTTGACGTTGAAGCTCATCGATCTCTTTGCGAAGATCGTCCTCCGTTTTCTCGACGTCAGCGGCGTTAGTTCCCATTGGAAGAAAGTTGTGTATGGAACTTCGAAGGAAGAAGACGAAGAAGAAAGTAGGGAGTTGGAAGTTCCAGTGTTTCGCTTCGCCAAAAACCCTTTCAAGGACCGCTTTTTCTTTCTCTTTTTTTTTTCCTCTCATCCTCAGACTCCAAAAGTACGTTTTCCTCTTGGTCGTTTGAATTCATTACGGTCCATTTTATCCCAAAGCCCAATATGGCCCAAAAGGCCCTAAACTGTTTTCAGTTGCACAAATATATTTGAATCACTTCAATCAAAATTCTCTCATAGTTTGTTTTTTTTAAGTCCAAAACCTACAACTTAAAAGGTTATTAGTATTTAGGGTATTTAATTAAGATAGTTTAAAATAGTATACCTATCTTTATTATTAATAATATATTTGAAAAACAGAAAAAAGAAAGTGGACCATGACTAATATTTTCATTTATTAGATATTCCATGTAAATATGGTAACTGATTAATTCTATTGTGGTAATATTATAATAAAAATTGTCCGTTAATTATTTTTATTTTAGTAATTTTGTTCAAAAATTCTTTCCTCCCGATCTCTCTCTCACTTTTCAATCTCTCTCTCCGTCCATTCTTTCATTCGTTTTGCATTGTTTTTTTATATATTCCACCTAATTATAATATATATTGAATAATACGGTGTATATTTTATGAATAAAGGCTATGCTATCAATTCATAACCTTTCATTGGTTTATGTATTTTATTTCAAATATTCATATTATATGTAATAAATAATAAGTTATGTTTGAAACAATAGTGGTTATGTATGAAGGGTAGTATATTAAATATAATAAATTGAAAAACTTTGATTAGTACAGTATATGAAAATTTATGAAAAAATATGGAAATAAAATAACTAAATTAAAAACTGGAATATAAATATTTCAAATAAAAGTCTGAATCAACATACTAAAAGTTTAATAATAAGAAGGAAAAACTAGTTCAGTAAGGAAAGTTTGCATCTCTTTTGGTTATGGTCAACACATCCACAACGACCACATTTAAAACTCTATTTTAGAAGGAATTCTAATATTCTTTGGTCGACCAACTAAACGTTTTACATTCGGTGGAAGGATGTTAACTTCAATTTATGTATTATTGAATATATGCAGTAGTATATATGTAACAAACCATAGAATATAAATGTATTATGTAGTAGTATATGTGTAAGAAATAAAAAACAATACTAATCAAATAGAGAAAAAAAACAAAGAAAATGATACGAATGAGGAATAATGAAGATTAAGAGGCATTCCTTTCTCTTGAATCCATACGATTAAGAAGGACGATGATCTTGGATCGGGGAAGTCGCTCGGTCTGAATATCTATCTTCCTTTATATAAGAGAAGAGGTATAGGGACCGTCAGGGAAGAGTCTGAAGGCTAAAGTAGCTTTTAGAATAAGTTAGAAGCAGAAGTTGCTTTACTTGCTTTCATCTTAATTCCCCTTATTCATTGAGGATAGCAAGTTACAAATTCTATCGCGGTAGGACATGTATTTCTATTACTATGAAATTCATAAATGAAGTAGTCAATGGTGGGGTTACTATTATCCTTTTTGCAATGACGAATCTTATATGTGTTCCAAAGAAAAGTTGTTCATTTTTTGGGGTCTCGAAGGAACTAATTATCGAAGCGTAAGTAAAGGGAGAAAATTCAGGCTCAAGACGAGCGAAAGCGGCTCGCTCACAATATTCTCAAAATTTGTGCAATATTTTATGCACCTTCTACACGAAAGCGGCTCGTTTTCTTTGGATGGACAGTGGATCAATGAAATTTGATAATGAGATTGCAGAGGAGTACCACTACTAGAAATTTGGGTTTTAACAACACAAAATTTACATCATAAAGAGTTTCAACGACACAATATTTGCGTCATTGAAGCCCCTGTCAAGAAATGCTATTTAACGGCAATTCAAAAAATGTGTCTTTAAAGATTCTTAGATGATGCCAAGATTGTGTCATTAATACAATTCTTGTAAAAAAAATGTGATTTCATACACTGTTGCAATCGTTCTGACTCTACAATATTTTGGTATCAAGGAAACTCGTAGGAAATTAATTCCTAGGTTGGTGGCCACCATCGATCGAATCCATGACCTCTTAATTAATTTTTAACTTTTTACCACTAGGCCAACCTATGATGGTTAGAACATTATTCCTGTTTAATAAAGGCTTATATGTCGATACTTGTTAGCGTCGTTATTTTCCAAGTCACAACACATATTTTTTGACATATAAATGATGGATATATAAATAAATTAAATACACAATTCAACTTACGCACATGTTTTTAGAAAGATTTTTTTTATTGATAATAAAAATGTGAATTACATTCTCGATAAAGGTTTTATAATAATCCAAAAGATAAATTAATAATCTAATCAAACTATCTCATAAATGGACTTTGATTGATCTCATGGTTCACGGATTCTTCAACTACTTGTAAATTTGGTGAGCTTCTTCATACGGCAGGTGGAGAGCTTATGAGAGAGAGGAAAAGTCGTGAAGAGCATTTGCAAGAGAGGGGAAAACGTCCTCAGAGAGCATTTGCAAGAGAGAAAGACAACGACGACGTGGGATGAAGTAAGAGTTTTTTTCAGTTGTGGTTCGCAAGAGAAATGAAAGCGTCAAATTAGTTTTTTTTTTAAATCAGAAAGCATACGAATGAAGGAAACATTTATTTTTTATTAGGTATGACACATAATTTATGTCGTTAATTAACGACGCAAAAATTGTGTCAAGAAAGCTCAATTTGTGTTAAGAAAACACAATTTGTGTCGAAAAAATTGTGTCATGAAAAATTTTGCATTTTTATTTTTAGTGACACATTTTTTATTCCCTCCTACCCTTTCTTTTAAAATTTCAAGTGTCATTAAAACTCATATTTCTAAATAAATTTATTTGACAGTAGTGGCTAGACTGGTGGGTTTGATGACAGTGGCTGGAGTGTGGAACCGACGACAACAGGTGGCAAAAAATTGGACGGCAAAGGTTATTCACAACAACACGGTAACCCACTTTGTTTGACGGGAATTTTTTTGAGCTTTTGGTAGAGAGAGAGAAAAAAATTACATTAAGTCTTCATTTGACGACAACGTTTTTGTTTGAGAGAAAATTTGGAGTTTTAATTGCGTAAGGGAAGGAAAATTAAAAAATTTTGAAATTTGGAGTTTTTTCATTTGAATTTTTTTTAATAACACAAAAAATTTGTCATTAATTAACAATGCAAAAGTTGTGTCAAAATAAATTAAATTGTGTCAAGAAATAGTCCATATTTTTATTTTCAACGACACAATTTACCTCACCCAACCTTTTTTTTTAATTTTCAACGACACAATGTCTTGATTAATGGTGTCATTAAAATCCATTCTTCTAATAGTGAGTTGACAAAGAATATTGCGAAGAAAGAGTATTGCGGAAATTTAAGTTGCATTGCCCACTTTGCGGTGCCATAAGACAGGTTTGGAGGCACAATAAAATATGCGAGGAAGCCCACAGAGCAGTGCAATAAGACAGGGATATTATAGAGTTGTCTTTCTTCTTTGTCTTTGAACCCCACTACGTGGTTTCCTCTTCTTCTTTTTAGTAGGCTTCATTAAATTAAGCTATTGTCACTAAATATGTGTTATTGTATATATATAGATGTATATATTGATAACATCATCTGTATATGCAGTGATATATAATGAAATTCAATTATAAATTATGTATTATTGAATATATGTAGTAGTATATACGTAACAAATCACATAACATAAATATGAATAAGATGTCTATATCTGATAAATCACATAATAAAAGTAGATTAAACAATGGTATATAAATGTATATATTGTTGACGAAAACTTTACTAAACAAACATATGAATAAGATGATCGAAACATGTTGTAATTAAACAAAATATTAAGCACATGACTAAAAGATATAATAAACAACCAAAAATTAAAAACATGATCTCGGAAGGCATAAATCAAATAACAGACTAGTCGAAAAAGAACAAACAATATGTTTTTTTGGTCATCTTGCGTAAAAATATTAGAACTATATGTCACTAAATATTTATGTTGTAAATAAGAAGGGATATATATACACTAAATCACATAAGAAACATATTATATTTTACGGGTATATTATAGTATATATTATTCATTTAAAAAATATATGACAAATAGAACGTATATAATTATATGAAGTGAGAATATGTATGTATGATATTCTCACCGAAAATTATAGATACATTGAGAATGTGTATCCTACTATTTTAGTAGTATTTACTATATAAATATATATTTTAAATACTAATTATCAAGGAATATGTAATACTACATATAGTTTACAACATATTTAAGATATAAATGTTTATATGACTAACAACATAATATTACTATATGATAAACAAAAAAAACAAAGAACATTATTAAAGTGAAAATATTTTTTGTTACTGTATGTCACTATATATGTTTTATTGTATATATGAAGTGGTATATATCTGTAAGCAATATTACATAATGAGGTAGTATATATGTAACAAATCACATAATATATGTGTATTATGGAGTAGTATATATGTAATGATTAAAAAAAATATTGAACCGTTACATAGTATGTGTATGCAGTGGTATGTAGATTAAGTACTAAAAATTACAAAACTAAAAAAAAAATTGTGAACGTATTATAACCAATATATGCATGAGTATAAATGTAACGAAACACAAAATTTTACTTTAAAAGATACAATACCATATGTGTAAAAAAAAATACAGAACACATATCCTATAATTTGTGTATACTGAACATGACAAGAAGATGAATTGAAGTAGAAATAACAAATTTCTTGAGAAAAAACTATATGCTAGGAAACGGAAATTAAATATTATACGAAAAAAAGAATGAACGAAAAAAAGAATACTAACTAATTCAAAATCGCCAAATCGGAAGGAAAGAAGAAAGAACAAGTTTATTTTTCTATAGAAATCGGAAAAAAAAAAGAAGCAAAGTGTTGATGATGAAATGAAAACATAATTTTGATTTATTATTTAAATTGAAAATAATTATTACCATATAAAGATATATAATTTATACCATATTTAAATCATAAACAAGTAGTAAATATTACATCAATAAATAGAAATATATATGATATAATAATTAAGGAAGTTAAAATTGATAAAATAAATTAGGTGGTTGATAATTAAGGAAAAAAATTAAAATATTAAAAAATTATTTAAGATTTACAGATATAATTTATTTTTAAATAATTAAATAAAGGTTAAAATTGTCCAAAAATACCACGATTTCCTAGTTTCAAAAAATCAGAACATTTGTGAAATATCATAGATAATTTAGGTATTTCCTCTAAATCTTTCTAGTATTTAACTGCACTCGTATTGGTTGAAAATTATTTGTTAAACTTTTTATTAATATTTGTTCTACGTTTATCTTCATGCATCATCTAAAGAAACAAAATGCAATATGTGTGCATATAATATGCACATATATAAATAAAATTTTGTTACGAAGCATGGGTAAAAAACATCTACGTCATTTTATAGATGTAAGACACTAAAATTGGATCTAGATGTTAGACATTGCTCAATTCAGCTTCGACAGTTAGAAAAGTTTGTTCACATGGAAGACATCATTCAAGACTGCATGTGGTAGACAACCACTCAAGTTGCACATCGTAGACTACAACAAAACTCTTTAGGTGCACAACTTCACCAAAGGATGGAGACAATTTTTTGAAATAGAATGTGTGTAGTACTTAGAGAAGGCGTTAAAAGGCATGATGAAATGGGTTGAAAAGATGCTATTAACACTCAAATTTCAAGAGGTTAGAGTTTTTCCAACTTTAACTAGAAATAATATCGCTTTTATGCTAGAGTGATTGTCGCCTAGTGAGAAAATATGCAATGTCGAAGTGATCGAGAAGATCTGGAAAATCTCATATCCAGTTCAGTTACCTTCATGAGAAGATTCATCATGTTATCCACTTAAGTAGTTTGAAGCCAACCACCTCAATCTCAATAATAAGTGACGTGATTCTGTGACACGTCCATCTATCATTATGAAAAACACAACAAGGAAAGAAGTAAATGAGATACTTGAAGGGATAAGAGCCCTACGCAACGAAAGATTTAACAAAACCATAACTCAAATTAATTGGGATCTAAAAATACTAGTACATTGACAAAAGTATAAAAACAAAATTTCTTTGGCTAAGCATAATATATAAAAAAAAAAAATACAAAGAAGAAGAAAGAAGTACCCACTCTCGTTGACGACTCTGTATCTGTCAATCGCCAATATTGAGGCACTACCACTTGAAGACCTTCATATTCTTTGAGTTGAGATTTTAGTTTTGTGGGAACCAAAATTTGAAAGGGAATTGTTTTTAGTGAGAGAGAGAAAAAAAAAGGAATACGATCGTGTACCAAAAGAATCTTGTAAAAAATTTGTATAGCCAAATTTAAACGATTGTGTACCAAAGAATCTTTAAAAAAATGGTTTAGATTTGGGTAGACACATCTAGACGATCGTGTAGGACAGATCTAAATATCATGTACCAAATAACCTTTTAAAAAAATCGTTTAAATTTGGGTATAGCCAAATCTAAATGATCGTGTAGTCAAATCTAAATAATCGTGTACCAAATAATTTTGAAAAAAAAATCGTTTAGATTTGTCTGTCAAATCTAAACGATCGGTTACAAGAATCTTGGTAACAAAATCTAAACAACCGCTACCCAAATTGAAACGATTGTGTATCAAATATATTACGTGCGCAACTGGCCAATTAATCGCGTGTTGACTTGGACGTTTTTAGTATTTTACATTGTAGGCTTGTGGACTTTTTCCGTTTTTGAAATTGTTCTACTTAGTGTAAAGTTATATTTTTTTAAAAAACCTAATCAAATCATATTTAATTAATATTTCATTTAAATCAAGTTTAAATGAATATCTCTCACATAACCTATAGTTTAGTTTAATTAATTAAATTAAATCAAATCAAATTGAATTGAATTGAATTAAACTAAACTAAACTATTAATTAATTGCTAAATTAAATATTTTATATTTAATTTAGAAAAATTGTATTGAATGGCAAAATAGTTTAGGTATTTTGCAAAAATGTCTTTTAAGTTTGTGATTTTGCAAATATAAAAAAATAATCAAATTTTGACTTTTATATTTTTTAATTCCAATTTTACCCTCTTTTCCTCTTGGAAAGTCTCAGTTTCCAATCTGGTGATCCTCGTAGAAGGTCGAAGCAGAAGACTCCGGTAGCTAAAGAAGGCTGTATAGATTCTCACTAGAACTATTCGATGAAGTTCACAATTGATGAGGCTGTAGGGATTTCTTTGGCGCTTAAATTTTTCCCATTGTTGGTTGGTCATAATGCCCTAGCGTTTGAATTTGATGTTCTCAATGATGGACCACCAAAGAAAACATATGTGGTGGACTATGTTGAAGTTCTTAATTGGGTTACGAAGTCAAATTTGAAGAGGCTGTTGACGGATTTGGAGATGAGCTGGAGTTCTTAGTTGGGTTATGAAGTCAAGGGAGAATTTTCATTTTGATTTCGTCACTGTAAGTTGTTTTCTTTTATCTCCCTTCAAATTTTAGAGAGGGAAACTGAATACTTGTGGTTTGAAAAAGTTGTTGGGTCTTGACTATAATCATTTTACTCTATTGTGATCCTAAGTGTAGAGTTATTCTTGAAGAGTACCTTTTACAGTGGAATTATTCTAATTTAGAGGAATTTATTGATTGACTTTGTGGATGTTTATGAAATTTTGAAAATGTACGTAATATACATTATCAAAAAGTAGACATCATTTTGTGATGACATGTTTAAAATGAAGGCCATAAGAAGATTTGTCATGTCTTAATTTACCTTAGCTATTCTAAGGTCTTGGTTTGAGCTTTGAAAGAAACACTCAAATTTTGTATATCAATGTTGTGATGTACTTATATTATATGTAGTAGTTGACTTATATACTTACTATTTTTCATTTTTCTAAAATTTTTCCAGTTTATTGTAGTTATGTTTAAGCTTGCAGTAATTATTTTACAGTGCTATGTGGATTACAAAACAAATTGTGTTTTGGTTGATGGAGTGATATCATCATTTGATTCTTTTATGAACTTGAGACGTACTAAAATTCAGGTTGATTCATGTATTGAACTTTTAGTTTTGTTGCCTATAGGTAGTAATGGTGTTCAACATGTTCTTAAGATTGTTAATGATAAAGATGTGACTTGGTTCTTTGACATTGGCTAAGGATCAATATGCTCAATATCCTTTAGTTGCTCACTTTATAGATACAGTTTTGGATGTTCAATTGATTCTTCTTCTTCTTTCATAGTTGAGACTGATTTGGGAGGTGAATTAGAAATTTTTAGAGATTTTGATATTACCAATATTAAAAATGAGTTGCCTTTTAAGAGAATGGTTTGTTTTATACGTAGTAAAGAAATTTTGTTGAAGTCATTCTGCTGTCGAGAATAATTTTGAGTTTAAGACATTGAGATCTAATTCAAGATCTATTGAGTTGGAATATAATGAAGATGATTGTCTTTGGTTTGTTCAAGCATTAGTTTTGTATCAGTTTTGTATATCAATATTGTGATGAACTTATATTATATGTATTAATTGGTTGATATACTTACTACACGATTTTCATTTTCTCAAATTTTATGCAATTCATTTTAGTATTATTACGTATATGAATGATATAACATAGTGTATATTAAACATATAATATGTATCAATGTTTACTGGTGAAGTATATTAAATGTATCAACAAAACCAAAAATATATCAAGTGTATTGGTAAACATAGAAAGTGTACCAAGACATTAAATGTATCGGTGAAGTATAAAATGTTTATCAGTAGTGTATTTAGTGTATCAAACTTATAGAGTGTATTAAACTCATCAAATGTATGAACAAAACACAACAAGTGTATGAACAAATCATAACAAATGTATCGACAATGCAACAAACGTATTCGGCTTAGTGCATCAATGTATTTAACTGATTGAGTGTATTTGCAAAGTTTAACAAATGTATCAATAACATATCAAGTGTATCAAACTAAAGATGTGTATCAAATGTTATCTAATTAATTGAGCATATCGGCAAGAATAACAAGTGTATCAAAAACTCATCAAGTGTATCAACAACATATCAAATTATGCGTGAAAATGTTTATAATTCTAAAGGGTAGGTTTGTAATTTTGCATTTTTCAAATGTGGGCTGGGCTTGAATTTTGCCATTTTTGCAAATCCAAAAATGGTGTGTCATAGGCTTAATTTATAAAACTAAATTTGCTATAGTTGCAAGAGCCTCTTTAGTTTAATCCAAATTTGAATAATATTAAAATATAAATTTATCTCATAACCAATAATTTTAATATGAATCAATTCACATTAAATTAATATTTAAACTCATTCAAATATTTTACCTCTCATAAGTTAATTTTGAATCATATTCAAAATTAAATTTATATAATAAAGTTTGATTAAAATATAAACTTTATAATATAATGTATTGTCATATATTATACTAATTCCTAAATTAAATTTGAATATTTCAAACTACAACCAATATAAATAAATCGCATTACCATTTACGAGCTAGGAAGGGGATCTAATGGACTTACAGATTATAAGCTACAATGATATGAGATTAATTGGCTAAACTCATTAACCACATTAATCAATATTCGTTAACTGTGTTTACACTCCACTAAAGACTCAAAGCTAAACTCTTCTAACTGTAGATATATTTTTGTGTCCACGAATATAGACTAATAACTGTAAGTTAGTCCTTCATGAGTGTTTGTAACACCAGCTAGGTCAAATTATCGTTTTACTCCAAGTAACCTCTAATCCTTAAATATCAGTGCTCCTCTAATGAATAACTTGTTTATGGTCTAACCAATAACAGAAACCCCTCTCGTGCCATACAGAGGGTAGGGTCTTTTATTTAAGTCCTAGAGACACTATTTAAGGGAACACTCATCTACTTACCCTTAAAGTAGTGAATGAGTGAATTCTATCTTGTGTAATTATGCTTCCAGCTCTCCATTTGGTCATATCCCCAAAATGATAAGCATATTAAGTTGACAATCTGACCACTCTCACTCGTACAAATCAAAGGACAGTCCCTCGCAAAGAGGAGTTCATAATACACTCACGATTAAGAGTAAGTGACCTAGATCATCTTAATGAAATAGAAACCTAATTGGTTAATGGAGTTACATCCAGTGGTTATTATTTTGTGGTCCGATCTTATGAAAACTCTCGCATGTCAACTATACGAATGTGTTGGATCATTGTGTTTGTATCAAATACAAAGTGAGCATTATCCATAGTGTTACCAAGATAAGGTACCCAACCTTATCCTTATACTATAGACCCTTTAAGATGATCTCAAACATTGATCCCTGTATGTCTTTACATACTGTTCAAGACTTATCAAACAGCTTAGGATGTTAGTTTATTGGATTTGGGTTATTAAGATAAAACTAATAATAGAATCAATAACATTATTATAATAATAATACTTTATTAATAACGGTCAATGAATTATATTTACAATCTATGAGTTTTAGGACATAAATCCCAATAGTATCCACTATATAAATCAATATATAAAGTTCAATTTCATGAATTACATTTCTTCTGAAATCTTGTGTGAACAGTTTGGCAAGCCTAGTGGGATTGTCTCTACTTGTCATCTCATTCTCTTTTTTAAGAACATTTAAAAAATCATGACATCTGAAGGCAACACTTCAAATGCTCTAAGTGACATAAACAAGCGGCCAAATACACGTAGACGCTTAAGGAAAACTCGATCATCTGAGGATATGACATCCTTTTAGATCGCAAAAAATATTTGGGAACAAATCTCTAAGGCACCAAAAGGTGAAATTGTAATCAAAGAAAATTCTGTGATTAACGAACACAACTCATCCTCTGGACGTCAAAATGAGGAGATACCTTAGCCAAATATAATGTTAGTTATGACGACTGACATGGATACAAGTTAAGACAGAATAGTTGAGCTTGAAAAAAAGGTTAACATGCTCATAAAGGTTGTTGAAGAAAGGGATGATGAGATTGTTTCACTGAAGAATCACATCAAGTGTCGTAACGCCGTGGAATCAAGTCACACACATACCATTAAGAATATTGACAAAGGAAAGGCAATTATGAAGGAAAGTCAACTATAAAATTCGACCTCAATTGTATCGCTGTCAGTTCAGCAGTTGTGAGAAATGATTGCAAACTCTATCAAAGCTCAATATAATGGACCTGCTCAAACTTTCTTTTTGTATTCCAAGTCATATACGAAGAGGATCGACAATCTCAGAATGTTGAATGGATACTAGTCACCCAAGTTCCAACAATTTGATGAAAAGGGCAACCTAAAACAATATGTTGCTCATTTCATTGAAATATGTAAAACTGCTAGTACGCGAGGGGAATCCATTGATAGTTGCGAGCAGTTTGAGGGAGACTTTTTCAATCACTTCTATAGCACGTGACATATTGTCAGCATGATGGAGTTTACAAACATCAAATAGTGGAAGGGAGAGTCAGTCATCGACTACACAAATTGATGGAGAGCTCTAAGCATGAATTGGAAAGATAAGCTCATAGAACTGTCCGTAGTGGAGATGTGCACCCAAGGCATGCATTAAAACCTCCTCTATATTTTGCAGGAAATAAAACCTCATACGTTTAAAGAGTTGGAAACTTGTAACCCACGATATGGAACTGAGTATTGCCAACAGAGGAGCAAAAGATTTCTTGGTTTAAAAAATGAGGAGTGACAAGAATGAAATTGATGGCACTAAAAACATAGCAAATAGTGTCATAAAAGAGTCTATGGTTGTTCATGCAACTCCTTTGAAATCTTTATGTAAAGAAAAAAAATAAAAATTGAAAGAAAGCATGATGGTGACGAAAAGTAACGCCCAAGTCTTAGAGAAAGACAAGAAAAAATTTATCCATTTTCTGACTCTGATGTTGCAGACATGTTAGAGTAGCTGCTAGAGAAGCAACTTATTCAATTGCCAGAATGCAAATGACTGAAACAAGCAGGAAAAGTATATGATCCTAAATACTGTAAGTACCATTGGGTCATTAGTCACTCTATTGAAAAGTATTTCGTGTCGAAGGAGTTGATTCTAAAGTTGGCTCGTGAAAATAAGATTGAACTGGATATTGATGAAGTAGCTCAGACGAATCATGTTGCCATCAAGATGACTTCACTTGTTCCACCATCAACATAACTTTATGATCAAAGGAAAAACTTAACTCAGTTTGAGACTTTCGAACCTATAGTTGTCCAATTCCAACAAAGGATCATGACGACAAACTCCCCAAACAAAGAAGAGTCTATTAAAGATGATGTCGAATGATGGATAGTTGTGACTCGTAGAAAAGGAAGACAAGCACATTCATTCAAAAGGAGGTGCACCGTAACACCCTAAAAATAAGGCAATTTTAAATTGGATTATCTTGGTTAAATTATTAATTCTAGAATTATTGAGGTGAATTGAGATTTTTGGTGAGGATTATCTGTTTTGTGGAGATTATGATTAATTAAATATTTATGGAAATAACATTTAATTAATTATTGAAATTGGAAATTTTTTATATGGTTATGGATTTGGTAAAGATTGATTGATTTTGGTGATTTAATTTTGGGAGTTTTAAAGGCATTGGTGAATTGTATGTATAATTAAGTAGGTTATGAAAGATTAATAATAATTAAATAATATAATTATTAAGTGTTTGTTTTTTGGAAGATAAAAAGAGAGATATTTGGTGGGTATTTAATGAGGAGAGAAAAGGAGTTATTGGATTGTTATTTTGAAAAAAGGGATAAAGAAAAGGAAAAGAAAATGATTTATTATTAATAATAATATACCATTATTATTAATATTATTAATTATATATTTGAACGCTCATTGTTTGGCATGTGCAACTATTCACCTTCTTCTTCCTCTTTCAAGTTGAAGAAGAACTTTAACCCTATGTTGACGTTACGTGCATCTTCGACCGTCATGAGTCCTCACCTCAGCCCCTCCAAGTGACGAAGATTGTCTAACGAAGCCAACGATGGCAAGCTGTATTCCTTCGATTGCGTCTGCCTCGAGTTCGTAGATCCTAGCCATGTGAACTACACGTTAAAGTCGTGTGCGTCCCTCGCCGTCTGTCGTAGTGAAGCCATTCATGAAGCCCACACCTTCCTCCATCGTACCTAAACCTCGCTGCTGGAGCTCTCGAGCGATCCTAGAACAGATCAAGTCATGGACGTCTGCGCGAGCTGTTTCCCCTTGCACCTGGGCTGATCCTCAGTCTGAGCCACGCATCCCAGTTGAGCTTTTTTTAGTCCTTTTTAGTTAGCCAAACCACTTGTGTGAACTAGTTGTTATTGTGGTAAGTTTCGTTGGGTTTGGTACGCCCAAATAAATATTTTGGATCTTAAATGAGTTTGCAATTGGAATGAGTTGAATTATTTTTACTTGAAGGTTGACAAATTTTATTGGAAGATTTGAGCTGTGATTTTTCTCATTCAAGGTTGTTTGGTTTCAACCTTAGTTTCGGAGTAAGTTTGGATGCTAAAAGTAAATAATTGGATGATGGGTTGACAAAATTAATAATTTTAATTTTTTTTAATGTTTAGGACTGTTAAATTGAGAATTTACTGTAAGCTAGACTTAAGCTAATCTCGAGGTAAGAGATTCTACTATTAGACCCTTGACATTATGTTTTTCCTTATTATGCATTAATGTAGCTTTGACGCATGATGGAACTGTTAGAGATGTTTGATATCTATAGTTACATAGACAACCATTATGTATGACTGAGATATGTAATGATCATGAGATGTTATGAATGAAATATACTATGGTTGAGATACATTATGCTTGAGATATGAATTTTATGTTATGCTATATGTATAGGCTATGGTATTCTATTAGCTTTATCTGTTAGAGTCGTACCATATGGGTGTGCCTTGGGATTATCACCTATTTATACCTGTGTGACCAGCTTTTATGTGTGATTCGACAGGATTAGTTACAGCTTGACTCTCCTTTAGGGTTATTCCTTCGAGTTCACCGAGAGTTTAGATGTGTCCCTATAGGACCGGTAGATAGCATGTACTCGGGAGTATAATAATTATGCGGTACTTTCTTATAGGACTCTAACAGGAAATTAACAGACACGTAATGAGACTATTAGTGGGTCTCTTACTGAGTATAAATTTATACTCACTCTTTTCTATGTTTAATTTTTCAGGCAAAGGTAGAGGTAGAGGCAAGCTGACGAATGACAAAAGGTGACCGTAGTTCGCCATAGAGGACAGTTTATGTTTTCAGTATTTTATTTCAAAACTCATGAACGCTTTTAGATATTTTCTATCTATTTTAATTAGGGACTGAACTAGTATTTATTTATTTCTCTTTTTATATACTTTATTAATAAATTTTAAATGAATATTTGAAATGTTTCCTTTAAAAATTCAGTATTTTCTTTTATTTCAAATAAAAAGTATTTATTTGTTTTACTGGTAATGACCTCAGTAAGAATTGGGTCATTACGCGCACCTTCATCAAAAGTATGAAAAAAGAAGCAACCCTCTTAAAAAGAAGGAAAAAGAAACATGGAGGCATGAAAGCCTAAGTTTGTGTAAGAGGAGGACGATGATCTTCTCCAACCTCAACGACCGGTAACTTTGTTAGAATTTTTCTCAAGAAGCTTCCTTGATCATCATCTAGAAGAAGTATTAGAAGTCACTACATGTCATGATGTCAATATAGTAGAAGTCGGCAATAATTATGCATCTTTTGAAAAGTTGACAATTCAAATGAAATTAAGCAAAGAACTTCTGTCTTTGATCGTATCAAGCCTTTAACTACTCGATCTTCAGTCTCTCAAAGATTGAGTATGGTCATAAAAAAAGAAGAAAACCAATGTCCAATGTCTACTTCTACTCAAACTTCAGCTTTCAAAAGGCTAAATTTTTCTACATCGAAAAAAGATCGACCTTCAACATCTGCTTTTGATCGTCTAAAGATAACAAACAAACATGAAAGAGTGATGAAAACTTTGAAGGAAAAACAATTTCATAAAAAAATAATGACGATAAGATTCACAATCGTGTCCCATCACGCATGAAGAAGAAGTTGTCTGTTGGTATAAATACAGAAGGTTCCTTGACAGTGAAGCCAAGACATATCATGTTCACCAATTATACTAATCAAGAAGGTGAACAAATTTTTGATGAAAATATGAGTTGTTAAATATGCAAAACTCCTTATCGTAAGAGTCTAAAGCTCATAGTCTACAAGAGCTTAAAAGGTAAATGGCAAAAATAAAAAAATTAAACTATATCATGACTTGATCCCTATGTTATAAAAATGGTACGTAAGCAACATTATGTGATAAAAAATTTTACTTTAAGTTTAGTTGCACCCAAAAAAAAATTATGCTTTACTGTGATCTCATAGTAAATAATATGTAAGCAAATACAAAATAAAATTCAAAAAAAATCATACCAGAATAAAAAAAATCATTCAATAAAAATCTTGCATTACAAGAATTGCAACAAAAAAAGAATGAAAGAAAATAAATGGGACAAAGTAAAAGATTCCACTTGAAGTTCTTAACTTCTTTGCATGCAACCTTCTACTCTTATGAGCCATAACTAGAGCCTTGGTGGCTTCTTCGGTGATAACAGGGGTGTTTAATGATTTACCCTCATAAACTAGCTATTCAAATATCGTTCAAAAGGAGTCGGGTTGTCGGCATCGGCATGGATCTTCCCAATTCTTGAAGATATCATTGTTATTTCTGGTCTAAGTCTTGAGATATTCAAGTTCAAAGGCTTCGTCTTCCTCAAGACTTTAAAGCTTCATCGATGTTTCCTCATATTTATATTAGAAGACTTCGTCTTTCTTAAACTCAAAAGCTTCATCGTTGCTTCATCAAGCTTAAGTTCGAAGGCTTTAGGCTTTGTCGAGGGAGCGAACTTTGCCTCCTCTCCAATGTGTTTCATCCAAAAAAAATCATCATCTTTATCTTCAATGTGTTACAGCTGAGAGGATCATCATCTTCATCTTCAATGTGTTGCAACCAAGAAGATAATCATCCTTATCTTCAATGTGTTGCAGTCGAGAGGATTATCATCATCATCTTCAATGTTTTACAGCCAAGAGGATCATCATCTTTATTTTATGCCCTCTGTTGCAGCTAAGAGAATCATCATCATCTTTTGCCATGTGTTGCAGCTAAAATGATCATTATCATCATCTTCATCTTCAATATGTTATAGCCAAAAGGATCACCATCATTGTCTTCATCTTCAATGTGTTGCAGCCAAGAGTAACACATTTGAGAGAATCATCATCTTTATCTTCATCTTCAATGTGTTGTTGCCGAGACAATTTTCATCTTCTCCCATGTGTTGCAGTCGAGAGGATTTATCTTTATCTTCCCTCATGCGTTGCAACCGAGAGGAGGATCATCATCTTCATCTTCTCTCATATGTTGCAATCGAGAGGATCATTATCTTTATCTTCTCCCATGTGTTTGCCATTGAGAGGATCGTTATCTTCATCTTCTCCCATGTACAGCAGCCAAGAGGATCATCATCTTCATCTTCTCTCATGTGTTGTAGTCGAGAGGATCATCATCTTCATCTTCTCTTATGTGCAGCGGCTCTCCATCTTCTCTAATGTGTTATGGCCGATAGGATCATCATCTCCCTCTTTGATGTGTTGCAGTCGATAAGATCATCATCTCCATCTTCGATGTGTTGCAACCAATATGATCATCATCTTCATTTCTATTTTAATGTTGTTGCAGCCAATAGGATCATCATCTTCATCTTTGGTGTGTTGCAGTCGATCCATGTTGGTGTAGTTTCGTTTCTTCATCTTCAATCAACCTTGGTGTGCACCATCTTCAAGTTTGTTTAAATGCTTCATCTCCAAGCTTATGTTAGCTTTTAACACCGTGCTTCACTCCTGTATAAAAAAAGGGGAATAAGTTATTATTAGAAAAAGAAAAAAAGGATTTTGGTGAGTAAAAAAAAAAAAAGGTAAATGTGAGAAAAAAATTATTGAAAAAAATATAAGAAACGAAAGAGTTAGAACAAAAAAAAGTAATTGAAAAAAAAGATGAAAGAAAGAAAGCAAGAAAAATACGAAAAGAAAAAAAAACACGAAAAGAAAAGAAATAAAATAGGAAAGAAGAACCAAAAAAAAAGAAGAAAAGAAAGAAAAATAAAACAAAAGTAAAGAAAAATAAAAGGAAATCTTTTTTTTTCTTTTCCGTCTACCAGCCGCCCCTATCTCATTTTTTTCTTTCTTTCTCGAGAGCATAACCACCACTTTCCTATCTTTTCCCTCTATCTCTCTAACGACTGGAAAAAATTCATAGCAATTCCAACACTTTGTGCTCTAAAAAAGATAAGGAAACAATCCTACCATTGGTCATTTTCTTTCTCCCAAATTTTAATAATTTGAAGAAACCAACTCCTTCATAAAATATTATCTTAATAAGATAACGACAGATATGTTGATATGTCGACGACAAAACATAACATCCATAAATCATTAGCTAATTTTGATCCACAACTTTGCTACTTCTACACTTCAACTTGTTCTTCGTCCATGATTGATACATAAAGCCCATCATTAAAAGCACCGACAACAACAAAATTATCTAACTTTGGAAGATCGATTATGCTAAAACTTTCTTCTTCAACATCAAAACAAAACATTCTAGTTTTATTGTCTTCGTGTTGGCAAATCCAATAGAGTACTCCGTTGAAATAAACACATCTTTATCAATATACAAAATAGGCAAACAACTAACATGTCTCCATTCATTACTTTTTCCTAAAGTTAAAATTTCAAAACTGCAAATATTTTTCTTTTTTGCTGAGAAAATTCTTACTAACTTATACTCCTTTGATTTAGGATTAAATCCTAATCCTAATCCAAATCCGAAGTACGAACATTCTTCATATTATGAAAGTGTAACATACTCGTTTGTCATAGGACTGATTATAGTAGCAACATACAACGTACTATAATATTTTCCTCCCTCGACATTAATACATAACAACCCATTGCATGAATTTGTGATTCAAATATGGGAACAAGTAGAAAAATTAAATGTAAATGAAGACAAAAGATTCATGCCTTGAGAAGATTTGTGATGAAAGTTGACACAATCTATATGAAGTTAACAAGGCTGTCACGTAATGAACAAAGTAGAAGAAGAAATTCTATAGTTCAAGATTAAACGATTCCAAGCTTTACAAACTAACCTTAAGAGGGAGAAATTTACCATGGAAATTTTGGAGAAAATTACCTCAATTATATGAGATGGAAGCTTGGAGTTTATGCACATTATTTTCTTTAATCCTTAATGCCAAATTAGTATGAAATTAAGAATTTGGGATTGGGCTACAACTATTTATTATTAATCAAAACTTTTTCCACATTCCTTATGGAAAAATGGAAAATTGATTATAAAAACAAAATAATAATACATTATCTATATATATTTTAGATTTCAAAATTTTAAATATTTTTTAATTTTTTATTCACACTTTGTTATCTAACAAATATTGTCTCAAAATTTTAGATTATTTAAATTCATTTTATTTTCTTTTATCAATAGGTAACATAAAAATTGTATTCTTAAAATACTTTTTTTTATAAACTAATAATACCTTGTAATAATTTGTGATTAGAGATGTCACGCGAACAAGATCAAGAATGTCATTCTCAGTGTCCATCCCTACTCTCTATTTCATTTTCTGTGCCCATCCCCACCAAATTTGCTCAAGGATTTCATTTCATTATCCATCAAGATAAATTGGGTTCCAAAATTTTTAAATAATAATAAACAATGTACAATATTATTTAAAATATATACATGTATTATTTAAAACATACATAGCACTCACCGGAAATGTATGTAATATAATTATATCATTGTACAATATTATTTAAAACATATACAAGTATTAGGTATATATTATTCTATATTTATCAAATTAACTTTCAATATATGAAAAACAATGCAAAATAGATGTAATATAACGATTATAAATAAAAAATTAGTAAAGTATGTGGTATATATGAAAAACAATGCAAAACAGAAAAAAAAGTATGTGACATATATACTTCATTCACTGTAAATCTTCTTAATCAAAAAACTTCACCGAAAATTTTCAATGGCATACTATAATTCACGATTTCATTAAAAAATTAATAATACGAAACAAATATGCATTGATTACAAATATGAAACAAATCAAATGGAGAGAGAGTATATTGGAAGAATTTTTTACTAAAATCAATGGAAGAAAAATAATTGGGGGGAAATTTTGATTAGTATCTCACCATAATTGAATTAATTATATACAATATTTACCTAGGATATCTAATAAATGACAATCTTAAAATTAAAAGAAAATAAATATATTAAATAATTATTAGACCAAAAATGTAAGTTCTAATATAAATAATAAATGTGGAATAAAATATTTATGGTAATAGGTTATATATATTTTCGAAATAGAGATCTCTCCTCTTACTGTATTTTCTTCTCTAATATTAATAATTAATATGGGTGGTTTTGTCATTTATGCTTAACATTTGTGTAAATTTGTAGGTCATTAGAACTTTTGTGAAAATTATGGTAATATTGTGTCCAACATATAAATAGAGATCCCTACTTAGGCTATATAGTTAAAAGCCCTTTTATCTTTTTGGGTCTACTATTTTATAAGACTCATTACATAAAAAGATAATGCTCTAATTAAACACTATGATAGTTGGTGTCTATAAATAGAACCCTAGGAATTGATTTTTTCACTGTTTCATTAAGTAGTTCACTCTTCCCCATCAAGAAGCCTAATTAAGTACTAAAATTAAAGATCAAGTGAGAGAAACACAATCTCTTAGAAGATCATTTATGGATCAAGTTATACTATTCTCTAACTAAATTTAATTTGTGCAAAATCATCTAGTTCAAAGATCTTGGTGTAGCTACCTATTTTTATCCTACACATATTTTTTTAAAAAAAATAATAATATAAGTAATAATGGCTAAACTTATTTATTTATTTTTAAAAAAAAGGTAAAAAAAATTAGTAATAGCATAATATCTTATAATATTTCATTTTTATCATTTTAGGAAATAAAAAATAAATCAATTTATTTTTAAAAAATCTTTTAATATCACTTTTATCTTATTTGTACTATTTTAGAAAAAAAGAAATAAATTTGTTTTAAATAAAATCTTCTAATATCAGTTTTGACTTACTTATATCATTTTAGAGAAAAAAAAAAAGAAAATAAAGTTTAAATAAAAAATTTTTAATATCCATTTAATTTATTAATTTATTTTTCACAAAATCTCAAAAAATCCCATTTAATATACTTTATTGATTTTAGGAAAATGAAAATTTATTTTATTCACATAATATCCTATTTTTGATTTTATTCTTATTCATTTTTTCTAATTTGTGGTACACCCCGGATATATAAATAGGGGTCTTTGTCATTTGGAATTAGGGGAAGAAAAAATTGCTTAGAGAAAAAAACTCGTTAGACTAAGTATGTAGAAAGAAAATTTTTAGAGTGAACCTCTTCGAAATTTTTTTTGCAAAAGGTGGGCTTTTCTTATTCTTTTCATTACCTGTTGTCTTTACTCTTTTTTTTTTTTCCTTTATCTTAAGCAAATCAAATTCAAACTTAGTTGAATGTTGCATTTGGTAGGGATTTAATCCCAAGGATCCGCACTCAAACAACAAGTTCTTTGGAATTCGAATCCTTAATTTTCTTTTCTTCTCTTTTTAAAAGATAGAGAGAAAGAAAAGAAAATGTATGAAAATTTTAGTATTTTTTTACTATTTTTTTCTTTCTTTTATCATCATTTTTTTAAAAAGAAAATTCTTTAGCCTTTTTCTCCTCTCTAAAAAAATAGGGAGAAAGAAAACGACATAATAAAAATGTTCGTTTTTTTTTTATCTGTATTTCATTACTTTTTTCTTAAATCTCAACTCTTAACCTTTATTTTCTTTTCTAAAATAGAGAAAAAAAATAAGGATAGAGAAAATTTTATCATTATTATTGTTATTACCATTATTATTATTATCATTTTTTGATTATTATAGTATATTTTATTACTATTACGGTTCTTTTTTCTTTTTTCTTTTTTCTTTTTTCTTTTTTCTTTTATTATTATTATTATTATTATTATTATTATTATTATTATTATTATTATTATTATTATTATTATTATTATTACTACTACATTATGAGTGGCAGCAAGGCACACCTCTATTCTTTTTTTTTCTTTTTTCTTTTTATTTTATCCTTTCCTTTTCTTTTTAGTTTGGTCTTTCTTTCCTTTCTTTCTTCTTTTTTTTTTTTGCTACTGTTTCTATTTTCCTTTTTCTCATTTCTTTATTCTAATTTATTTTCCTCACAAACATAATAATTATTATCGCATAATCTTAAATTCATGAATATTTTTTTACACTTTGTATTAAATTTAGCTTATCAATATTATCATATTATTTCATATTAGTTAATTAATTTCTTACATCATACTTATCTTTATATTTCATTTTCTTAAAAAAAAAAAACTCCGACAATAGAATTAGAAATACGTGGGAGACCATTATTTCTAAATTCTTGAGGTGAGGGAATCGGTTCTTTGGAAGTCCAAGATCGATCTCCAATATTTTTTTAAATATATAAAATCTTATCTTATTTTCTTAATTTGTTGATTCTATATTGTGCATTATTTTCTATTTGACCTAATTTTGAAACATTTCTTTCTTTTTTAACCGTTTAGAATTTTTTGCTTTAAAACATTTTTTTAAATGTTTTTTTTAAAGTTTGAAATATATAAATCTATATTTCATAAGGTTTCCTAATCAACCATTTTTTTTTAATAACTCACATTTATTTGCTAAAACAAATCTTATGATGGAATTTAAAACTTTCTGGGAGTCCGTTATTTCTAGATTCTTGGAATAAGGGATCACGTCTTTGGAAGTCCAAGATGTGAACCGAAGAAAAAAAATGAACTTTATCGTTGTTTTTTTTAAAAAATCTTTATTCAAAGACTAGCCTATGATAGATTTTGAGAAATTGTAATAATTTCTCATTTTCTTAAGGTAAGAAATTTTCCTCAATATATAGTCTAATTAATGGAATATTATTCAATTTATTTTATGAGATCATTGCTTCAAATAGTGGAGTAATGAAGGATAAAATAAGACATTAGTTTTAAAATAAATTAAAAAATATTTTCAATTCAAGATTTGAAATTTGGCCACAATTTTTTTTAAATGTGTATTGTGGGGTGCTAATACCTTTTCCATACACAAATGACTCCCGAACTCAACTCTATTTTTTGTAGACCATTTTTTTAAAAACTGTTTACTTTATTTTGGTGTCTAATCACACCGTAAAAAAGATTGGTGACAACTCCTATTTTCTTTTAAAACTAACTCTTTTGAGGACGTCGGCCACAATGCGTTGTCTCAAGCACGTGGCGACACTTGGTATTTATTCTTTTATACATTTTAGGATTTATCGTGTAATCATGAAAATAAAACTCATATGTGGTATAGAGTAAGGTTAAGAATTGTGATTTTCCACTAATGATTTATGTTTATTTTTTTATGTTTGAGGTGCACATTTTCAAAATTAAAAAAAAAAAAAGAAAAAAAGGAAAGGAATTTAATGCTGCCTGCATGTAAAAAAAAGTTGAAAATTACAATTATGCATATATTTAGTTTATGTTCAAAATTGATGATTATATATTAATTATATATTATGAAAATAACTAAAGTATATGGTTTAATGTACCCACTTATCATTGAAATTTAAATTATACAATTAAAATTTGAGAATAACGTAAGATCATGTGAAGTTTTGATGAAATTATTGCAATATCTAATTGCAAATTGTGATGTAAATCCAGGTTTTATAATGATGTCTATGTTATGAATAGTTTGTTAGTCACCAAAATGGCCATATTGGTAAATCTTTGACATCAAATTAAAGTTAATTCAATTATTCATATTTATTTGATGCTTATGAATGAGATGATATTGTGAAACATAAACGATTTGTCATGAGTGTATTGATGCTCATTATTATAAAACATTTTGAACATTATTGATGTTCATTTACAATTTTGAACCTTATTGTGGTTAATTAAGGAGTGTTTTTGGTTAAATATTTTCAGTGTATGCAAAATAATTAATGTATCTAATTTGAGCATTTAAATTACCAATTATGTGAAATTAAATCTAGCCTAAGTTAAGTATAAATATTGTACATTTTTGTGCCTTCCAAAGAAGAACTTTAATGTATAAGTTAATGATGATTTAATATTATCTGAATCTATGTTGTATCTTTAAGTGTATTTCTCAAAGCAATAATTTATAAGCATATTTATTTTGTAATTGTAGCATATGCTCTTGTTTCTCTTTATTCGCATTCTACATCTATAATCAAGTTTCATGGACTCAATTTCTCTAATTGGTGCTAACAAATCTGATTCCATTTAGGAGTTTTGGATTTTGATTCGGCACTCTTAAGTGGGAAATCTGGTGCACTTACTTCTAGCAGTGATAAGGATAGAGTTTTCTATAAAGCTTGGAAAATACCAAATAGATTGAGTCTAATGTTTATGTGAATGACTGTAGCAAGCAATATCAAGTCCACAATTAAGAAAAACTGAAGATACCAAGGAATTTATGAAATTTATGGAGAAATATTCTCAGTCAGAGTTGGCTGATAAGTCACGTGCTCGAACACTTATGAGTACTTTAACCAACATCAAGTTTGACAGTTCTCGTGCTATCATGAGCATAATCCTTGAAATGATGAACTTGGCAGTAAGACTGAAGACTATTGGAATGAGAGTTAATGAAAATTTTCTGGTAACATTTATCCTTAATTCCTTACCTTCAAAGTATGGTCCATTCCACATGAACTATAAAACTAGGAAAGATAAATGGAATGTGCATAAATTACAAAGTATATCCATTCAAGAGGAAGCAAGGCTTAAAAAACCAGTAATTCACTCTAACAATCTCATGGGTCACAAAGGAGCTAGAAAGAAATCTGGAAAAAAGAGTGAAAAAGACAATCATGGACAACTAAAGGTAAATTAGTAATTTGTCCCAATCCATAGAAAGGAACAGATTAAGGATATGTGCCATTTCTGCAATAAACCTAGACATTATTAGAAGATTGTCTAAAATTTGGGAACTTATCGTTTAATTTTAGACACTGGACATCATTTAGACCTTTTCAATATTTTTTTGTCCCTTCTATTACTTCTAATTTGATTTCTTTTCACAAACAAGATACATCAAGTTATTAGTTTAAATTTAGGGATGAGTGGTTTAGTTTACTTAAACAAAACATTTTTATTGGCTTTGGTATTCTTTGTGATGATTTATATAAATCAAAGCTTGATAAATTATTTTGCTGAAAGTTTATTAACCCTACATCATGGTACTAAACTTGATTAGATTAATGAATCATCGATTTTACTTGTGGCATAAATGTTTGGGTCACATCCAAAGAAAGAATTAAAAGATTGGTAAAGAATGAAATTCTTCTTCCATATTTGGATTTTACTGACCTTGGAATTTGTGTACATTGTATTAAAGGAAACCAAACAAAACACACAGTTAATAAAACAACCACAAGAAGCTCACAGCTTCTTGAAATTATACACCTTGATACTTGTGGGCCTTTTAATGTTCCATCTTTTGGTGGAGAGAAGTATTATCACCTTTATTGATGATTTCTCACGTTATGTATATATTTATTTGTTGTATGAAAAATCTCAAGCAATAGATGCCTTAAAGGTGTTTATAAATGAAGTTGAAAGGCAACAAATAGAAAGGTGAAAGCCTTAAGATCTGATAGAGGTGGTGAATATTATGAAAAATATGATGAAGATGGACAATGCGTGGGTCCATTTGTTAAATTCCTAGAAAGTCATAACATATATGCTCAATACACAATGTAAGGAGCACCACAACAAAATGGTATTGCAGAAAGGCGTAATCGTACATTGATGAATATGGTTAGAAACATGTTAATTAATTCATCTTTACATGTAGTGCCCTTGTGGATGTCATTAAGAACCACTCAATATTTATTGAACAGGGTTTATAGTAAGTCAATTCCAAAGACACCTTTTGAACTGTACAAGAAGGAAACGTAGTTTAAGGCACTTGTATCTTTGGAGTTGTCAAGCGAAAGTAAGAATTTATAATCCTCACAAAAGGAAATTGGATTAAAAAACAATCAGTAGTTTCTTCATTGGTTATCTAGAAAAATTGAAAGTGTATATATTTTATATTGTTCTAACCACAGTATGAGAATAGTTGAAACTAGAAATGTAAGGTTCATTGAGAATGACGTAATTAGTGGAAGTTTAGAACCACTTAAAGTGGAAATTCAAGAAGTTTGTGGAGATTCCTTCATCCATAACTCCTTCTCAAGTTGTTGTTCTCGTAGTTGTTGACCATGTTAACAATCCACAAGAAGAACAAATTAATGGTCAAACACCACATAATGATGTTATAACAAAGGAATCTGTAACTAAAGGACCATAAGAAACAGAGTTAAAAAGATCTGTAAGGCAAAGAAGATCAACTATTTCGATGATTATATTGTTTATTTTGCATGAGTCAGAACTTTGACTTAGGTATTCATATTGATCGAGTTTTGATTTCACAAGCCATCAAAGGAGATAATTCTGCTAAATGGTTAGATGCCATGAAAGAAGAGTTAAAATTGTTAGATTTTGTGGGCTTGGCCCTTAAGGTATTTATGGAAAGCTTACCATAAATATTTTTTTCCCTTTTTCTTATGCCCTATTGTACCTTAGTAAATCATTAGAAAATAATAAAAACAAAATATCGTGGTTTTTCTCCCAGTATTTGAACTTTTACCTAAATTTGTGTGGGTTCTTTGTCTCTACTTTCAATGTGGTATTAGAGAGATACATTGAACACACCTTAAAAATCTTAGAAGACAACCAATCATGGAAATCAAACAAAGGAGACAAACCACCAGTTTTAGTACCGCCATCATTGATGCTCAAATCTGTGCTGCCATGGATGAATGGTTCTGCCGCCATCAAACAACGCCAAAAAATGTGATCTAGTTGAATCTGTCGTCATCCGTGCCACCAAAGATCCCTCACGCGCTACCAAGCACACTGCTGTTGGAGCTACATGCACCGATCATTCCTCTTTAAACAACGTCGACCTTTCCAACTGTGTAACCCTCTTCTTGATCTGCGACCTATATTGCTCCTCACTCCCTGATTTATGTACTACCACCTAATTTCGATCGGCCACCTCTGCTTTTGTTGTCAAATTTGTATACCTTGCCACCCATTGACCTTAGTTATCATTTCAATATTAAGAAACCTCAAATTCACTCAACATTTGAGGTTGGTGAATCTTTGACACATTCCAACCATAACGTGCAAGCTTCCTCGAGAATAACTCAACAACAATTGGAAGGGCTTCGATATTAGATTGCAATAATTAAGGCTACCATAGGTAGACATCCAATACTCCTGTACCGAGGTATTATGAGAATCCGATAACCTCGTTCCATACTTTATCCTCTCCTTATGTGACTAATACAATGGCTTAGTCTATATGATATCATCTTTCAAGGGAAAAGTTGAATGATAATAAATATTTCTCATGGTCTCAGTCAGTGAAACTGGTTCTTCAAGGACAACATAAATTTTGCTTTTCGACAGGAGAAATACTTCACCCTCCATCAGACAAGCCATATAAACGATACTGAAAGGTAGATGACTCTATTCTTTGATCCATATTGATTAACAGTATGGAACCCCAAATTGATAAGTCATTACTATTTACTACAACATCTAAAGATATTTGGGACGCGACCTAGACACTTTACTCCAAATGTCAGAATGCCTCTCGCTTATACACGTTGAGGAAGCAAGTTCATGAATACAAGCAAGGAACCATGGATGTCACATCCTTTTTTAATAAGCTTTTTTTTATGCGGCAGGAAATGTAACTATGTAGAGAACTAGTATTGTAACGTCCCAGGCCCAGGATTCAGACTAGGATTTGGAATTTGGATCTCTGATATTCCCCTGCGACCTTGTAACACTCCGAACGCTAAGGTAATTGTTTTTAATCGAAGTATTTTATTTTAGGATTTTAAATGTTTGTTGGGAGAAATTTATCTCTTTTAGATTATAAAAGCACATCTAATTTGTGGAAAGGAAAAGAAGTAAAAACGAAAAAAATGCTTGGGAAATAATAATAATTAAGTAAAAAAAAAAGAAAAAGAAATTGAAATCCCTTTCTTCCTCGCGCGACTGCCACCCCCCCTAAAAAAAAATTTCTTCTTCTTTTTCTGCCCTACCACATCACCACCATTCCATCTTCCTCTCTCTCGTTCGTCGCGCCACCATACCCTATTATCGGTTGACGATGAAGCCGAAGCCACCACACCGTTCGCAAAAAACCCAACACCACACCCCTTGTCGATCGCCTACGTCTCTTCTCCATCTGGATCCATGCCAATTTGAAGCCTGCACTGTCGTGCATTCGTCTGACCTCGTCTGCGCATAGCCGCCATTCTAATTCAACCCTCTGTTTCTGGCTGCGTTCTACTTTCTATTTCCGTTTGCTGTGAACCGCTGCTGTGTCCTTGTATCAATCGTTTGCGCCACGGTGTATTTCGTCTCTGTCTCTGTCTGAGCCACTTAGTTTCACAAAACCATCGTGACCCACTTCTCCTATTCGCGTGTTGCTTCTCCAAGTCAACTTACTCATCGTTTGGTTTGTACGATCCTGTTGTTAGATTCCATAGCTACTGTCTTTCTTTTTACTGTGATTGATTGAAGTTTATAGAGGGAAATTTAAGTTGGGTTGTTGTTATTTCAAACAAATTCAAGTAAATTTGGTTGGATTGTTTGTTGATTGTTGTTCAATCTTAGGTTGAGGGTAGCGCTTGATTGTCTTTGAGTCTACAACGACTTTTGGCTTGGGTTGGAACTCGATTCGTTAACATTGGGTAAGTTCATGGTTATCATGGTTTTATGATTCAAAGGAAGAAGCGACTTTGGGAAAAATACTGAATTTTGTCATTATGTTTAGGTTTGTTTTTGTGGCGATAGTTCGAATAAGGTGCTTAGGTTTGAGGTAAGGGGCTTTCTACTGGACTCACATACGGATTTAGTTGTATTGTTCTATCTGAACTAAATGAGGATGGCGGTTGTGATTTATAATTTTTGATGTGGACTTAATGTTTATTTTATGTTGTGTTCGACTGGGAAAATATATATATTTTTTGTATGGATTGATGTGGACTTAGTATTGAGAGCATGTTGTGACTGACTAGATATGATATATGCGCATATGTATGTTAGTTGACTGAAAGTCGTTGATGTTGATTATAGAGGATAGGTTTGAAATGGTGGATTTTGTTTAGGTTGAATGTATGATATGTTATTATGGTTGTGTTCATTTAACCTGAGGAGACGGTATGGTTGTGTACGTGTAGAATGAGAGGGAAGTTATGATTAATTAGTTTATCGACTGATGTACTGATAGGTTTTGACTGACCTTGGGTTAAATTAGAATAAGATGACTGTTAGAGGTTATGAAAAAAGTTATGTGATGCAAATGTTTGATTGTATTGAGAATGACTGTTAAGATGAAAGATTGGACTGAGGGGAAGAATTATTAGTTAGCCTATTGACACTAGACTGATTATGCATCCTTCTGGGCATTAAACTGATTACGTGTATCCTACGGGATCACAAGACTGTAACTGTGCAGGATACTCCATTAGGGAGCTAATATTTTATTTTTTCCCTAACGGGACTAGTAGTGGGTCTCTTACTGAGTATGTCGTACTCACCCTTTTATGTTTAACTTTTTCAGGCAAAGGTAACAAATGGGGCAGACCGACGAGAGGCAAGAAGGAGGCGTGACTGCCATAGGGATTGTCGTTCAAAATACTTCCGCCTATGTTTTGTTGTTTTCTTTAGGACATGAGACTGCTTAGAAAACTTTTGTGATTTAACAGATGTTTATGAATTCTTGATTTGCAAATGTACTTCTAAAATTTTAGTTGATTGAAATAGGACCCGAACAAAGATTTCTTTGATGTTATTTGACTTTTGATGGATTTTATAAAGACTCATGTTTAAAAGAAATATTTTTTTTATTAAAGTAATGACCACAGTTTAGTTTTAAAAGTTGGGTCGTTACAGATCTGGTGACATCATCCATATTATCCTTAAAAGGCTTATTAGAGTGAAAGTTATCCCCATGAACCAACACAGGAGATCACCCAACATAGAATTACTCCAACCTAAGCACGCTTAACTTTGAAGTTCCTATGATCGAGCCACCAAAAAGGAAGGTGCACCTTGTTGGTGTAGGTATTAACTTTTAATTCTTTTAACTCTTTCTTAACATTATTTTCATGTCCTCAGGATCCCTCTCGTTCAGATGTGATATCGGTTCATTCATGTCTCCCTCCTAATCTCGGGCGTTACAGAAGTAGTCCCAGTGGTGGTTTGCAATACTCTATAATTGAAGAGATTAATAGGATTTATGACTTTTTTGTTGGTCTTAATCTTACATTTGATGTAGTTTGAGGGCGTATACTAGACCAAAGATCAATTTCCTCTTTGATGGAAGTCTATTATGAAATCTACCTCAAGGAAAGTCGCACAAGTGCTATGAGTATTTCTGCAACTCCTGCCACCGACACTGCTGTCTTTAATGCTTGGTCCTCGACTCAGGATAATGACAAAAATAACAGAAAATCAATCCTTGTTTGTGAGCACTACGAGAAACAATGACATACCAAGGATCAGTGTTGGAAACTTCACGATCCTCCAACGAGAAATAAAACTTAAGAAATGCGTACATTAGTGAGACTACCACTGCCAACACAGTTAACTAGCTCTACTGCAAGCTAGACCAAGACTTCTACTTTGGGTTCCATTGCTTAGTCATGTATGCCTCAGTCTCTTGGGCATTTTAATGTTGATGGGAATAATCTCTGGATTTTAGACTCGTGGGCTACAGATCATTTGACAGGTTTTTTAAAGCACTTTATCTCTTATATCCCTTGTGTGTGTAATGAAAAAATTCGAATAGCTTATGGCTCTCTAGCCCTGATTGCTAGCAAAGGAAAAATAGTTCTTTTTGATGATCTCACTCTCCAAAATGTTCTGAATGTGCCTAAACCGTCTTACAACTTGCCATCTATAAGCAAGATCATTTGTGAGTTGCATTGTAAAGCTATCTTTTTACCTGAATCTGTTTGTTTTTAGGACATGAGCTCAGGAAGGACGATTGCACTGCCCGACATAGCGAGAGACTTTAAATTCTTCATTATGATATCTCTGGTAGTAGTATCTCAAGGACTAGTTTATTGTCTTCCTATTATAGCACTTTTGAACATGATTGTAGGTTTGGCATTTTTTATTGGGCCACCCAAACTTTAATTATATGAAATATCTATTTTCCCATCTCTTTTATAAAATTGACGTCTCTTCTCTATCTTGTGATGTGTGTATCTGAGCAAAACAACATTAGGTTTCATTTAAAGGGATGAGGACCTACACAGTGGAATAATTAACAAAATCTAAATTCAAATTGATTGGGAACCTAAAAATACCATTACATTGGCAAAATAATTACATAAACAAATTTCTATTGCTAAACATGTTGTCAAATTAAATACAGAAATTATAGAGAAGAACATAAAACATACTTACTCTCGTTGACGACTTTATATCCGTCAATCACCAATTTTGAGGCACCACTACTTAGAGACTTTCTTATTCTCTTTGTTGAGATTGGTTTGTGGGAGCCAAAAATTGGAAGAGATTTTTGGAATTTTTCTTACTAGAGAATACACAGAGGTACAGTATTGGTGAAAACTTTGTATCTCTTTGCAGTACATATAACTCTCTCTTCTTCAGATTGAAGAAGAGGAAATTTAGAGAGAATATGAGAACATGAAAAAACCACCCATGTTCCTTTTTAGTTTAATAATTTAAATTAATAATAATATTATAATAATTAATTAAATTAAATAATTAATTAAATCATATTTAATTAATATTTCATTTATATCATATTTAAATGAATATCTTTCACATAACCTATAGTATTAATTAAATTAAATTAAGATTAAGTTTCATAAATAAAACAAAGCGGTAAAATATTTACAACCCATTAGAATAGTTTAAGAAAAGTCCATTAAGGCTCATTATTTTCTAAGAATTTCATATTTGTCCTCACTGGTTTATAACAATTTTTCATTTCCGATTCTTCCTTATCTTCTCGATTTTTGATGCATCATTCTTTATTCTCTCTTCTTTATGATCTTTGACAGTATTCTTTCTTTTCATCGTATTTCTTATCTTCTTCTGCAATATTTCTTTTATTTTTTTCAAATCGTTATTTGGTTCAAGATCGTGTACCAAATATACAATATCTTTTTTAAAATTCTTTTTAAACTGTTATTTGATTGTTTAGACTGTGTAACAAATATAAAAGATCGTAAAAAAAATCGTTGGGATATTGGATAGCCAAATCTAAATGATCATGTATAGCCAATTTTAAACACCAAATAATTTTGAAAAAACCTGTTTAGATTTGGCTTCCTAAATTTAAACGATCGTACAAAAATAGGCAAATTTAAACGATCATCTACAAATAATCTTTAAAAAAATTATTTAGATTTGGTTGTCCAAATTTAAACGATCAAATCTAAACGATCAGCTAAAAAAATAGTCAAATTTAAACGATCGTGTACCCAAGAATCTTTAAAGAAATCTTTTAGATTTTGCTGTCCAAATTTAAATGACCAAATCTAAACAATCGTGTATCAAATATAAACGATCATTTTCTAAAAAATCTTGAAAAAAGATTGTTGAGATTTGACAACCCAAATTAAACGATCATATACAAAAAACTTATTAAAAAATCATTTAGATTTAGATTTGATCGTTTAGATTTGTGTTAAGATTTGGGAAGCCAAATCTAAACGATCATATCCTAAATAATTGTTCTTAAATACTAAACGATGGTTTCTTAAATATATTACACGCGTCGGATGCCAATTAGCCAATGCATTTTTGGAATTTCCTATTGTGGGCCTTTGGAGTTTTTCAGTTTTCGAAATTGTTCTATAAGGTGTAAATATTTTTTCACTTTGTTCTATTTTTGAAAAGACCCCAAAAAAACTAAACTATTAATTAATTCTCCAATGAACTAATTTATAAATTTAAATCATATTCAAATATAAATTTCTCTCATAACGTATATTTTTAATGTGTATCATATACACATTAAATTCATTAAATTAGTATTTGAACTCATTCAAATATTTTATTCTCTCATAAATTAATTTTAAATCATATTGTAAATTAAATTTATATGATAAAGTTAATTTAATATATAAACTTTAGATTATAATGTATCACCATACATTATATTAATTCCCAAAGTAAATTTGAACATTTCGAATCACCACCAATACAAATAAATCTTATTATCCTTTGCGAGCTAGAAAAGAGGCCTAATGGATCTACAGATCAAAAGCTACAACAATATGAGATTAATTGGCTAAATTCATTAACCACATTAACCAACATTTGTTAATTGTGTGTACACTCCACTAAAGACTTACAGTTGAACTCGTCTCACAACAAATATATTTTTGTGTTCACAAATATAGACCAATAACAATAAGTTAGTCCTTCACAAGTGTTTGTAATACCAGCAGTGTCAAATTATCGTTTGACCCTTGGGTTACCTCAAGTCCTTAAATACCTGCTCCTCTAATGAACAACATGTTTATGGTCCAACCAATAAACAAAAGTTCTCTCGTGCCATAGAGAAGGTAGGACTCTTTGTTCAACTTTCAAAGACACCATTTAAGCAAACACTCATCTACTTAACCTAAAGTTAAAAATTGGTGAATTCCATCTTGTGTGATTATGTTCCCAGCTCCTTACTCGGTCTTGTCTCCAAAATGATAAGCATATTCCGTTGACAATCTGGTCACTCTCACTCATACAAATCAAAGGACAATACCTCGCGAACAAAAATTTATAATACACTAAAGATTAGGACTAAGCTACTTAGATCATCCTAATAAAATAGAAACCTCTCTAGTTAACTGAGTTACATCTAGTAGTTACTATTTCGTGGTCCGATCTTATGCAAACTCATTGCATATGATACCTCACTCGCATGTCACCTACCCGAACGCATTGGATCATTGTGTTTGTATCAAATACAAAGTGAGTCGTATCCATAGTTTTACCAGGATAGAGTATCTAGTCTTATCCCTATACTATAGACCCTTTAAGT
>JBBPDI010000005.1:11368248-11384272 GCA_037974545.1 Cucumis variabilis
AACATCAGAGAGGTAATGCAGCCCCTAACCCAGCTCACAAACCTCAAGGGAGTGCTAATAGCAGTCAACAAGCTAATAAGAAAGTCATAGTTAACAGAGTCACAAGCTTTTCATAATACACCGAAGCTTACTAGTGTTAGTATGGTAACCCCCAACCAACTCTTGATAAAGCAGTATATTATCAATAATACTCCTCCTAGGAATAAAGATAGATTAATTACCACTAATAAATGAGGGAAGCCACCCATAGATCCTATGAACCAAAATCTTAGAAATACAATTGTAAATCACATTATAAAAAGAAATAAGCTTGAAATCCTCCATACACTCAGCCTCACAATGGTTAGGAATAAGATTAATAGTAGTACCATTAACTCTATGAGGAAGATAAAAAGTCTCAAAGAAATGCAAAACAACATTACATAAATCCTCTCCAATCACAGTCTAGGCACTTTTGAAGAAACTAATAGAAAACCCATCAGGGACAGGAGCCTTGCCACTATCCATAGAAAATAAGACCCTCCTAACCTCCTCACGACCAATAGGAGCCTGTAACGCCCGACAACACTCCTCAGATCACCTAAACTAAACAATGTCATCAATCAAGGGAGCCAGCTCTCTATAGCCAATATCCTAGGAACCCAAACTGTTACAAAAATAATTAACTTCCAAGTGGACCACTCCATCATGAGAAGTCAACAGGGAACCATCCAAGTCAACCATAGAAATCAAAGAATTACGACTCATACGAGAACAAACAAAATAATGAAAAAAGGCAGTATTCTGATCACCTAGCACCAACCATCAAATCTTGAACTTCTGACATAGAGAGGCTTCCTCCATTCTAATATCTGTCCAAAAGGCCTTAGTGGCAAGACCTGCTTGACAACTCAAAACATCAGACATAGGATTACTCTCAACCTCTCTCTAAACCCTATCCATGGACTTTTTAGCAATACAAACCTCCTCACTAAGGCACTAAATGTGCCGACCAAAGTGTCTATGAAGGGCAATCAGAGACATTCTCATAACGAACCCAAACCGAAGAGACAACATCAACAAAAGAAGAATCTTTAACCCATTGGTTAAAGAAACAAAACAAAACCACCCTCTGTCTCTACTGAAAGCTAGGATAGAATAAAATAGGAGAGTGATTAGAAATACCCCAAGGCAAAACACTAATTCTCGATCTTGACCATGGAGTAAGCCAGTTATCATTAACCATAATACGATCAAGTCGACATATCAAACCACACCCATGAACCTTACTAGTCCAAGTGAACCGGTTATCTTACACTGAAGGCTCCATTAAATCAGCCACACTAATAACATTATCGAACTCCTCCATATCACCTGGAATAAAAGACCGACAAAAAACTTTATAGTGCAACTTGATAACACTAAAGTCACCTATGACAACATCCAACCCTGACTAGCTAGAAGAAACCTTAACTAAATGATGACAAAGTAGACGTCTCTCAATATTAATATTAGAGACATAGACATAAAAAACCTCCACGCAATTACTAGAGAGCAAATCGATAAATGACCCAGAGACAAACTACTCATCCACCACATGAGGAAAAAAAATGAAGCGACTCCGCTTCTACATTACCCGAATACAACCAACCTTATTGCTACTATAGGTGCAAGAGTAGTCTCAGGAACCACAAAACCTGCTAGAAACAGACCTAAAATTTTCTTCTCGAGCTCTAGTCTCCAACAGACAATAGAAACCCACAAAAGATAAAAAAAAATCAAACACCGCTCTACACTTTATAAGGCTATTTAGACATTGCACATTCCGCGAACACCATGTAAGACCTAAACTTTAGGTATCTTAGATTTTTCAAAGAGTTTAAGAGTTTTGAAAGAAGGAAATTTTTTGGTAAAGTATCAAGGAATAGTACTTCAGGCATTTTGAATGTTTAAGGTTAATGAGAAAGAAGGATCATAGAGGTTGGGCGTTTTAGCTAACTTCAGAAAGGTGTTTCTCACAACTCACTTAGACATTTTCACTCAAATTAGTTTTGAAAGTTCAGAAATCAAGTCTAGTTTATTGAGGAAGTTTTGTGAAAAGAGTTACGAATTTTAAGTTATAACTTTTCTATGTCAGGTTATGTAGTCTGGGTGAGAAAGTAGGCGAGATAACCTTGGAAGTTAGTTATGCGTTTTGGACAACTATGTGGCATGTTTAAGACAATCAGTTTAGTAAAGTGTCAAAGCCTTGTTAGCATGCATTTTGAAGTGTAAAAGTAAGCAGAAGGTGTCTTAAGAAGGTTTAAGGTGGATTTAAGCAAGGGTGAGGTGTTAACTTGTACTTATGCAAGAAACTCTATAAATAAGCCAACTTCAATATTGAATTTCTCTCAATCCACTTGAGCGTTTTGAATGAAATTAGTCTCAAAAGTTCCATTTTGAGTCTATTTTCTATATTGGGGTTTTTGATTTAATTTGAGTAAGGGTCGCTTGCGTTTTAGCTGTAGAAAGCAAGAAAGGGCATAATGTGGATGATTCTAAACAATATGGACTTCCAGAGGGTTATGGAGTTCATTCATTGGAATATGAAGTTGAAAATTTGGGGTATGAATATTAAGACGTTTTGCAACCACTTTGTAGAAGGGAATATTTTTATCTGAGTTCTGAATTTTAAGTTATAAAGCTCTAAAGAAGGTACAGAGTTCTGGTCGAGAATGAGGTTTTGAGCAGTGGCCTAGTGTAAGAAATTAGCATGGGATTTTGGGCATGAATTTTGGTTTTAAAGTTGTTTTTCTAAGCATTTTGGGGCTGTGTTTGATGTTTTAGAATGAATGGAATTAATCGGAGTTGTTTTGCACTATTTCAAGACAAGAGGAAATTGTGCAAGCCTATCGATCAAGGGTTTGATCTACAATTCGTGAGTGGTTTTCTTCTTAAATGTTTTGTGGTTCCGCTTTACTATTTTTGAAAGATGATTTCAAATGAGAAAGTGTTTCAAAAAGAGATTTCTATGAAAAGTTTATATGTGTTCCATCATTATAATAATCATGTTAAAGCTTGATTTGATGATTACGATTTCCATGCTATGAAATGGTTTTCAAACCATTAGTTGTTCCTTGAGATGATGCTAACTTTTATGTGCACATAAAGAGTCAATGCCACTATGGGGTGTACAGACCACATGGTGATAAGAAGCTGGCTTATGCGTTGAAATGAGCGTATAAAGCTTTGTGATCTGAGTAACAAGGATGAATCTGTATATTCTCGAATGCTGTTGATACAGTAGTCAAACGCGAGGTAATGAGACCAAGCGTAGAGAAGGATTCAAGATCCTTGGTGAAAGGAATGAATGTTGACTAATGTGTGTTTATGTGAAATTGTTATAAATGTGTTTGTTAAGCATAAAGAAATATTTATGCTAAATGAAATGATTTGATGTTATTTATACGAAATGTTATTTATAAAAAAGTATTGCGAAAAGGATTTCATAAACCCTCACTAAGGCTTTTAGACTTATTCTTGAAAATTTTATCTTCCAGGACTTAGGCATTGAGGTCAAGAGGAGAGAAAGTTTGGGCTTACTGGGCGAAGAAGTGGCCAAGCTTTTTAAGTTTAAGTGTTACTGTATCTTTTGTTAGATGTTGTTTCTGTATATTGTTGTATTAAACGTCTTATTGGAAATAAAGTTAAAATTTGTTTCATCTTTTTTGCGATAAGTTCTAATCGCCCTAAGTTTATTTGTTAAGTGTTTTGGTGGTTAAGATAAGTTAAGAAAGTTAGGAGGAGTGTCTTTGGCATTTAATCGTGTCAAGGATGCTTGAGTCACATTGAGTCTGCAAGACAAGCAAGCAGGTCTGCGGGACAGGGTGTGACACACCAACTAATCATGAGCAATATTAGGAGCATTCACTCTTACAGTACTACCATTCGGATGCAAACCCCTCAAAACCATAGCAGTATCATTCATCTGTAAGGGAGGTAAGGATTTCTCGCTTAACCCATTGCCTTAACGCATAGATAGCCTCTTTGGAGGTTATCTTACCTAGCAAGCTCCACGCCTAGCCTTGTCTTTGGAGGTTAGTTTTTATGAATTTGCCGCCTAGGTCATGACCCAAATGCCTAATGACACTCCACTAGAGGTTCTTCTCGCCCATAACCTTCTTCCTGCCTAGGCATCCAAATGCCTAGACACATCTTTGGAGGTTAGTTTCCTTACTTGGCCGCCTACTCCATGTCTAAACACCTAATATTTCTTCCTTTGACACAAATTTTCCAAGTTTTCTCTTTTCTTAAACCTAAGTTTTAATTTTTTTGGTCTTTCCAAATATTTATACTCCCTTCTCCTAAAAATTTTAGTTTTCACTTGTCATCGACTAACCTTAACAAGTTTTAAAGATTTAAGAAATTTTGGGATTTCACAACAATGCTTAATGACATTGCCTTGCTAACCTCCAAGTTCTTCTCGCATGCCAAGCTTCTCGCCTTGCACCAAGCCATTGACCTTCTCGCCAAACCTCTAAACGTCTATAAGATAAACTCTCAATGACAACCTTTCTCGTCCATTGACACTCCTTTAGAGATTCTTTCATGCCTAGTGCACAACCAACAAGGCAAATAACCTCAGAATGCCTAATGTACATCCCTTGGCTACCCAACCTTAGACGCATAATAACCTCTTTAGAGGTTATCTTCCTTCCTTTGGCAGCCAAAACAACCTCAACATAACCTCTAAACGCCTAACACTACAACCCTTGACACTTGGCTAAAATTTTCTTCTTTTTCTACTAACCATGACACAACTTTTTATAACACTTTTATCCTCAACTCTTAATCTTCCAACTACTTCAAAAGATTTAGGTTTTCTTCCAAGGTTCGGGGTTTACATAATTGATCACAATATTTCATAAAAATGTCATATACGACTTTGCACATTGAATAAATGGTTTTTAAAATAAATAAAGAAATAACATATGTGGAAAAAAGTTTAAATATTGAAAAAAAATAAAGAATCACCATAAAAGTAAAATATTTGAAAAATAGACACAATGTATATTAAAAGTGATCAAACCCTCCCCATAATATATAATAAATATTAAACGAATAATATATTTTAAATATAAACGTTCAAGAAGAAGATCGTGAATATAACATAGTATATATTGAAATAAGTTATAAGATGAGAAATGATATGTAATAAAAAAAAGTTATTATGAATATACCACATTATATATTTAGGAAATTGATACGAAACCCTTGGGCATTAGATTTAGAAACCATGTTAACAACAAGACTCCACAACCCCAACAACCCCACTAATTTGATTTCAACCCCAAGATAGGCTAGATTCAAATTGCTTAGATGATCTAACAAACTAAGGATCAGACAAAGTTTTGAACTCCCAAAAACCATTGATCTTCAAAGCACTCCTCAAGCAAGACAGATCAACTCTCACTTGAATGTTTCAAATATTCGTGCATTCTATCACAAGAACACACAAAACAAAATTCTACATTCTAGAATTTTAGATTTCATTTATAAAAATTCCTTTTAATTGTAAAAATTACAACCCTATTTATACTAATTAAAATATTAAGTGAAAGGTCACAACATTTAATTTCATGCCCTTTCAACTATTATAATAAATGAAACCACATAACATTAAATAAATACATAATTTCTTTATAACCAATTAATTGTATGAATTTATGTTGTCTAAATAACTTTTCAACTTCCAAGCATTGCATCTCTTCAACTTCTTTATTTGATTCAATTCCGATTTCTTGTTTTGTACGAGAAATATACTATAAAAAGAAGTTACATATAAGAAATATACTATAAAAAAACTAATTACAAATGAAAGCATTGCAAAAGATAATAATAATAATAATAATAATAATAATAATAATAATGATAATAATAATAATAACAACAACAACAACAACAACAACAACAACAACAACAACAACAACAACAACAACAACAACAACAATAATAATAATAATAATAATAATAATAATAAAAATACAGCATATATGAAAATACCCATTATATATCATGTACATTACTGATCACATTATATATTAAAAAAAGTTACAAGATGAGAAATTATATAATTAAAAAGGCTATTCACATTATATATTTGGAAAATATACTATAATAAAAAGTAGTTACATATGACACCACATTATATGTTTGGGAAATATACTATAAAAAGTAGTTACATATGAGAGATATACTATAGAAAACCAATCACGATTGAAAATATTGCAAAAAATAAAATACAATATATACAAAAAATTCATTGCATATCATGATCCAAAACTAAATTGAATTTTTTTTTAAAATGTAATTTATTATACAACAACAAGAATGACCTCACAACTTGAAGTCAAGGTACTAGAGCAACAAAGACTCAATAAAAAAACAACAACAACAACAAAAGCACAAAAAAGCAACAAACCAAAAAACAACTCCACAAATCGAAGAAAAGAAACAACATAAAGAAAACAACCCCAAAACCTGAGGACAAGCAAACAAAAACAAAAAGAATAAAAGAACTAAATAAGATCCCAAACATCTTCACGCCAAGAGATAGTATGAGCATGAATGCATGTTTGAATAATATGGAAAAGGACAATGGGCTCACGAGCCTAACCACCATGGAGATGACTCTCACAACTTCCTCCTTACACCCTTTCCAATACCCTGGCGACAAACTTAAGACAACTTAACATCCTACCCCAACCCTATGAGAGGAAGCCATGACTTGAATGACACGATTCCAAATATCACACTCAAAAGGACATGAAAAAACAAATGATCACAAACTCAAAACCCCCTACAGAGAATGCACGACAACGAAACCAAACTATCTCACCTATGCCAAATCTATCCTTAGTACCGAACCTATCTTTGATGGCAACTAAGCACAAAAGGAATGATTGGGAATATTCTCCGCACCCTACAACAAACTCACCCAATGAACCCAGACACTATAAGGACGAATAGCCTCCAACGCATTCACAATCCAAAAACCACTCTAATGACCCGAAACCCACCCCACAGATCCCCAACATCCAGACACAAACGAATGACCTGAATTATCTTCCACAAATTAAGCAGCTCAATAGACACCCTTGGCCACCTCGACCCCTCATTCGAACCAATGAACTTCGATAGTCTAGCCTCTCACCTACTCGCCACAAAATAGAGCACTTGCTTCCTAACATGCTCAAGGATCAGACCGTCTTACACCAACGAGTCAAGCCACACTTTACACAACCTACCATCATAACCTTCAAATGAAAGTGGTCTTTCATCCTATCATGTTATAGCAAGATAGCCCGAAGACACTAGAATTGACCCACTCCATAATCAACATACCACAACAAGCCTCCCCTTAAGAATATAGGCCTCCATCTAAGCCACCTACAGAGAACTGAACCAGCCAACAAAAACCATAGAATCTTTAAAATACTCTAAATGTTCCAAGACAATCTATCACGAATAGCAAGACCACCGTCATTAAAAGGGAGGCACACCTCCCTCCAAGCAACTTTAACACCCTTTCTACCCTCTTTCTTCCCCTCCAAAGATAAAACCTCAAAATTTTATCAACCTTATGATGCACACCTTTTGACAGCACAAACACACTAGCCCAATAAACCTGAAAACTGTGCAACATAAATCGAACAAGCTATAATCTACCAGTAAAAGACAAAAATCTAGCAGCTCAAGAATGAATTCGACCATTAATATGCAAGATACGAGAAGCACAATTAGTAAGTCGTAACCTATAAGAAAGCAAAGAAAGCCCAAGGTAACGAAGATGGAGATGACCAAGTGTAAAACCCATACTATCAGCCAACAAAGTAGCAACCTTACTATTAACCCTTGCCATAAACATAAAGGTCTTCCCAACATTAGAAACCAAATCTGGAAGCTCCCTAAACTTAAGAAGAGTCTTATGCACAAACCCCAGAGATGAATCATCAGCAACACAAAAAATTGTAAGATCATTAACAAATGTTATATGGGTTAAACAAACTTTCTCACACAATGATGGAACTTAAAACTCCGGGGAGACCTATTCAGCATACAAGCAAAAACTATCACACTATAACAAAAAGAAAGGGAGATAAAGGGTCACCATGTCTCAACCCTTTCCTACTAGGAAAAAAACCCTTTCAGAGAGCCATTAATCATAATGGAGAACATTGAGGAAGTAACACAAGGCTTAATCCAACTTACAAATCGTAAGAGGGTGCCAATAGAAAGCAACAAGCCAAACAGAAAGTTCCAATTAACAGAGTCATAAGTCTTCTGAAGATCAACCTTTATAGCACACTAAGTTTGCCATAATTAAGATGATAACCTCCAATCAACTCTTGAAAAAGCAAAATCTTATCAGTAATACTCCTCTCGAGAACAAAGGCAGACTAATTACCATTGATAAAGTTAAGAAACCACACACGAAGCCTATCAGTCAAATTTTATAATGCATTTATAGATCGCATTACAACAAGAAATAGGCAAAAAATCCTTCATACGCTCAGCCCCACAATGCTTAGGGATGAGAGTAATCTCAATAGCATTAACATCATGGGACAAATAACGAGACTCAAAGAAATGCAAAACAATATATCACAAAAATCCTCCCCAACCACATTTGAAGCACCTAAGAAACCCATAAAAAAACCATTAAGACCAAGAGCGTTTTCACTATCCATAGAAAATAATACCCTCTTAACCTCCTAATGCCCAATAGGAGCTTGTAAAACATGGATACAATCATCGGACCACCTAAACCAAACAATGTCCTTAGGCATGGGAGAGAGTGATAAGCACCCATTATGTTTGTTAGATGAGAAGCTAGAGGTCCTTCTAGGATCCTTGCAAATATTCACAAAGAAAGCTACTTAGATCAAATCTATAATATATGATAGCTACTCTTAAATCCTAAGACAACTCACTCTAGGAATAGTTTGGTCAAGACTAATCCAATGAATTGATTTTTAACATCAAATCCAAAGCAAGATTTGAAAAAAAAAAGATAACACCAAAAGGGTTGAATAAGAACAAGCTTTTTAATATTGATATTCTACCTTTTCAAGAGCACTATAAGCCACTTTATAGGCTAAGTGGTTATGCATGGGGTGGAAGCCCAATAGTCATATACTTAATTGCTAATGAAAGAAAATACATGCAGGGGTGGAAGTCTAAAAGTCATCCAAATACAATTAAATGCCTTTTGAAGAAAACAAGACTTAGGAGCTTAAAACAAGATTGAATATTAAATTAAAGGTCAAATTATAAAACAAAATAAAAAAACAAAAAAAATGTAGAAAGTCTGTATCTAACATATCTTTAAGGTTGAAATCAAATAGATTTTGGGGCTGTTAGGGTTGTGTGCTTTTGAGTCTTGTTGTTTAACATGGTTCTTAGATCAAATGTCCAGGGGTTCTTTTGAGTCTTGTTGTTTAACCTTTGGCTTCTTATCAATAAGCCAAAGATTCTATTGTGTGAAGGTAGACAACACAATAAGGTTGACTGGCGAGGGAGGCATTACATTAGACACCAAGAGTGACGCATATGACGGGATACTTTGAGAAGAAGTATATAGCCTAAGAGATTGAGTCAAAGAAGTAAACGTCTTGTCAAATTACATGACAACTTGCTGTGGAGAAGAAAACGACTGTGACTTTTTGGGAAAAGAAAATGACAATCGAACAATTAAGAGTTTGACTTTTCAAAGAGATAAGGTATGCGTCTTAAAGTAAAATCAAATTGTCGTTGATGATTAGACTATGTCATGTTTTGGTTGGTGGCATAACGTGTTGTGTTAATAAGATGATATGTGTAAAGCATGGAAGTGACCCTTGGAGGCGAAAAACTTTTATAAACATGACCAAAAGCCAAAAGAAAAAGGAAATTTTTTAAAAAAAGAGATCTAGTTTTCTTATGAAAGTGAAAGGAGAAGATTCTGAATGCTGAACGAACGGTTCCTTCAACCATCTAACAAAGGTAGAAATTCAGAAGCCGAGAAGGAAGAAGTTGAGACTAAGTATCTTCTGTGAGTGAAAAAATGAATTATATGGTTTGTTATGATTGATACACTGTTTACACTATTTTACAAGTATTACTTGAAAGTAATAAAGGTGATTTATAAATATTTCCAATTGTCAATTACCTTATCGTAAGCAATTAAACACGTTTTAAAGGTTCTGTTACTGTAAGTAATAAAATATGTTTTATAAATGATTAAACATTTTTTGTGCGTGGATATGAACATTCTCCCAAAGGTGATAAAACAATATTTACGAATAATTGTGAATGGTGAATTTGATTTCAAATGTAATTTTTGAACTTTGATCCTCGTTCTAAAAAAGTGATATTCTATAAATGTTATATATTGAGTATTCTTTACTTTGTGGTTTGTGTTTATAAGATGCTTTACTAATATGTGATAATCCGTGCTAAGGTTAAGTGGTGAGTCTTTACTCTCTATTGTATTTGCATAGTTGTGTGAGTAAGACGGTAATGAGACGTTGGTTGAGTGTGACTCCCAGGTCTAAGAATGAATGAATATGGTAGGACGCTGATGTAAATGCCAGGTAACTCGCATGATGTTGGTGAAAGTGAATCTCAGGTCTAGGTGAGAGGAAAACTTTAGTTCTTAGAGTCGAACTTGTTTTAAAATGAATCCATTGTATGGCATTATAGCTCTAGCTGTGTAATGTCTAATTAAGAAGGTAATGAGAAGCTGGTTGAGCGTGACTTCCACATCTGAGAATGAATGATTATGGTGGAATACTGGTGGAAATCCCAGGTAACTCGCATGATATTGGTGAGAGCGAATCCAAGGTTTAGGTGAAAGGAAAATCCCAAGTCTCAAAGTTGAATGTGTTCCAAAATGGTTTCAGTGTATGACATTATAGTACGTGCTGTGTGATTGTTTAATTGTTGTGGATTATACGATGTGCGTTAACTGTTTGATGTGACATACTTTATCTATTGTGGCTTGATATTATTAACATTTGTGGACTCTGTGTTTTTCCTAAAAAGGTTTTCTTAAAATCCATCGCTCACTAAGTCCATTTGACTTATGTTTTAATATTTTTTCCTCCCAGATCATCAAGCGTTGAGGCTATGCGAATGTTAATTTCAAGGCATAGCCTAGTTAAGAAGGGAAGGCAAAGTTACTTTGTAGTCTTACATGGCCTGCTAACCATGGCATCTCATCATACGCCTAAGGAGCTTATTGGTAAGCGGATGACTCCTTAATGCGAATGGTCGGACTCATAAGAAAGGCAAGTGCAATACCCAGGTTGGTGAGGTCTAACCCGATGAGCCAGAGAGCAAAAGAGTTGAGTTTGGGGGAAGCTAGCCCTAAACACAGTCTGCTAAAACTAGTAGTTGAGCAACCTAGGCGAAGGACAAAGTGCCACCTTTACGCCTCTAGGTACTCACTACAAGGATCAACATTAGGCTGTGAATGAATGAATGAAGGTGTGTTGCGCCTTGATGGGAAGAAGAAGGATGCAAGAATATCAGAGTTGGTTTATTTTTACTAAAGTGATAACGTGTATAAATATCTATTATTATAGGTCATTTTATTAGAATAATGAGGTCAAAACGCATAAAAAAATGATCAGAATACGTAACTTGTGTTGTATGTGCATAACTATTTAGAAATACATTTTAAATAAGTATTATGCCCGTTTCACATGATTTTAATGTCTGAGAGCAAGATATTGAACAAAGAAAGAAACTAGTGAACTAGGAAACATCTTGCACAAGTACTATGCGATGGGAAACTCATCTGGCGATTAACATCTCTAGGCAAGGAATAACGCTATCACGCGAGAAATGGTCACTAGAAGATAAGAGTGGTAGTTGAAGATGATGTAATGTGCAACAAACACTTTTCGATGGATGATGCTGACAAGTGCAAAAGAATAAAAGTTTCCCTCCCAAAGTTGCCTATATAAAGCCATCTTCTTCAACCTAGAAAAATGACGCCTGAATGGGCGTAGTGCCTGAATAGGCAAAAACCCTAGAGAGTGGCAGAAAGGAATAACCTTTTCACCATTTGTAAACGTTTTCTTCTTCTTCTTCGATTAGTTGTAAAAACGAGAGCTTGACTCTTGAGTAGGGAAGAATCCACACTCCCGCTGTTCCCTAACTTGTAATATTGTTCCACTCTCTTTTCTCTTCATTTTTTGTACTTCTTTGTAATATATATTGTTCATATTGTACAATAACCTACATTCTTTATATATATATATATATATATATATATATTACATGTTTATACATTTTCAATCCATCATTTATGACTTTGCATTCGTCAAAGTGTTATTAGTAGTTTAAGTTAGTGATAGTTCTTGATAAGAAGTCTAGCTTATAATCCTTATCAGATTAGTTGAGTTGTGTTCATAGCTTGGTCAACTTTCACTTACCCAATAGAGCTAGTAGCAAGGATGAAACTAATGCGCTAAGGAGGAGTTTGGACAAAGTCCACCTTTGCAAGATAACTTCCATCACTCGTGTCCAGCAGGTGAATAAGTGTAAACATTAGGTGCCGAGAGATGTCATTCTTAATCACAAAATTCTATAAGTCTTATAAGTAAATTCTTCTAAATATATCTCACCTAATCAGACTTAGTTGTGTAAATCTCGAAATGAGACTGTGTGTGACATTTACTGACTTCGAGAGGAGCACGCCTTAATCATAAGCTGGTTGAGTAAGTTATATCGCAATAAAGCTCTCGCATTGTTTAATCTCCTAATGGTGTGTAGATCTTTCTTCACTTTTTCTCGTATATAAGTTAGTCTGCATACAATTCCACCTCACATCTATTTATTCCCCTTTACAGAGTGAGTAGGCGTACATAAGTAGTTTTAATCTCGGTTCTGATTCTTTTATACTTTAGTTAATTAATTCTAATCACCTAACTAATGAGTAATTCCCTATAACTAATGTCTGTAAACAATTCCTAGTGTTTGACCCTGGATCATCCAGGTAAACCTACTGCTTCGTTTGCACTTGGATAAACAATAGAAAAACTTGTACTCCACGAGGACTTATGTATCACACGATGAAAAGGTACATAATGAGCATCTCACATGTTATGGTCATGAATCATGACTTATCGCCTAGAATTAAAGCATGCTATACAAAGAGTTATGGTGAGCGCATCATGCACAATGACCTAACTTAGTGACGTATTGCAATTGTGCTACACACACACGAAATTATTAAGTCCAAACCTATAAGCAAGTTTTTAACACTGTTGCTGGGGAATTCATTTATAGATGTTAGAGTAGAGTCATACTTTGAATTTGCGCAAAGCATTTGATTTTGGTGAATCATGCGATTAGCTAAAAATCACGAGAAGAGGTTTAAGGTACCAGAGTAATCTGTGATTGCTTGAACTAACCCCAAGATCAATGTATCTTTTGGTAGATAGCCAAGAGGAATCTCAATGGATGCATTCTCACAAATGAAGATGAGAACCTCTATGAATGCATCAAAGAAAGTGTCCCTGTGTGAAGTTGGTGAGATTTGTATTTCACTTAGCCTTGCAACAAGGATTAAGAAAGATCATTTAAGCCTTGGGATGAATGATTGGGAGCAGAGACTTATTGAGATGAGCAATCATGATGTAGAGAGTTATGATGTGAATGATCTGCGAAGTTCAGGAATAATGCAATTAGGAAGCTATGCAGAGCACAAGCGATGATACCACAGTTCCTCCTCGCCAAAGAACCTGAACGCATGAATGCGTTTGTAATGTATAATTCTTCCAATTTTTTAAATTGCATCCTTATATTAGTATACATATTTACTTATACTCTTATACCCCTATAATTATTTTTTTTATATACTTGTAAATTAGTTTTTTATTTCACTTAGTCTTACACTAGGGAGCGCGGGTTTTAAAAAATTTTAGTAGGTAAAAAATGTTAAGGTTTTGAGCGATGAAGCCATCTTGCGAGGAGTTTGTGTTAAAATGCAATAAGCGTTTTGGTCTTCTCGCAAGGGGTCTAGCAAAAGGGTTGCGTTTTAATTAGGGTTTCAGAGAATTCAAAACGTTTAATTTCTTTTAGAATTCAAATTTTAAAAGTAATGATTGCAACCTGCTCTCAAAATTTGAAACGTCAGGTAAGGATATTAGTTTGCAATTAAAATACATGATGTTAACCTTGTGGTAACCAAGCCTTAACTCGAGTTAACTATCTCTTTAAAAATTGCTCCAAAACCCTAATCACAATTTTTTCACCGCACGAGTACTCTCAAGCTCTCAACTCCCTTTGAGCTTGTCGATCATCTTTTCCGGCAAGCTAAGTGAGTAGCCTTTCCTTTCCCTTTACTTTCTAGCCCATTCCCTTTTTTATTTGTGTAACAATTGTCAGAGATAAAGCATTTGAGAAAACTGAGAAGAAAAAGCTAGCATTAGTACGCTCCGATGGCCTTGTGTTGGAGCAATCTCAACCCAATTCCGTGCCTCACCACGAAGCCCTGTCCAGTTCAAGTGAAATCTTTGGAACATAGGGCTTTAGTCCTTTCAACTTATAGAGTAGAGAAATACCTATGACTAAGAAAAACATAGAAATTATGTTACGGTTATTCCTTGAAGAAATGAAGAGAAGAAAAAGGTTGAGAGAATTAGCTAAGGCAAAGAGAAAATAAGAGAAGAAGAAAAAGAAAGGGAAGCAAAGGAGATTGGAGAGGAAGAAGAAAGAGAAATATCTGAAGAGGAGGAATGCGGGAACGTACCTTCCTCGCCTATTGCTGACACTGAATTTGGGAGGTTGGTAAAAGAAACTCAGAAAAAAAAGAAAAATGTTAAATCTGAGCTATAAAAAAATTAAAGAACATGCCAAAGCCGTTATTAAGGCCTTGGCAAAAAAGAAGGAAAGAAAGTTGTGGGAGCGAGAAGAGCTCCTCAATATGACAGAAAAATTAGCTCTCTCTACGGAGAAGAGTAAGGGTAAGGAGAAATCCTTTGAAGAGTTCTACGAGGAGTTTGAAAAAGAGGTGGACGAGATGAGTCCACTAAGGATAATGTGGGTGAAGAGTGATCAAGGAAGGAAAAGGTGTCAAGAAGTCAAAGCGCTAAAAAGCAAGCAAAGAAAGCAAAGGCTCAACAAAAAGATGTGAGCCTAGAGGTGGAAAGGGAGGATGTCCTTTCAGAGGACATAAGCAAACAATTCATAATAGAAAAAAGGGCTCTTTCCATTTGAAGGTCAATTACCACCTTCACTCGCATCACCCATCAAGCCGTTAGGATGGCAAGAATTCTTCAGAGGGGTGAGTGTGGTAAGACCTAAAGTGATAAATTTATTTTACAATTGCGAGTTCAACACGAACAAGCATTACGCCATTGTAAAAGGGAATTAGAAGGTGAACTACAGGCTAAAAACTATAAATGCGCTATTTAAGTTGAACCAAACCGCGGTATGAACCTTCAGAGAACCAACAGACCGCGACATGCAAGACGCATTGGACAAAGTTGCCTGGCTTGGGACAAAATGGGAGGTAACCAGCAACATGAAGTATAAACGCTACCTACTAATCTAAAGACGAGTGCCAGCGTTTAGCTGATGTTCATAAAGAAGAAACTGATGCCTACCCAATATGATAGCACAATTTCCTTGGAAAGAATAATGCTTGTATATTGTATCATGGAGGAAATACCTGTGGACGTGGATGCGATTATTTGCAAGCACATCAAAGCCTGGTTACAACATCTGCAGGAATCTAAATCCTTCCCACATTTAATTGAGAGGCTTTGTCTGAAAGCATGCCCTAAGCTTGAGCAGTTACCACAAATAACACGCGTTAAAAAATGAATGTGTAACATAGCGAACCTCAACTGCATCTTTTAATGCAAACGGTAAACATGCGCAGTAGAATTAGGATCAATTTTTTTTTACTCCAATTGTAACTAAACAATTTTAGGGATTAACATGCATAGAAAACCCTAAAATAACAAAGATAGGGTTAAAAGAAAAAACTCACCTTTGATGCTTTTCTTTT
>JBBPDI010000005.1:11398918-11418522 GCA_037974545.1 Cucumis variabilis
CAATGGGAACATGATGATAGCATTTTGAATAGCGTTGGATAAACGCTATGAAAAGTCATAGACTTTCAATAACATCGACTACGACAGCGTTTCAGAAGCGCTGTTGAAAATCAACGATAGCGTTTTTTTGATGCTATCGTAACTAATATTTCTTGTAGTGTAAGCTCTCACCTAAAACTCAGAAAGAAAGAATGGAATCCAATGAACTTGCTCTCCAACCCCATGATTATGGAAGTAGAGTCTTCTATTTATAAGTGAGGAGTGATGTTGATAGAACATTCCAGGTCGTATTAATACTTTTAATTAAAGTTGAATCACGTCGTGCAAATGTTATTTTGTCCTTTTTCTGACATTCGGACCAACCAAATTTGTCTACTAGTGCATCAAATCGCATAACTTGATTACTCATCACCTTGTTGGTTAAACGCGTCTCCCCTCGTAACGTTCTATCGCCAAACTCTACTTCTTTTTACCTATTATCTTGCAGTAAAAATATGTAAAACATGATAAAATAGGGATAAAGTTTTTTTGTTTACACGTGATACACAAGTTAGTAAAATTCTCTAATTTTTCTTATATTTTCTTCTATTCTTATGCGACAAGGCTTCATTATTTTAGATAAAAAGCTAAAACAACTCGTATTTCTATAAGTTATCACAACTTAGATGTAGATTGGGCTAGTAATCATACCGATCGACGTTCCACCACAAGTTATTGCCTCTACTTGGGGGATTCTCTTATTTATTGGTGTAGTAAGAAGCAAACAGTTATTTCTCATTCTAGTAATGAATTTAAGTATCATTCATTTGCTAATGCGACTTTAAAGTTATTATGGCTACGATGGCTTCTTGTAGATATGGGTGTTCCTTAATAGTCAGCTACTATACTTCATTATGACAATCGAAATGATATCCAAATTGCTCAGTACGATGTCTTTCATGAATGCATGAAACATATTGAAAATGACTGTCACTTTGTTTGTCACCATCTCTAGAGCAACACTCTCTTCTTACGTTCTATCTCAACAACTGAAGAACCCGCTGATATCTTTGCAAAGGCCTTCACCTAGTCGGTTCACTCACTTGCTTCACAAACTCAAGTTTGTCTCTACTCTAAGACGACCTTGAGTTTGAGCAAAGGTGTTACCTTATATGAATTATGAGCTTAAATTATTCTCAATTTAGGCTAGAATTATACTTTCCTTGGTTGTTTTAATCGTTGTGTATAAACCCTTGTACTATTCAATGTGAATCATCAAATTATCAATAAAATATCTCAGCATACAACATACCTCTGTCTGAATTATAGCTTATTACATATTTTCATTAATAAACATATGTTTCTCAAAGTAGGAATACTTTATGAAGTTAAAAAAATGTAAATATTGCTAAAGCAAAATTTTTTATACAAGAAAATGTTCTTAAGCCTTGTGAGACCCTTATCGCATTTTAAAATCTTGCACAGATCTTGAGGGAGGCAAGTACTGTTATTCTGCGACATTGATGAGGCAAGATGAAGAAGTCATGCATAAAATTAGAAAGGTGTTAAGAGTTTCTTCCCTCGAAGGAAAGTGACATCATTTTGTTATCCTTGTAAAGTTGGTGATTGATTTGACTCTACCGCCCAATCAAAGTTGGGATAAGTAAGTGACAATAACACATGGCGTTTTGACATTTTTGGATCTCCACCACCAGTTAGAAGTAATCATTCCAACAAGAAAAATCATCAAAAATAAGATTATAAATAGAGGAGTTTCGGTCAGTTGTGGGATTTTTAGTTCACTTGAAAAGAATTGAGGCAAAACTGAAGGAAGACCACAAGTTCTCTATCAAATTCATATGGTGAAGATCGTGAGGAATTTGCAAGGTATTTCGAAGCCAGGGGCTACCCAAGAAGATAATTTTGTTAGATTTTTGACAAATATGAAATTAGTTTTATTTTTATTTAAAGAAAGTGAAATATCTTCCTTATGTTTAGGATCTTTTATCAATATCTTTTAATAAGGAGTCAAAAGATCTTCCTTAAATATCTTTTTTAAAGAAGAAGATATTCCTCATATTTAGGAATATTTTGTTGTAAGTTCTTCTTTTCTTACTCTTTAAAAAGAAGAAGTTCTATGAACGTAAAAATATTCTTCACAATGGTGTTCAACAGTTTATATTTTTGGTAAAGAATCTGTATGAAGGTAAATCGATTACCTTCTGCATTATGACAGATTATTGAAGATCGTTAAGGAATTTAAGAGAGTATCAATTGATAAGAAATATGAATGAAGGCTGAGATAATTGTACTGCGGTTAATGAATTCAAGGGGAGCCTGTATTCGTCTTTGAGGTGATTCAAGTTTACCGTCAGGGGGAGCCTAAGTTTATAAGGTTAAGTATGGTGATAACTTGTTAATGTAACTTTAGGGTTAAGTTACATATTTTGAATCTCAATAATATTTCTTATCTTAGCAAAGAAGCTCCCTAGATGTAGGCTGTATTTGCCGAATTGGGTTACCAAAGTGCACCGTGTTATTTGTCTTTCGTGTACTCTAGTTATTCCTATAGTTAAATACTTGTGATATAGCTAAAGGGCATTTAACCTTCTCACTTTTCAAATTTGATCGTGAATGGTTCATCTAAAGTGTTTGCAAAACCCTTGGATTTTAGCCAATTTATAAAATTTCAAATGTTTTCGTACTTTGGGTCTTAAGTCATGATTTTCTTATCATAAACTCTTGAACCATATGTTTCGTATGATTTCTCATTCAAAATTAACTCTTGAATTAGTACCTTTATAAATTATGATAAGATAAAATGACTTTGTACCCTATACAATGAAAATACTTTATCCCTACTGTGTGATCAAGAATAGGATGCATCATTCTTGGTTCGTGATCTAATATGGGATGACCTTTGCTTGTTGTGTGATCTGACATTGGTGGATGTACCATGTGTTATAGATATGATAGAATGTTTTCACGTTAAGACTACTCTACTTAGCAGCAATCTAACAAGAGAGTGTGGTAAACGCTTGAGTTGGCATAAGGGTACAAAAAAATTATTAATCTCGCAGAAGGCTTCTGCGAAATAAATGTGCAACACAAGTATTGTGAATGATTTTTGAGAAAATAAAATTATTAATCGTCAATCAAAGAAAGAATCAACTGTTCGTAACGAATCATATGATTTTCTCTCTTAATAGCATGATTTGATTAAGTATTCCTTTTACTCTATGGTTCGATGAATTATTTTTGTCTAACTTTTAAATTTTTTTGATGTGCTCCCCCCCCCAAGGTAAAATGGAACATCCAACTTTTGTCCTGCTATTCTAATCGCCTGATGTGCTATCCTTAAGACGAGTTTGGTGACAGCGTGTAACAAGTTGTTATTGGAGTATAAGTTCTTGAAAAAAGTCTGAGAAGTGCCATGCATATAAAATGTCACGTAGTAAAGTTTTGATAGTCTATTATGCTGATGCGTTTTTGAAGAAAAGACACCAAAAGGAAGGTTGAGAAGAGGCAGGTAAAATGTGAATGGTACAAGACAATATCATGGTCATAGAATATGAAAAGAAGTTCACTGAGTTGGCGATGTATGTAATGAAAATTATGACTAATGAATAGGAGAAATGCAGACAATTTTAAGATGGACTGAGAACCAAATTTCGAGCACCAGTAACTGCTAGCAAAGACTGGTCTAAATTTTTTAAACTTGTTGAAGCTGCTTTAAGAGTTGAGTTGTATGACTGTAGGAAAGAATGATGAAAAAGCAAAAGAAAATCAAGGTTGCCATAGTATCACTAGCATGCAAACTGGTGAGCAACGTATTGAGTTTAGGCGTTTTACTCCAGGCATTCAGAAACAAAATTCCAAGTCTCACACTCGAATCCCATTAGGATGGAGAACGACTTCTACTGGAAGTTTTTAGTAAATGAATAAAAGTCAAGAGAAGGGAAATATTCCTTCATTGACTGAAGAAGCTCTTCAAAGTAACCAAGTGACTGAAGCAAATATTAACCCTAAGACAAGGGCTGAATTTACCAAGGTCTTTATAATTGTGGCCAGCCTAGGCATTTTGCTAGATATATTATCCCAATTTGGAAATCCAACACACCCAGGGACATGTGTCACAGTCTGTTAACCAACCTTATCGCCTAGAGGGACTAAAGAAGGACTCAGCGAGACAAAAGGACTTGAGAGGCCCAAGACCCAAGGGAAAAAGTTTGTGCTATGATGCCTGTGAGGCCCGAAGCAGCACTCATGTGATTATAGATCTGTTATTACTTTGTAATTCCACTACTCTTATGTTAATTGACTCGAGAGCCATACATTCTTTTATTTTCTTTTCACATGTAAAATCCCTTAAGCTTAAAATAGAACCTTTAGAAAGTGGAATGTTGATTGGTACCCCTTCAGGCAAAGTGGTTATAGTTGAATTTTTATGTAAAGGTTGTAAACTTAAAATTGAGAACATTATTTTAAAGGTAGACTTGATTTTGTTTGAACGCGAAGAATTAGACATAATCCTGGGAATGGACATCCTTACTAAATATCTTGTGATATTGGGTTGCTCCAATAAAGAGGTTGTACTGAAAGATCCCAGAAGATTTAAAGTCAAATTTGTACGAGATAAGAAAAAAAATTTAGCTAATATCATTTTAATACTTAAAGCAAGGAAATTACTAAAGAAAAGGCATATAGTTTATCACCTTGCTCGCGTGATGGATAACCAAGCGGTAGAAAAGAATCTAGAGAATGTGCTAATTGTCTGAGTATATCTAGATGTTTTTCTAGAGGAAGTAAGTGGTTTACTCCTTCAAAGAGAAATTGAATTTACCATTAAAGTAGCACCAGAAACAACTCATATTTCTGAAACTCCTTATCGCATGACACCAAACGAATTGAAGGAGTTAAAGGAACAACTATAAGAATTGCTAGAAAAAAGTTTCATTCGACCAAGCCCTTCACCCTTGAGAGCACCTGTGTTATTTGTGAAAAAGAAGGATGGATCTTTGAGATTATGTATTGACTATAGGCAATTGAATAAAATACCAATAAAGAATAAGTATCCCTTGCCATGAATTGATGATCTCTTTGACCAACTGAAGGGAGCCTCAGTATTCTAAAAAATAGATTTGCATTCTAGCTACCATCAACTGAGAATTAAAGAATTGGATATTCTAAAGATAGCCCTCACGACACGTTACGAGTATTACAAGTTTTTGGTCATGCCTTTTGGATTAATGAATGCCCTGACTTCCTTCATGAGTTTAATGAATGATCATTTAAGTGCTATTTGGATAAATATGTTATTGTCTTCATCGATGACATTTTAATCTTTCCACTGGATGCAAAGAGCCATGCAGAGCACCTAAGGATTATATTACAGCCCTGCGATAAGAGAAAATGTTCCTAAAATTTAGTAAATATGAGTTTTGGTTGAAATAAGTATTGTTTCTTGGTGATATATATTATAACTTGGCAAGTGGTGAAAGTTGATCCGCAAAATATTGAGGAAATTGAGAGGTGGGAATGGTCTAAGACTATTATAGAGATCTAGAGTTTTCTTGGTTTAGTATGTTATTAAAGGCGTTTCGTCAACGAGTTTTCAAAACTAGCCCTCCCTTTGACAACATTTACTAAAAAGATGATGCGGTTTGAATGGATAGAAGATTATGAAAAGAGTTTTTAGGATTTAAAACGTAGAATTATTACTGCATTAATACTCACATTACGAACTCTAAGAAAAAAATTTAAGGTTTCTTACGACGCATCACATCAAGGGCTGGGATGTGTTTTGATGCAAGAAGGAAAGACGATAGCCTATTCATCCAGACAATTGAAAATGCATGAACGCAACTACCCAATGCATGACTTGGAGTTAGCGGCCATCGTACATGCATTAAAAATATGGAGACATTATCTTTTTGGGGAAACGTGTAATAATTTCACTGACCATAAAAGTCTCAAATATACCTTTGACAAAAAAGAGTTAAACTTGAGACAGAGGCGTTGGATGGAATTAATTAAAGACTATGATTGCACCATAGCCTACCATCCTAAGAAGGTAAAGTTGTATCCGACACGCTGAGTAGAAAAAGCTTCCTCAAGGAAAATCAATGTAAGATAAACCTACTAAGAGAATTAAAAAGTAACAAGGCTAATCTGACTTTGGGGTTAATGGGAAATTTAAGCGTGTGATTTCAAGTTAGAACCACTTTAGAAGAAGAAATTATCAAAATGCAACAGAAAGATTATGTACTATGGAGCATAGCCGAAGAAGTGAGAAATTCTAAGCGAACTGACTATGCGTTTAGAGTGGATGACGCGTTAATAAAAGAAAAGAGACTTTTCATTTCAAATCACAAGAGGTTGAAGGAAACCATTCTGGAGGAATCATATAGCTTTGCTTACACCATGCACCCTCGAAGCACTAAAATGTATTGAACTCTAAAGGAATAATATTGGTGGCAAGGAATGCGAAAAGAGATAGTAGAGTTTGTAAAATTTTATTTGATATGTCAACAAGTCAAACTGCAATGCCAAAAACCTGGTAGGTTGTTATGTCATCTGCCAAGTCCGAAATGGAAATGAGAACACATCACAATGAATTTTCTGTTTGGATTGCCCAAAATGCTGAATGGTTTTGATGGACTATAGGTAACTATGGAAAAATTCACAAAAATGGCTCATTTTCTTTTGATAAAGAAAACCTTTTCCCTGGATAAATTGGCTAAATTGTATATAGATAAAATCGAAAGCCAGTATGGAACACCAATATCCATAATTTTAGATAGAAATTTGTGTTTCACCTCTAAGCTAAGTTTTGGCTAAAATTTCAAGAAGCATTGGAAACTAAGTTGTGATTTAGCACTGCGTTCCATCCCAGACGGATAACCAATCTACCATAACCATATAAAACTTGGAACATATGCTGCGAGCTTGCATCCTTAGTTCAAAGGGAGTTAGGACAAACACTTATTTTTTATTGAATTTTCCTACAACAAGAGTTATCATTCTAGTATTGCAATGGCTCCCTACGAATCGTTGGACGATAGACGTTACAGAACATTAATTTGTTGAGATGAAGTAGGCGAAAGGAAACTATATAGGCCAAATCTAGTCCAAGCAATGACAGAGAATGTTAAGACGATTAGAGAAAATTTAAATATTTCCCATGATAGATAGAAGAGCTATGCTAACCATTGTTGCAGGGCATTAACACATGAAGTAGGAGATAGAGTTTTTCTTAAATTATCACCTGAAGGGCATGATTCATTTTGGAAGAAGATGGAAGCTCAGTACCAGATTTATAGGACTCTTTGAAATTTCAAAACCTGTGGGACCTATTGCATATAAATTAATCTTACCCACAGAATTGTCCAAAATCTATGATGTTTTTCATGTCTCTATGCTTGGGAAATACATCCCAAATCCCTCTCATGTAGTCTCAGAACAACCTATAGAAATGCGTGAAGATCTGACTTACAAGGAAAGACCATATGTATACTAGACAGAAAAGAACAAGTGCTAAGGACAAAAGTCATCCGCATGGTCAAAGTATTAGGAACTAATCATGGTATTGAAGAAGCGATATGGAAAAATGAAAATCAAATGAAACTCAGGTACCCTAAAATGTTTCCTTAACCTATAGAATTTCAAGGATGAAACTCCAATAAAGAGGTAGTAGTTGTGAGACCCACACAACGTTTTGAAATCTTGGATAGAAAAAGAGCTGACAATGAACAACTAGGCAATCAAATAAATTTCTATATGATCAAGGGGGAGACAAGTACTATCATTATGTGACATTGGTCGCACGAGATGAAAAAGCTATGCGTTAAACTAAAAAGGTGTTAAGAGTTCGTTCCCTCGAAGGAAAGTGACATCATTTTCTTATCCTTATAGAGTCAATGATTGATTGACTCTACCGCCTAATCAAAGTAAGGATATGAAAGTGACAGTACCATGTGGCGTCTTAACATTTGAGGATCTCCACCACCAGCCAGAAGTAATCATTCTAACAAAGAAAAATCGTCGAAAATATGATTATAAATAGAGGAATTTGGCCAGTTGTGGAACTTTTAGTTTACTTAAGAAGAATTTAGGCAAAACCGAAGGAAGACTTCGAATTCTCTGTCAAATTCATCTGGTTAAGATTGCGAGGAATTTTTCAAGGAATTTTGAAGCCAGGGGCTACTAAAGAAGATAATTTGGTTATGAGTGGTTTATTTAAAATGTTCGTAAAACCTCTGGATTTTAGCCAATTTCTGAAATTTCAAATGATTTCATACTTTGAGTCTAAAGACATGATTTTCTAATATAAACTCTAGAACCATATGTTACGTATGATTTCTCATGTAAACTTAACTCTTGAATTGGTACCTTTATGAATGATGATATAATAAAATGACTTTATACCCTATACCATGAAAATATTTTATCCCTGTTGTGTGATGGGGTAAAATGCCCTATTCTTGTTGGATTGCTGGAATGATCTCAACATGATAGCAGTCTAGCTATCATATCTATAACAACAATCTAGAAGGCTTGAGTTAGAATAAGAGTACAAAGAAATTATTAATCTCACAGAAGGCTTCTACGAAATAAACATTTAACACGAATATTATGAATGATTTCTAAGAAAATAAAATTATTAATCGTCTAATCAAAGAAGAAATAAATTTTTGGCGATGAATTATATGATTTTCTCTTTTACTGACATGATTTGATTAAGTATTCCTTTACTCTATGGTTCGATGAATTTAGGCGAAAACACCCCACTCATTAGACATTTTCATCTAACTTTTCAATTATTTTGATTTGCTTCCTCCACTCCCAACACTACAACAAATAGGGTCTTTCCCAACGCAACTCCATGTCAACAAAAACCCCAAAACACGTCGAGAAAGGTTACCCAAATGTCTTAGTTGACGTTGGCATATACGTCGAAGATACTTTCCCCAACGCAGATTGCGTCGACGATGGAAAAATGTCCCCTGATGCACATTGTCAGCACGTTGAGGAACCCTTTCCCGATGTCACGTTGGGGAAAGCCTAAACTTTTGTTTCTTTTCTTTATCTTCTTTTTTTTCTTCTTCTTCTACTTTTTACGTTCAGTTTCAATTGCATACTTCTATTATTCTTTTAGTTTCTTCGTGGGTTTTTGTTTTAACTTTGTGTTTTAATATGGATTCATAAACACAATTTGCAGTGCTATGGATTCTGGCTCTGCTATGATTTGAAAGGATACAGTGAAGCTAAAAAGTTGAAATATAATAGAAAAATAAAAGAAAAGAGAAGACTATCGGCGGTGGTGGTAGTTAAGACAGACGGCGATGGCAGCAAAACTCTCCTCCTGTCCCTCTCTCTTGGCCAATTTTGGGTTTATTTTTGTTTTGCATTTTGTTCTGTGCGAAGAGAGAATAAATAGTGTGAACTTTCTCCTGCGTCTTTGAAAACCTCGAGGAAGGTACCTTTCGTCGACGTATGAAGTACAAAAGTCAGGGAAAGTTTAAATAATAAATTTATTATTTAAACTTTTCCAACGTGCCCCTTGCCACATGTTGAGAAAAGGTGACCGTTGTCACTTCAATACGAATACTTTCCATGACGTGTTCCAAGTTGCACATCGAGAAAAGGTTAAACAATAACTATTAATAAAGTTTCCTCGACGTGCCCCTTGCCATTTGTTGGGAAAAGTTAAAATTTGTCGCCATAATTTCTACTTTTCCCGACGTGTGACAGGTTGCACATCAGAAAAGTCTAAAATTAAATTTAATCGTTCACTTTCTGCAATACACATAATGTTACACCGTGAAAAGCTGTGACGCACGCAATTTTATGTCATAAATGAACAAGATGTCACGAAAAGTCTAAAATTAAATTTAATGCATTTACTTTCCATGACACACACAATGTTACGTTGTGGAAAGGGACTTTCTGCAATGTAGAGGAATAAGACGTCGCAAAAGTCTAAAATTAAATTTTATGCATTTACTTTCTGTGACGTTTGACAGGGTGACGTCGGAGAAAGTGAATGCGTTAAATTTAACTTTAGACTTTTTCCGACTCAATAGAATATGCAAAATCCAACCAAAGAACAAGTGAAAGAGAAAGAGCCCCATTCCAAGCTCCTCAGCTACCATATAGGTTAGCTCAAGTTTTTTCCCCCATGAGTCGAGTGATCCAATAGATATTTGAGTGTGCCTATTCATCCTATCTGCCTCCTCTTGTATATTTCTTCAAAAAGAAATTTTATCTCTTCAGACTACATATTGTTTTGCTAAAATTAATTAAGGAGGTGCTATGAGTTCACCTTTTTGAAAGAACGACAAAACTATGTGTTATGCTAAGTTCTTTTTCATTGCATGGGGTATGATCTAGATAAGAGAAATAAACAAAGCCTATTTTGGCACAATTTTGTTAGATTGGAGTCATTTTCATAGTTATTTTTGGACCTTTTTTATGCCTTTGTTTTTCCTTTCGTATTTTCCCATGTAAATTCCATTTATCAAAAAGAAATAAAAAATCAACTTCCACCAAGCACTCAAATTCAGTAACTAAAGGAAAAGAAAAGATATCCAAAATCATTAAAAGAGTAGTACAATTCCTATATTTAGTTCGAACATGCATAAATTATATTTTAGCAAAAACCAGAACTTAAAAATAAGCATTTAATGTCATAAAGGCCCCAAAACTCCAATTTCTTAATATCACAAAAATTTAGTTCCAAGTGCAAAATAGGATGTAGACTTAGCTAAAGCTACAATTACCTAACTTGTAAACTTTTATGAATTTTTACATAGAACTCAATAGTAATATTAGGTTTTTGCTTCTCCAAATGGACCATAAATTTTGAAAGAAAGAAACATAAGCAATCTTTGAGAACCAAGAAATGACCAAAAACCCATCTCTACAATTTCAAAACAGCCAACTGAGCAAAACAACCAAATGAGCAAAGTGCTTACCTTTTAAAAAATCTTCTTTCCCACCTTGCAGTTCCAAGGTGATCAATCTTTGAGAAGGATTGAGAAAGATGGAATCTTCATTTACAATTAAGAGTATATTAAAATAGCTCAATTTCAGAATTTTGACAAAATACTGCAGCTGTACAATTTCATTTATCAAATGATATCTCCAAGGAAAAAAGAAGCAAACAAAAGATAACGTTCTTACTGTTAACTAGGTATTAAGCTTCCTCCTTAGTAAATGCCCAATCATTCCTCCACCGGCAATTTTAGTAAGTATTCCCACAAACTGGTTAAGAAGCCAAACAAAGAGTTTATAGTAAGAAAAATGAAGAAAAAAAAGCATTTCAGGCATTGCTCAAAATAACCATGCTTCATAAATAGCCTTAGTAATTGCCCGATCATTCCTCCACCAACCATGTATGGTATATAACTTCTAATTTAAATAACCCACCTTTCCTCCATTGTAGTCCACCGAAGGCTGTTATATCAAATCCACAAGAGAACTTACAGCTGTTTTCTTTGCTTGTCATTTGGATGTGGAGATTCCTTAAAAAACTTGAAACCAATTTCCACCCCTACATTTCTTCAACAACTAATATCATACACACACACAGATACTTACAAACATTTGCTATATAAAAGTAAAGAACATCTAATTTGATCCATGATATATAGTGTAATAATCTGTTGTGTTATGTACATTTGGCTTAAAAGAATACAATTTTTATGTTGTGGTTTCAATATGTATTAAGAAGTTGACAATATTCCTTTTTTAAATATTGCTTTTATGGTAGGTGAAAATCTAATATTTCTAATTGGATGTTGAAAAAGTTCTTAAAAACTATTAAAAGTTGAACAAACATATTACATAGTGTTCTCTCTTTAAATTTTGCTTAGCTAAGCACGTGTACTTTTTTTTTTTAATGATAGTCATCAACTTGGTATAATCAAGTTGCATCATTTTTTTGTCTAAGCCTACCTAGCACTACTCAATATATGACACTATTTTGTGAGCTTATTCAAACTAAGATCCAAACTATGCCCCATCCAGGTAATCAACTTAAATTGAAGAAACCAACTTGTAAAACGCTAATAAACTTAATATAAACCAAACTGAAAGTTATAAAGTTTGAACCTTCCCTCTGAAAATTAAAGAAAACACAATGATTTTAAACTAGTTTTTAACCAGCCTTATTTAATTAAGAAAAAAAGAGAAAGAAGAATATGCTGTAAATGAAGTTGCCTTATATTTCATCAGTTACATTTCTAGTTCTTTTTAATACACAACACCAAGCCTAGCTCAATTATAATAAAAACACCAATAACACAGATAAGTACAATGCTAAAACCTACAACTTCAATCCTCAATCCATATATTAAATAGTCAAAGCCAGTGAACCAAGTCGAATTAGCAATTGGCAAGTTGTCACGTATAAGAACATGAACAAACCACACACTATTCAAAAAATAAAACCTCAATGACGCAAGCAAAGAATTACCTTTTGCAATTAATTGATTGCAAGAAGATCCATATTCCAATGCAGTAGGCCCCCAAACAAAGATTTTCATGAGCATGAACTTTTACTTCAAAAATATCGAACTCTTCCTAAGAAACAAAAAGACACACACACATTCATATACATTTAATTATAAGCCAGTCACATATAACATAAATGTGATATAATAACCATGAACTTACCTCTTTGCTGCTTCAGTTTGTTAAAAACTATTTGCTTAAACCTTTACTTATGTGTCGTTCGGGTTGAATAAAATTATGTCAACAAAATAGATCCACAAAATACATAAATTTTTTTATATATAATCTGACGCTAAGCACGTTGTATGTAATTAGAAAGGAACTCCGCCAATTCTGATCTAACTTCATCGATTTCATCTTACGAGTATATACGAGGTAAACTTTTCATCTATAGACAATAAAGTGGTCAAGAATGATTTTGATTCCAACCAATGACATAACGATAGTTTTAAAATTCTAATACTTATAACATCTACAATAGAAGTACTCTTTGACAAAATTATGTCACGCATGAACCGCATGACATAAAACCCGCATTCTACCACCCCATTTTGTTTTGGACACTGTGGATGCACAATCAACAACATACGTGTGAAACGTTAAAATTAATAACTAATTTACAACTATCCCATTAGATGACCTATGAAATAATATAAGATTGTTATATAATTAAAATAGTTGCACACAGAATAAAGAAAGTAACAATAATAGTATGACATACATTTGAAGTACTTCAGTCATGTCTGTGTCAATTCGGTTCTTCAACGGGTCAATCCAGAATGCAACACCCTTTGTAGGATTTACATCGACCAAAGTCCAGTGATTGCTAGGAAAACGTTTCCACCATTATTAATTCATATTTGACAAGTGCATTGGAAACATGAAGGACAGTGAAATTATCATGATCATGCACTTACCCAGATTTGTAAGGGAATAATACTATTTGGTCATACTCGGCTCTGAGCAGTCGAGCATTCAACAACTGTGCACGCGATTCTTTGTAACTTAAGAAACTTACAGATCCAACATCCATGAACTTGTATAAGCTTAAACTTCTTACTTCTTCCATAATTGTATGAAGGTACCTGCACAATTTCAATGGACTTACAATTAAAACGAGATCGTACATCATGTAAACATCAAGTACGTATATATAGTAAAAGGAAATCTTACATCATGTAAGCATCTAGGCATGTTGTGCATATTAGCTGCATTAAGGAGAAATCTCTCAGTGACTCAATCATAATATAACATTTTCTCCTCACACCGAATATCTCAATGGACGTGTTTAGTTGAATTGATGACCCCTTATGTTTAATTAGTCTTACCAAACACCAAAGTGCCATTGGAGCACGTAGATATGTTATGCTAGAGAATATGGACGGATCCTTGCTGAAGCCCACAATATCCTTGTATCACAAAGATTATAACTACTGTTAGTATAAAGTGATGCATGAAATAGCAATGCAATAAAACACTCAATTACCTTGTCATTCCAAGTAAGAATAAAATGTTGTGGCCACATTAAATGTGAACCCACTTCCTGCATCATTTTAGTGACTCATTCCTTTGTTAGGATTGAAATTGTACATTGACCATCAAGAACAACATCTACCGACACTTTATGTTGTCGCTGTCACCTTCAGCATCAAATATTATCCAGTGGGCAATGATATTATCTTCTGTTTCAAACCTCAGTATACACGAGATTCCAACCTACACAGAAGTATATGTTAAATATGTGCACGTATATTTAGTAAAAAATTGTCGACTTAAGTAGTAAAGTATACGTTCAACTAACCTTCAAGTCATTTGATCTCGTATCCCCCACATCATCTTCTTTCTTCACTTCAGTCATGTCATCTATGACTTTCTCTGGTACTGAATCAGAGCGTACATCTTTAACCTCATCATCTAAATCTCCTTCGATTGATGGTGTTCCTTTTGAACACATACTAGGTTGTTCTTCTTCATCTCCTTTCCCACCCTTATCTTTTTTCGTTCTTTCTAGCTCCGCTTCTAACTCCATAATTCTTTAGGCCATTTCATCCCGTCCTCATACACCATCTTCTCCTCGTTACTTTCTTTACATTTTGATTCCATCGAGGGTATGAAAATACTTTTTCTTTCTGACGTACTTCCCCACGCCTCGGAGTATGCCCGAACGATCTTTCCCACCCAATGCTTGGATGATTACATCGTCACCAAACTACGTCCCTTTTGGTTGCACAATAGATCGTCCTAACATAGTAGAAAAATGGAAACTATAAGTTGCGAAACCATGCAAACAAAAAAATAAATAAGGAACTAAAATTTTGTCAACGCGTTAACTTAAGATAACTTTGGCAACGTCCTTCATCTCTTTATCTGAAAACACTCCCTTATGATCAAAGCGCGCATGTTTCCATACTATTTATCGATCTACTTCATTGGACGAAGAAGACGGACGCTACATAAAAAATTGATGTTATATAAGTATAAATATATAACATAAACGTAGATTAAATACATAGCAAGATTTGCAAGTGTACATATAATAGTAGTTAACATTTAGAGAAACAATAACAACACACATAGGAGTTGGTAACATAGATCACTACAACTAATTTGCAATTCTTTAGATTAGAATTCAATCTTTCAATTATGCTACCAATGCATTTCATGTTTTCAAATTATAAATCAAATAGATCATTCGTAACACAGTTTATTGATCATAACCTACATTGCATCTTAACATAAAGTTTGTTTTAAAACTAAAATAAAAAACAGCTTTGAAAAAAGAACTCAACAGCAAAAAAGAATAAGTGAAATCTACTATACACCTTTATCCCCCAACGGAACAACTTCAGGGCAGTTTAGTATCATAGTTCATTCAAACATAATTCTATTTTAAAGTTACCTTTGTACATACATGTTATAAATTACTTAATAACTATTACTTTTTATTTCAAGTACTTCAATTTCAGATTACTAAAGTTGTACTACCAACTCCAAATACAGACAAAATCACGTGCAATTAGGTATAATAGAAGGCTTCTAATCAAATAAAACAAAATTGTGACTTACCAACTCCTCAACAAGATTTTGCATACCCCTTGCGAGATGTTCTATGGTTGTATTTGTATAGCTTTCTTTTCAGTTTACCTTCATCACTATTTTTTCTGTAGTAAAAATTGTATAAACTTGATTCAATTAACATACTTGGGTAACAAATTGTACATAAAGTATAACAAAATGTTTTAATCTTTATACTCACATCAAAATCTTCCTTCAACCGTGAACCCACAAATTCAATCCAATGGTCTTGATCGATAAATGAGTACTCCGCTGGTAGGTGTTTTAATTTCTCTGCATCGTCCTTAAATGGCAGTACGTATGTAGTTGTTAATCTGGACTTGAATTCGCAAAAGCATACTCCCACATTTTGAAGTATACTTCTCTTCGACTTAGGGTCAAGAATGAAGTCGGCCTCCAATGTGAAAAACACATCAAAAGTATTAAATCTGTTCTAGTGGGTGGTTTATTATACGTAAACTCACTTAGAAGGACTTTTACCTCAATTAGTTTATTGATCTTCTCCTTCATCTCTCATGCCAGCTAGAGTACGAGCTAGGAACGTGAAACCTTACGATCGTTTCAATAAAACTTTTCAACTTCGTTGCATTCTATTCAATAGGTTGACCTAGTTCGTTGTACTGAATAACCATTCTCTATCCCTTACTACTTACACGTGTTATATCCTTCATTCCCGTAGGGCCACGTTTCTTTTTCTGCTACTAGTTTCCCCTCTTTCATGGGGTGGAGCAAGTTGATCGTTATTTGAATGAACCATTACTGCAAACATAAATGTGATTTAAAACATAATCCAACAGACTATTAGTAGCAATACTCATGTAATTGTAAATGTGAATTGTGAAATAACCAAAAAGTCTTAACATAACTAAAAAATCTAATTTTAGGACCAAAACATGATTTTCATAATTAAACGTTAATCAACGGTTGGTTCTCAAATAAACTATGAAACAATTCTTACTCACTTACTTACGTAAAGTTCATAATAAATATGGTAAAACACATAACAGTTTCAAATTAGAATATCTACTACACAAAATCTCTAAAATTTGAAAACAAAGAAACTGTTGAACATGAAATGAAAACTTGATAACGGTAGATTCTGGAGTAGTCATATCTGAAAATGGAATTGTCCTACAAAGAAGAAAAAATGACAATGATTCACTCTATGTAATGAACATTAAATAACACAAGCAAATAACAAAGTATACGCATCTTACTATACTTACTTCTCAAAGTCAATTAGTAACCCATGTGTCTTCACAGTCAGATCTAGCATATGTTTCACCACCTTCATCAATATCACGTGTTGTGGGGTAAGAAGAGAGTGGGGGATAGTGGGGTAACATGTCTACTATGTCATCATCAACACATTTGTAGGGAAGTCCTTCTTGGGTGGCATTACAACAACGGACCATCTTGCATCAACAGAATCTGTGATATAGAATACTTGTCTCCCGTGTGTGGCAATAATGCACGAACCTGAAGAGTGGCCAATTTGGCTATGGTTCCGCCAGTGTGAAATTAAGATCGTCCTTTTCAAACACCAGCATTATTTTCAACCCAATTGCATTTGAAAAGGACAACCTTAAACGTATTGTAGTTGACTTTCCAAATCTCTTGAATGGTTCCATAGAAAGACATGTCACAAACGATCGGGTTTTTGTCCTTTGCACTAGACACTTACATTGTTGTTGTGACTAACGTAATCTCACTGTTTTGAACAGTTCGATGGTCATCACGAGACTTTGTGTGGTAAGAAGATCCATTAATTATGTACTCATTATACTTCATTAAAGTAGGGTGGGGTCCATGTGCAAGCCAACGTATAGTGTTCGAGAGAACCTTTCCTTCTTGTAGTTCACTCATCACCTATTAAAGAGAATAGTCAGTCGTTCTAAATATTGAACAATTAAATGAAATGAAAATGCATTTTGATTGTTTAAGTACTTGATCCCTAAACCATGCACCGAATGATCGATTATGCTCAATTTGTAGCCATTGTTCATTTTTTGCTATTCTTCGATTTTCCATTTTTAATTGATTCAAATGTTGTCTACAAAATGTTTCATACTTTAAAATGGTTCCTTGAGGATAAATTGATAGCAATATATAATCATTTGAATGCTTACTCTACGTATGGGTGCACTTCTCTAATGTTCTGTAAACGTTAAGATGTGCTTGTACTACTACAAAATATAGTTTACTTGACACTAGGTAGTTTTATAGACTTGATGTTTTTATTAAAAAAACGTCAAGTATTCACCATTTTAAATGAAAAACTTCAAGTATAGTTTAAAAAACTCTGAGTTTTCACAGAAATTTCCGAACTATTTTAAGTTAGGTTTTACTTGACATTTTTTTCGCGTCAAACATAAGGGAGATTTTAGTTGACGTTTTTTTTGAGTCAAGTATAGCTACCTTTTACTTGACGCGAACAAAACGTCAAGTATAGTTTGAAAAAAGTAAAATTTTTACGATTTTTTTAATTATTTTACATTAGTTTTTACTTTACGTTTTTTCAACGTTAAGTATAGTGTCCATTTTACTTGACATTTTTTTAACGTCAAATATAGTAAATGATTTTAAATTGATAAGTATAAAAATATAAAATAATACATTTTATTTCCCTCTTTAATCAAATTAAATTATTAAAATAAACTTATTAATACAATCAATCTTATAAATAAATTTATTAATAATTATTTTTAAAAAAAAAACAAAAATTTCCTTTTCCCCCTCTTATCTTTTTCACTTCCCCATTTTCTCTCCAAAGCCCCCTCTCCTACGTTTTTCCCTATCTCCTTTTCCATCTCTTCTTTCATATTCAACTCCACCGCAACCATCCGTAAGTCGTCGCAACTCGTAGTCATTGCAACTCCTTCAACTCCCCGTCGCAGGTCCATTCGGAAGTCACCTAGGTCCATCCGTGCCGTCCAGTTTCGTTCGCAACCCCCATCGCAACACCATCACAACTCCTCCGTAAGCCATCATATCTCCTTCGCAAGCTGTCGCATCTCCTCTGCAAGCCGTTGTAACTCCGCCCGCTGCACTATTGACCTTTACTGCGGTCTGTCATGTTCCCACGACCATCGATGCTCCCCGATCCATGACCCGGCTCGTTGCTGCTTCCCACGACCTATGGTAGTCCACTCCTTCCACGACCCACGGCACAACGACCCAAGGTTTGTGATGTTTTTTGATCTAATTAGATTTTTTTCCTTCGCTTTTTTCTTTCATAAGTTTAATATGTGAGACTTTTAGAGTTTTCTAAATGAAATTGATTAGTGTTTCTAGGTTAGATTCTAGGTTAGTCCACTACTTAGTTTATCTTGAATCCATTTCTTGCATATTGATTTATCTTGATATGCTTTGTTTGGGCATGTAAAATAAGATTAAGAACAAGGGCTCCTACGCTTAAATTATCACATTGTATAATAGTTTTGGAAGAAGAACAATCAAATTAAGAAAGAAGCTAATTAATCCATATTATTTTAGAAGTAACATGAGCTAAGGTTCGATATTCATATTTAGTGCTTAAGCATGCCACGACGATTTATTTCTTTGATGATCAAGAAACAAGATTAGTCCTATATATGGCCTATTGTGTAAATGTGAGACTTTTATGAATGAAATTGATTAGTGACACTTTTCTTAATGAAATTGATTAGTGTTTGGATTCATGTGAGACTTTTCTGCTTAGTTTCTAGGTTCATGTGAGACTTTTCTTAATGAAATTGATTAGTGTTTGGATTCACTTGAGGCTATTCTGGATGAAATTGAATGTTTTCTCATGATTCAATGAAATTGATCTTATTATATATGACCATTTCAAAGTTTATAAGTAAAATCAAGCCATTGTGTGTTGTTTGCATCCTTTGGGTTAATAGTAAATAGCAATAGTGCATTTTTGTTAGCTTAAAGTGTTATTAAGTATGCATTTTTCAAGCTGAAATTGTATTTTTTTAGTAATTTGATGAATACCATGAGTTCATTTAGTCATCTTGCGACTATCTTTGATTGTTGGTGCATGCTAA
>JBBPDI010000005.1:11425018-11454236 GCA_037974545.1 Cucumis variabilis
TCTAGGTTCTTCAACAACTCTTGTTGAAGATTCAGTAGTTTCATTAGAAAGTTCATTTAATACTATCTTACTACGCGATTTGTGCTCCCTTATGTGGTCCTCTTCTAAAAATGTAGCATTTGTCGATATAAACACTTTATTATCTTTAGGATCATAAAAGCAACCACCTCTAGTTCCTTTGGGGTAGCCTACAAATGAACATAATTTTGAACGAGATTCCAATTTCTTAGGATTGGTCTGAAGCACATGTGCTGGACAACCCCATATTCTAAAATGACGTTAGCTACCTTTACGACCATTCCATAATTTCAAAGGTGTTTCAGAAACACTTTTCATAGTTACTGGAAAAGAAGGAAAGTTTTTGTTAAGTGTTAAGATTTAAGGGTTAGGCGTTTTGGAGGCTATTTTGGTGGTGTGTAGACGGCTAAAAAGGATGGAAATAACTTCTAAATAAGTTTTATTGGATATTTAGAGCATGTTAAGGCGTTTAGAGGTTAGTTGCTTGTGCTTTGGGTGGCCAAAAAAAGGAAAAAAACCTCTAAAGAGTATAGTAGACGTTTAGGCTTGACAAAGTGACTAAGGCATGAAGGAAAGCTATCAAGTGAGAAGAGAACCTTCAAAGGAGTGCCATGGGCGAGAAAGGATGTTATTGAGAGGTTAGTGTAGGCGAAAAGAGGTTAGGCGAGAAGGCATGTGGTTGAGAAGCATGACATGTGAGAAGAGCTTGGAGGTTAGCAAGACAATGTCACTAGGCATTTTGGACTTTTCAAGGGACATTTGGCATTTTGGTTAGGTGAGATGATGAATAGGTGAAGGCAGTAAAGTGCTTTACAGGTTCCCTTGCATGCTTAACTTAGATTTCGGCTAGTAGGAGGTGTTAATAAAGACTCATGTAGGGTTCAGTATAAATAGGTCACTTCAATTGAGCATTTCTCCTAACTCACTCGTGCGTTTTAGCTAAAATTACTCTAAAAAGATCAAAAGTTGAGTCTAGTTTCTATATTAGGGCTGCTAGATGATGTTGAACAAGGAAGGCTCGAGTTTATGTAGAAGAAAGGAAGAAAGGTTGGATTTTAAGGGAATTTGAGCAAGGTGGACTTCCAGAGGGCTGTAGCGTTCATCCTTTGGAATCTGAAGCTAAACTTTTAAGGTAAGAAATTTAAGACATTTTTAAGAATTTTTTTAGGAGGAAGTTTCCTTAAAAGAGTTCTCAATTTTTATTTATGATTTTTCAAAGTGAGGTTATATTTTTGGATGAAAAATGAGGTTCTGGGCAAAGGATAGTTGGTCGAGTGACAAGGTAAGACTAGGTGAGATGGGCAGGCATTTTGTTGTTAAAAGAGGTTAGTGTGTGTGAAGATTGGTGTTGGATGCATGGCTTATACGCGAGGTATGCATGACGAAGGAATCACTCGAGGAAGGCTACGCAAGAAGCCAGACACACGACCAGGTGAGGCACGCGACATGCCTGTGCGTGAGGTTTGCACATAGGAACATGTAGCGCACGTGGCAGACCTCTTGTAAGGTTAGCACGGACAGCCCAACGCTCATGGCCAAGGCCCTACCGTCCACTCATACGCACCAAGCAGTGTCATGAGGCTTTTTAGGCAGTTTTTGGAGTTTTAAGTACACTTTTGATATTTTCTTGATCAAAGTTAATTGAACTATTTTACCATAATTTCAGGTCAAGAAGAGATCATGCATATTTATAAGCCAATGATTTACGCTTGTATCTGTGAGTGAAAAATGATTTTGCTAAAGTGATTTAAAGCATGTTCTTAAGCTAGTATTTATGAATGATTTATGTTAAATGTTTAAGCTATTTCATGAATGTTTTTCAAGCATGTTATGATTAAAGTATTTATTTAAGATTACTGTTTACTGAAGTATGTTTAAGGATTATTGAAAATGAGTTAAAGGTTGTATACTATAAAAGGATTTAAGGTTTACGGTTTCATAAATGTTTTATCGAAACCAAGATGTATCAAAATTTCCCTAATGGGGTAAGATTAAGAGGTGTCGAAGATAGGTAAGGACACTTATTTGTAGGAATGAGTTAGGGACACTTATCTCGTAAGAATGAGTTAGGGACACCTACCTTAGGAATAGTGATTGAGGATGCCCATCTTGATATTTATGGACAAGCTGGTCTAGAGTAATCTCTACTATCTCGTAAGAGTAGATGCTTGAGTTTTGAGTAGGAAAAGCAAAGTTTTATGTTACTGTTTTCCAAATGCTTTAAGACTTAAGCTCTTATGTTATGATTATGATTTATTGTTTACTGTTCAAAGGATTCCTGAAGTAATGTTTCAAAGGTTTATGAAAAGTACTAAGAAAAGTTACCACTCATTAGGCTCGTTTAGCTTATACTCTTCAAAACGTTTTTCCACTTCCCAAGTAGAGGCCATGTGGTCGGAGCTTTTATGTTTAAAATTTTTGTGTTAAGTGCTTGTTTTCTATTTCATGCTTAGATTTTCTCAAGTACTCTTTCCGGAGATTATCATTATTAGCTCTAAAAGTATCGACTGCTGAATGGGGAATTATGATTATTCTATAAAATTTGCATTTCTAATCATGCATTGTTATTTATGATAAAAACATTGTCGTGCAAGTTTTGCCCTTTTTCGCCCAAGTATAAGCAAAGAGAAGTATTAAGGTAAATCCTGGGTCGAACTCAGGGAATTTCAAGTTCCTAATTTATCTAAATACGTGCAATATCATGAAGTATAAACTATACAGTGAAATATATAAACAACATATATGGTTTATCCTAACTATTTACACTACGGTGCTTGGTGATGCAAGGTAGAAAAAGATGATCACAATGAAGATAAGGCGAGGAAGGAAAGTTAAATTACCAAATAGATTAATTGATGTTTCAATACTTCGAAGCGATATAACTGTGCATTAACACGAATTAAGGCGAACACTTCTCAGTGTGATACCATACTTGCTCGCCTTTCAGATGCAAATACACGGGTTCAATGATATTATATCTCTAATCATCGTGCATGTAATGATAGTAGTTAATCCTTAATTAAGGTACATGCCTCTCATCACATTTTGCCACACACATTGACCTCTCAGTAATGTGTGCAAAGGACGAACTTAGCAATGAGAATACATTACTGCATTCTCTTCACCACTTGCTTAGTTAAGAGCGGTTCTCACATACTTAATGATTATGATCTCTACTTTTTCTCTTCTTTCGAATGAAGAAGGTTAAAATGCTCACCTTTAACTAAACAAAACTCTTACTACATGCACTATAATTTTCTAAGTATCAAACACATCACTCATTACTACATAGCAATTTAATCATATATATATATGGAAGAGATAAGGAAGATAGGAGAGTGGAAGAAAAAATGCATTGCTTTTATACATAACATTTTAGGCCTTTCGGCCTTAACATTTTGGTTATAAAACAACACAATATAAAAACAAGAAAATGGAAATACAATAGAGGTGGTACACCACAGAGTTTGATCTCTTATTCTCTTTGGTTTTGATTTTTGCCTAGATGGAAGGGAGATTAATGGAATTGGTGGATCTCTCCTTCTCTTTTTTCCTTTAAGCTCTTACCTAAACTTACGTTAATGGGGGGGAGGGGGAATGAAGAATGTAAGGAACTTGCTTTTTTGGCCGGTTTGTGCACACTCTCTTTTGAGTGAGAAACTCTATTTATAAACATGTAGTGGCATGGATAAACTAGCATGTGCCATTAAGATTGAAGAAAAGTTGTAGCTGTACTGTACAGTTTAGCCTGTTCATCCTTTTCTGACTTTTTCGCTAACTTCTTTTATCTGTTAGTGACTTGGTCACTCTTCATCAGCTTCTTGCGTTGAAGATGTTGGTTGGATTACTTTGCGTTACGTTGTGCTGCCTCGCTCTTTCTCACCTAAAATCCTACGATAAAAGCATTGAAACATCGTAAGGGTGAAGTTCTTTTGTGGTAAACCTCTCGCAGAGTAATTAAATTGCCTACTTTTTCTCTTTGCTTTCTCCTATTTTCATGTGATAAGACCATACTATTTTACTTAAGAGGCTACAATAACATATATTTCTACAAGTTATCATTAAGCTTCCGTTGTCGTTTGTCATTTGTTGTTTATTATTTTAAGGGTTAAGTTAAGGGTCAGATGGTATCATTCTTAAAGTGGGTGATATCGGTTGGATTCATGCCACGTGTCGGCCCAAGCAAGCAGGTGCTTGATGGGGTGTGTGACATTTTACATGCAATGATCATATCCACTCGCATAATGAAAAGATTCATGAAGAGTATTTTGCATACAATGATCCTGAATCAATGACACATCATGTGGATTAAACTTAAAGCATTATACCAACATAGGTAACAAAACTATTTTGTCATACCGCTGAACCTTTGTTGTCTAGAATTAAGAGTCATGACTAAGTCTATGGAGATGACCAATTAGGTCAGGTTGTAGGCACGGTTGAGTGAGATTGACTCATACAAATCCACAAACTAAATATACAAACAAACAAACTACAACCAAGCTAAAGAGGCTAAGTTGTGTGAGATTAACTAGCAACAAGTGTTGATCTCACCGGTATACCGTAGTATACTCCACCATAAGTCTGAAAGCAAATTCTTCCAAGCAGTGAGTCATCGATCATGGTCATTGTATGGTAGATGCTCACTATGTACCTCTTCGTTATTTAATTGCTAAGTTCTCGTTGAGTACAAGTTTTCCTATTGCTTGTCCAAGTGTAAGCGAAACAATAGGTTTCCTGGGTAATCTAGGGTCGAACATAGAGAATTGATATCAAAATCTTAGTTATAGGATCTACTCTTCAATTGGGTGGTATAAAAGAGTAATCTATACAATATAAATGAGTGTAAGTTAAACTATATCTACTTATCTATGAAGGGTAAAAGTCCTAGACAGCGAAATATTTTACAGAACCATTCATTAATTTTATTTTTGGGAATCCTAAAATATCAATACATTGACAACATAATACAGAAACTAATTTTCTTATTACAACTTAAAGACTAAGCATGCTTTTAAATTAAAAGATACAGAGAATGTAAACTTACGTAGTTTGACGCCTCTAAATCTACAAAAACTCCAAATTAGGACACCACCCGTCAGAAACCTTCCTATCCTCTGGGATGAGATTGATTTGTGGGAACCAATTGGAATGAGAAAAATGTTTAAAGAGAAACTATTTTTGCAGAGAGCAAAAGCATGCGCTTGATTAATTAAGAAAAACTGTTTTTCTTCAGCATATTTATAACTCCCTTTCCCTGAGGGAGTACAAGAGAATCATGAGATTCTATTAATTTAAAAAATATTAAATTAATAGAAATTTTGAATGTAGTACTTAATTAATTAATCAATTAATAATTCATTTAAATCATATTTAATAAATATCTCTATAATATCTTATAGTTTAAAATTAATTTAATTAAATCATATTAAACTAAACTATTAATTAATTGTCCAATTAATAAATAGCTAAATTAAATATATTATATTTAACTTAAATTAAATTTGAATCATATTCAAATATAAATTTCTCTCATAACCAATAATTTTAAATATGAATCCAATTCACATTATTAATATTTGAACTCATTCAAATAATTTATCTCTCATAAATTAATTTTAAATCATATCCAAAGTTAAGTTTATTTAATAAAGTTTCATTAGAATATATAAACTTTATATTTTAATGTATCACTATACGTTATACTAATTCTCAGTATAAATTTGAACATTTTTAAATTACAACTAATATAAATAAATCTCATTACCCTTTACGAGATAAGAAGATGACCTAATGGACCTACAGAGTAGAAGCTACAACGATATAAAATTGCAACAATATTCATTAACTGTGTGTACACTCCACTAAAGACCCATAACTGAGCTCTTCTCACTGTAGATATATTTTTGTGTCCACTGATATAGACCAATAAAAGTAAGTTAGTACTTTATGAGAGTTCGTAACACCATACAAATCAAAGAACAATCCCTTACGAACAGGAGTTCATAATACACTTAGGATTAAGACTAAGTTACCTAGGTTATCCTAATGAAACAGAAACCTAACTAGTTAATAGAGTTTCATCTAGTGGTTTATATTTTGTATTTCGGTCTTATGCAAACTCATTGCATAAGATACCTTCACTGGCATGTCACCTACACGAACACGTTGGATCATTGCGTTTGGATCAAATACAAAGTGAGTCGTATCCATAATGTTACCAGGATAAGGTATCGAGCCTTATCCTTATACTATAGACCCTTTAAGCTCTCGAACATTAATCCCAATATGTCTCTACATACTATTCAAAACTCATTAAACATCTTAGAATGTTAGTTTATTGGATTTGGGTTATTAAGAAAAAACTAATGATAAACTCATTAAACTTTTTAAGATCTTAAAAGGATTAGTTTTAAATGAAGTTAATACAAGGAAGTGGACTTGAGAAGGGTCATGGTAAGTATGTCATGGTAGGTAGAAAGAAGAAAAGTGATGATGGAATGGTTTAAGAGTTAGAGAGAAGTTAAGTTAAAAAGGGAAAATTTGGCTAGTCCATGGATTTGACGTTTTGACCATGGTAGGTGGCCAAAGGAAGAAGGACTAATCTCTAAAGAGGTTATTATGGACGAGAAGAAGACTTGTTAAGGCCAGACATGAAGGCATGTGAAATGAGGTTTGTGGCTTGACAAAATAGGTTAGTTTTGCTTTAGCTTGGCGTTTTGTCATGTCTTTAGACACTTTGGCATTTTGGCTAGGCGAGATGATGAAAAGGTGGATTCAGTGAAGTACTTTATAGGTGTCATGTGCATGCATAGGTCAAATTTCGACAAGCAGAAGCTATCAAGAAAGTTTCATGCACGACTCAGTATAAATTGGTTACTTCATATTAAATTTTCTCCCAAATTACTTGAGCATTTTCACTAAAATGGGTCTTAAAAGTTCATAATTGTGTCTATTTTCTAAGTAGATGTTTCTGGACAATTTTGAGAGAGGGAAGATTGAATTGAAACAATAGAGAAAGGTCATTTTTAGGAGAAATCTGGGCAATCTTCACTTCAAAGAGGCTATAGAACTCAATACATAGAGATTGTGGCTGAAATTTTGAGGTAAAATAGTTGATACATTTTTTAGAAACTTTGTAGAAGGAAGTAGTTTCATTTGAGTTCTGGAGTTTAAGATGTTAGCTTTTAAAGTATAGTTAAGGTTCTGGCTGAAAATGAGTTTCTAGGCAGTGTGGGTGGTTGGTCGAGTATTAAGCTAGGTGAGATGGGCATGATTTTTGGTTGAAAGAGGTTAATGTGTACATTGGACTTGTATTGGATGCACAGTCCACATGCAGCAAGTCTTGCGCTCGAAGAAGACGCGCAAGAAATACAAGGAAAGTGCATGGCAAGAGTTGCATGCGCAAGATGGCCTATGCAAGATGTAATAGATGCACGCGACAAGGCCCCTTGTGAGATTAGCACGTGACTGGCCTACGTAAACCATGCGTGTGTGCTAGCTGTAACAATTACATATTTCAAATACGAAACGAGCGATTGTGCATCACTTGTTCTTACTCAATCAACAAGTCAGCTGGTCAAAATCCAAAAATTGTAGACAAACTCGTGATATGATGAAGCCTCCCTTCAAGTTCTTGAGAAAATTATTTTATAAAACGTGAGAGAGAAAGAAATTAATTGAAAACATCGCTAAAGTAAGTATTGAAGATTGTTAATTGCAAAGAAAAGCTTTAATTGCAAAGAGTGCGACAAAGCTTGGTCGGAGATTCAACTACTATGCCTCCCCTATAATACATTTTGAACATTTTTAGCTCCGATAGACTTGCATATGAAAAAACCAAAATGTCACACCCTAGGTTTATGACATAAAAAGAAAAGCAACAAGTTAAACTAAATACAAGACATAAAGTGAGGTAAATTGGGGGTATTTGGGCATACAACCATAGGCAAACAACGCCTTGGACAAGTATGTTCGTTACATTCTCCCCCACTTAAACAGTTGACGTCCATGTCTACTGCTGAAGCTTGAACTCTTTGATCTTCTGCATTCAGACTTCTAGGTCTTCGACACGTTTCTAACTAGTTTCTTCCACAAGAAGGTTCTTCCACTTTACTAAGTACTCGTAGATCCTTCTTGTGGGTCTTTGGCCTTTCCTCACTCATCGAGCAAGAATTTCTTCATTTTCTTTATCTTTTTTCTAATTGAGGTTGATGGTTAGTCAGACTATAACATTGCATTGCATGTCATCAGGATCTTAATGGTAGGGCTTCAAGTTACTCACATGAATTACTAGGTGAATTTTCATCCATGTGGGCAACGCCACTTTGTAAGATCCATTCCTCACCTTTTTCAGCACTTCTACTGGTCCCTTGTATTTGCTCACTAGGCGTTGGTCTTTGCATCTCTGGAATCAAATTTGTTCATGGTGCAGTTTGTTGAGGACTTGATCTCCCACATGAAACTCACGCACTACAAGAAAATAGAGCTTTCCCGATGCATAAAATGGTCAGGAGATATATAAAAAGCGTCAAGAAAGCCTTTTTCGAAGCATATTTATGCGTCGGGACATGCATCTGGGAAAATGTGTCGGGAGAGGAACTCCTGACGCACAGGTGCATCAGAAGTTCCTAAATATCTATCAATGTTGTTAAACATCAAAGATGCTGTCAATTTAGCGTCAGGAAAAAAATAGAGAAACTCCTGATGCACATTGTCTAGGAACTCCCGAAGCACATGAGCGTCGGGAGTTACTCTATTGTTGTTTTTTTTAAAAATACCTTCCATCTCAACTACAACACTTCATTCTCAAATTCAACACTCCAATCTCAACTTCAACACTTCAATCTCAACTTCAATCTCAAATTCAACACTTCAATCTCAACTTTAACGCTTCAATCTCAACTTCAACACTTCAAATTCAAATACAATACTAAAACCTACAACTATTTCAAAATCTAAATACTAAAACTAATTTGAAATCTAAAGCCTAAAATCTAAAACCTAAAACTAATTTGAAATCTAAATACTAAAACTTATAAACTAAAACAAAACAATAACTAAACTAAGCCACTTACAGAAATGAAGAGTGACGACAGAGACAACGATGAGCGGTCAGACAAAGACAACAACGAGTGATAGGTTGGATTTCTCTTCTTCTCGGCCTCTCTCTCAACCCTCTCGACCTTCTCCTTTTTAGTTCTGTGAATTATAGAACCGAAAGGGTTTTTATAAGAGAATTCGCAATGCATATCGAAAATATCGGGAGACACCCCTATTCCTGATGCTTTACTTATAACATTGAGAATGGCTGCACTTTTCTCGATGCTTTTCTCATGACGTTGGAAATGGATACACTTTTTTGATACTTTACTTATGACATTGGGAATGGCTACACTTTTTTCGATGTTTTACTTATGATGTCGAGAAAAATGTAAGAATTAAATATTTATTTATCTTCTCCTGAGATCTTGAACTACGACGTCGAGAATAATTGTATCGGTCGACGTGTATTTTATGTGCTGGGGATTGGCCTTTGTTCTGATGTTGCTTTTGCCGAAGCCTTTTTTAGCATAGGAAGAACTCTGATTTCTTGTAGTGACGGAGGCGATGCTTCTTATCTGCTATTCATGTGCTTCGAGGTTTTCTCTAGATAGGCTCGAGTGATTTCTATTGTCTACTTCCATTCCTTGGTAAAGTTGTGAGCCTGGAGATTCTTCCTTGAATAGGGATGATCAATAAGGTGCGGAAATATAGGTTGCCTACCACAAACAATCTCAAATGGGCTTCTTCCAATTTACGAACTCGTCTTAGCAATAAAACAAAATTGGACTACATCTAAAAGCTTATCCCAATTCTTTTGTATTGCATCCAAAAAATGATGCAGATATTCTTCAAGCATATAGTTGAATTACTTGATCTGGCCATCTTTTTAAGGATGGTAGCTTTAGGATATATTCAAACTTATCCCTAATAAGGTAAATAGTTCTGTTTAGAAGGTGCAGATAAATTTACCATCTTTTTCACTCACAATGCTTGTCGGGACACTCCATAACTTGATAACATGTTTGAAGAACAGCTGCACTGTTAATTCGACTGAACACAATTTGGTAGTGGGAATGAAGGTGGCATACTTTGAAAACTGATCGATAATGACCAAGATGGCCTTAAAGTCGTCTACTTTAGGAGATAGGTGATGAAGTCCATAGAAATACTCTCCTAAGGTCTTGTTGGAACTGGCAAAGTTTCGAGAAGTCCAACAAATTTCAATTTCTCAATTTTATCCTATTGACAAACGAGACATATCTTCGTGTATTGCATGACGTTGTAAAGTAGCCCTTTTTCAATAAAGTGTATGTTCTCTATCATCCAAGGTGCCTAGCCCATAGAGTATCGTGACACTCGTTTAGTAACTTCTTCCTTAGGTCCCCTGCTCTAGGGACATACAATCGTTTTCCCTTGGTTACTAGTAAGTCATTTTCAACCTAAAACTTTCTTATCTTACCAGCCTTAGTCAAACTCATGACATTCTAAGCAACAAAATCTTTCTGCAGGGATCCTCTCAAAACATCGCACATTTGACCATTAATCTTACTCACCCGAAGATGAACTAACATGCATAGAGTTGCATGTTCATTTTTCTAACTTAGGGCATCAGTTGCCTGAGTACTCACTCCTTTCTTATGTTCGAACTCAAAATCAAACTTGGTCAGAAATTCTTGCCACATTGCTTGTTTCGAAGTCAATTTTGGTTGAGTAAAGAAGTGGTAGGTAGCACTATTGTCTCTTTTCACAACAATAGTAGATCTAAATAAATATTGTCTCCAAGTCCTCAGACAATGTACCACAACAAACTTCTTTTCTAGACGTTGTATATCTCTTTTTCCTAGCTTTTAGTTTTCGACTCTTGTATGTGATGGGGCGTCCATTCTGTAGAAGAACACTATGCAACATATAATCAGAAATATCGGTCTCAACTTTAAAAGGTTGGGTCACATTAGCGATCCCAAGAACTAGCCTCATCCAATCCCTTTGCCTTATATTCAGCTCTTTCTGATCAAATATATACTTCAAGCTCTTGTGATCATAAAAAATGTTACACTTCTCTTCAAATAGATAGTGCCTTCAAATCTTTAACGCATGGAGAATGACTGCCAATTTCAAATTGTGCTTTAGATAATTGCGTTCTGCAATTTCAGCTGGCTAGATGTATAGGCTAATACTTTTTCTCCTTGCATTAGAACACATCCTAAAAGCTTGGTGGGACATGTCACAAAAGACTTCAAATTCCTTCCCTAGAGTAGGCAATACGAGGATATGGGTACAGTAGTAAGTTTACATTTTAACTCTTGGAAACTTTTCTCGCATTCATGCATCCACTCAAATTTTGTCGCTTTGTTTGTGAGTGTTGTCAAAGGAAGATCTAACCTAGAAAATTCTTCAATAAAATGCATGTAATAACTCGTTAAACTAAGAAAGGTTCGAACCTCTGAAACTGTTTGAGACGTTCTCAGCTTTCAATCACCTAAACCTTTTATGAATCTACTTTTAATCCTTCTAAATATATGATGTATCCAAGGAGAACTAATCGATTTAACTAAAACTCATACTTACTAAACGACCCTCAAGTATTCTACATGTCTTACCACGTCAGGTGAGTAAACCAAAATGTCATCAATAAAAATAATGACAAATTGGTTGAAGTAGTGGTGAAACACTCTATTTATCAAGTCCATGAAAGCAGCTGAGGAATTGGTCAAACCAAAAGGATTACTAAGAACATATGATGCCCATAAACGTGTTCTAAAGGCTGTCTTTAGTATGTCTGATTCCTTGATCCTCAGTTGATGGGAGCTTGAACACAAGTTTATTTTAAAGAATACTAAGGCTCCTTTTAGTTGGTCAAAGATATCATCTATTCGCGGCAAAGGATACTTGTTCTAGATTGTTACTTTATTTAAGTGTCGATAATTAATATATAGCCTCATTAATACTGGGGCTAAAATAACCCTTCTCTAACAACTTTTGAAATTGATCCTTTAACTCCTTCACCTTGCTTGGTTCCATGCGATAAGGAGTTTGAGAAATTAGTGTTGTTCTACGCACAACTGGTGTTGTTTCAAGCATAACTTCAATTGTGATATCAGTTTCTCTTTTAGGGGTAAATGTAAACCCCGAACCTTGAAAGAAAACATAGGTCTTTGAAGTAGTTGGAAGATTAAAAGTTGAAGGGAGTTGAGGATAAAAATTTCATGAGAAGCATGTCATGGTTAGTAGGAAAAGGAGGACAATTTGGCTAAGTATCAAAGGAAGACGTGTTAGGCGTTTTGGGTTTAAAGGTATCTTGGTTTGGTGTAAGCGGGCAAAAAAATAGAAATAACCTCAAAATAAGTGTCATTGGGCGTTTAAGGGATGCTAAAGCATTTAGAGGTTATATTGGAGTTGTTTAGACAGCCAAAGGAAGGAAAATAATCTTTGTAGAGGTTAATAGGCGGTTAAGAGTAGCAACCCTGGATAGAGCATTAAGGGTTTGAATGATATTTTGCTTGTGTTTAGGTGTGAAAAACCTCCAAAGGAGTGTCTTGGTTGAGAAAGGATGTCATTGAGAGGTTTTGTGAGCATTTGAGAGGTTAGGTGACAACGACAAAATGTTAGCGTGACACACGAGAAGAGCTTGGAGGATAACAAGGCAATGTCACTGGGTATTTTAGACTTGTCAAGGTACATTTAACGTTTTGGTTTGGCAAGATGATGAAGAGGTGGAGATGAAGTGCTTTACAAGTGTCTTTGCATGCTTAACTTACATTTTGGCTGGTTGAGGTGTCAATAAAAATTTATTCAGAGTTCACTATAAATAGGTTACTTCTGTTGAGCATTTCTCCCAATTCACTTGTGTGTTTTGGTTGAAATTACTCTCAAAAGGTCAAATTTTGAGTATATTTTCCCAATTAGGGTTTTCAAACATTTTTAAAGTAAGGTTAGGTTGAGTTTAAGTTAAATAAAATGAGGAAGGTCAAAATTAAGATGAATCTATGCAAGGTGGATTTCCACAGGGTTGTAGAGTTCATCCTTTGGAATATGAAGCTACAATTTTAATTTAAGAATGTTAAGACATTTTAAATGATTTTTGTAGAGGGAAGCTTTGTTAAAAGAGTTCTAGAATATTAGTTATGATTTTTCTAAATTGGGTTAAGTTTTTGGACGAAAATGAGGTTTTGGGCAATGAAGAGGCTGGCTCAATGACAAGGTTTAACTAGGCGAGATGGGCAGGCATTTTGGGAACTAAGAGTTTAGTATGTTTAGTTGTTTGCATTGGATGCACGACCTGTGTATGAGATGTTCACAACCAAGGAGTCACGAGAAGAAAGGGCGGATTAAGTGTGAGGTTAGCACATGGGCAGTCCAACGCGTGGCCATGTCTCTGCCACCCACCCATGCGTGTCAGACAGTGTCTGAGACATTTTGAGTAGTTTTTTATGGTTTTTGGATTTTCTAAGTTCATTTTTTGGTATTTTCTTGGTAAAAGAGAATTAATTGGATTATTTTACCATATTTTAGGTCAAGAAGAGATGAGACATATTTATAAGTCGAGGATTTAAGCTTGTATTTGTGGGAAGAAAATGTTTTATTAAACTGATTTAAAGCATGTTCCTAACCTATGATTTATCTAAAATGATTAAGCTATGTCATGAATAGTTTTAAACATGTTATGAAAAGTTTTTTGAGCAATGTTATTGTTTAAGGGTGTTTATTCAAGCATATTGTTTACATGTTAAATGTTTAAGCTTACTGGAAAATGAATTTTATCAAAGGAATATTGTTTAAGGCTTATTCAAGAATGTTTAAGGTTTATGATTTTATAATGTTTAATTGAAATCAGGATGTCTCACAATTTACCCTTAACGGGGTAGGATTAAAGGGCCCCAAAGACAGGTAAGGACACTTATCTTTAGGAATAAGTTAGAGACGCTTATCTCATAGGAACGAGTTAGGGACGCCTACCTCGTAGAAACATGGATTGGAGATGCCCATCTCTGATATTTTTTGACGAGTTGGTATCGAGTAATCTCTACTATCTCGTAGGAGTACATACTTGGTTATCAAGCAGGAAAAGCAAAGTTTTATGTTTTTGTTTCTTTTAAATGCTTTAAAATTTAAACTCTCATGTTATGATTATAATTTGTGCTTTATTGTTCAAAGATTTCTGAAGCATTATTTCTAAGATTTATGATTTAAGTTTATGAAATGTTTTTAGAAAAGTTATCACTCACTATGCTCGTTTAGCTCATCCTTTCCAAAATGTTTTTCCACTTTTTAGGTAGAGACCGTATACTTGGAGCCTGATTCGCTAATATCTGTCTGCATAGAAGTTGGGTCTATTTTTTGTATGTGTTTTTTTAATACTTTTGTTAGACTTAAGTTTGGGAATCTGGTGCTGTCTTTTGGTTTGTAAATAATATCTCTCGTTATTTTGTAATTTTGTTGAGTTGATTGTTGTGGTTTCAGACTTAGGTTTTAGAAATGTTAGCTGTGAGTTTGTCTTTTTCTTATTTTTTTAAAAGGTCACGTTCTGTCTATATATAAACTTATATAAAATTTTGGTATTATAGCTTATGTTATTGTTCATTGTTTTAAGGGTTAAGTTATGAATCAGCTGGTGTCGTTCTTGAAGTAGGAGATATCGATTGACTTCATGCCACATCTGGGGCCAAGCAAGTAAGTGCTCGGGGCGGTGTGTGACAGTAAACCACTCATACTTCTTAAAACACTTCCAAGTACTCACAACCTACAAGCACACTCCTTGGGTCATTCCTTATCGCCTTAGAATCTACAACGTGAGTAAGGTAGGCGGTACGCCCCTTTCTTATCATCTTCCTCAAGCACTCATATTTGATAACTTATAAAAATACAAGTTATTATAGCCTTTTATGTAGAACAATAGAACCAAAACGCATAATAATGTGTCAACGTGTAGCTTTTATTGCAAATTAATAAATATTAGAGAATACAATTTGCACAAGTCTCCACTCCTATTTACCATGGTTTTTAGTATTTTATCGCATGATTATAAAGAAAGGAAGACATAGTGAATATTAAAGGCTACTGGATAGAAACCTTGTTGGCGAATAAAACACCCTAGGCGAGGAACTATATCATCACGGGATAAGGATTCACTAGCAGATAAGAATGGTAGTTGGAGTTGATGTGACTTGACAAAGGTTGCAATCGACGCTGACATGATCAGAAGAATAGAAGTTTCCCGTTGAAATTTGTCTATATAAAACCTCATTCTACACTATGTCCTGAATGAGCTAAAACCTAGAGAGTTAGCAGAAAGGCTAGCCTTTCTGCCGTCTATAAAAGTATCTTCTTCTTCTCGCGTTAATCATATAAGTGAGAGTTGTCACGTTCCTCACCTTAAATGTCGTGCTTTGCAACCAAATGGAGGTTGTGCTACTTAGATATTAAACACGCACTTCTCATGAGGTAACACGCTAAATACCTAGTAAGTGGAATAACTCTTTACTCTTGTCTCTTAGTGAAGCTCTTCTAATTGAGCCTTAGAAACCATCACATCTTGTTATAGCGAAAACAACTCAAGAGTTTTACATTGCAGAATACTTAAACTCTTTTTTATATTAAATTAAAGCTTAATTATAGAAGTATAAATTACAAATTACTCTTTGCTTTGCATCAAATAAACCATGTGGTCTTCTCGCGTCCTTCTTCTTCCACCAAGGCACCTTTCCTTGCACCAAGGTGTTCTGCAGTATGAGACTTCTATGTCAATCCTTTTTCCTCGAGTCATGAACTACCAACCCAAGGACATTCTTTAGAGGTTCCTTTTTCTGGCTTAGTTTTGACACACCCATCGTCTTCAGCCTCATGAACATGATGTGTCGAATGAACTTTCTTATTCTGAGTGGAAACCCTCTACATCAAGGAGCAATGCACTTTCCAACCAGCTTCTTGGATGTATGATGAGATGTCATGGTAGCATGCCATGTACGACTACAAAAATACTTTGTCTTCGCTCCTTAACTTGGCTACACGACCTCAAAACTACTCTTCACATGACCTCAATGCCTAACAATCTGAGGAGGGAAACCACTTAAAATGTAAGTCAAACAGACTTAGTGAGTGATGAGTTTAAGGAAATCTTTTGGGAAATCACATAAAATCCATAAATCAATAAACAACAACCAATAATAGAAATAGGTTCATTGCATCAAATAGTTAACACACAACGTGTAACCACAATAGTTCAACAACCACATAGCGAGCGCTACAATGCCATACGCTAGAAATATCTCACAACAAGCTCATTATGAGACTTGGGAATCTCCCCTTGCTTAGACCTGAGATTCGCTCTTGCAAATGTCATGCGAGTTACTTGGGATATCCAACAATGTCTTGCCACATTCACCTTCTTAGACTTGAGAGTTACACTCCACCGGCGTCTCAACATTGTATTTCTCAGGCTTTCCTCAGTGAGCGCTATAATGCCATTTGCTGGAATCATTTCACAACAACTTGGCTTTGAGGCATGGGATTCTTTCCCTCACCAAGATTTAGAAGTTACACTCAACCAACATCATGCAAGTTTTCCTGGAACTTTCACCAGCCTCTAGCCTCCTGATCTCATCACAACTCGCCTCGACTTAGGAATTCTCTCCTCACTTAGACTTGAGATTCGCTATTGCCAGTATCACTGAGCTTCCTAGGATTTCATCTAGCATCGTGCGATAGATCAAGCCTCATTACAAATACAACTATACAAACACATTAAGAACGTACACTATCATTACTTACGCATAACACAAATTAATAACGGATTAATAAGGCATTTCATAAACATTATCACAAAGAATTAATTCTTCAACATATAACATTAGATCATCACCTTTCAAAACAAGGATCATAAACATGGTTTTGGAAATCTTACTAGGGACTGAATAACAAAAACAAAACTTATAAACATACTTGATCATTACAATATTGTACATGCTACTAGTATGTAAATCATTTTGTCACTCATATAAAATATTTAGCCTTAACTTTCTTCTTCTCGACTTTCGATTTCCTCTTCACGTATGAAGATTGGAGGAATTGTTCGTTCAGAATTTAGAACTTTCTCCTCTTATTTTCATTGAAAAATATAACTTCTCTTTAGAAAAAACTTATGTTTTCTCTTGCCTTTTCATATCTATTTGTAGAGACCTTTCACATCCATGGGTTACTTTCATGCTTTACAAGTGTTATCTTAGCACGCACCGTGTTAAGCTACTAATCTGAACTTGACACTTTATCTATTCGACAATAACGATTTGACTTTCCCCTTGAGACACACACCTAATCTCATTGGGAAGCCAAACTCTTAATTATTCGAATGTTACTGTTCTCTTCTTGAAAAAGCTATAGTCGTTTCTTTTCCCACAACGAGTTGTCATATTGCTTGACAAGAAATTTACTTCCTCGCCTTAATTTCTAGGGTACCGATACTTCCCATGGTATCCTACCATTGCCTTGCTCAGTGCATTGCCTTTCTCAACATCTATTTCTATCACATTACTCACCTTCCTATGATAAATTTATTCGGCTAAGGATTTTCTCTTCGCATTTCCTACTTTCCTTCACATCCTTCCCTGCAAGATGTTACAACACTTACCCAATCAACTCTTCAACAAGGATTTCCCCTGATGGGAGGTTTCAAACTCAACTCGTGCATTGTTGTGTATGTTTATATCTAACTCTATGTGATAAGGCATGATCATTGCATGCGAGATGCTTACTATGTCTCTCTTCATCACATAATTATTAAGTCCTTGTTGGGTATAAGTTTTCCTATTACTTGCCCAAGTATAAGAGAAACAATAGGTTTCCTGGGTAATCCAGGGTTAAACACAAGGAATTGGGAATTCTTAGAATTACCACTGGTAAGCTTTGAATTTGCCTCTGACCATTAAATATCAATGAAAGTCCTTCTCTCTCTAAAATAAGGGACGCTTCTGGTTCTGTCAGTGCTTGAAAGAATTTAGTCTTCCTCATATTACTTTATCTCTAGAATCAATAATTTGATATGAGGAACTATTGAACTCAATCACTTGCTGCCATTACTCTTTTGTTTTCTGTTGAGGTTTATCCTGTGGAGGTACTCAAATTGGATCAGTGATCGATTTCTAGGTTTTGTCGTAAACCTAATTGGTTACTTCCAATTATGCAAATCAATAGTTTAAATTGGGTAGAGCATTTCCCATTTTGTGTACTAGAAAGAATGTTATTTCCATTTATAGCCCCTCTAGGATGTAAAATATATCGTTTCTCACGATCCCTATTATTTATGAGACAAATGTATGCATTTTGATTAGGGTTGTATTCTATGGTTACGATTCTACCATATATGTCTTTTTCATTCCAAAATAGATTTGATGGTATAGATGCTTTTGACCTTCTCCTCTATCCCCTACGGTAATGATTCCTCTGGCATTACGACCTTTACCACAACGATGTTGTCCATAGATCAAACTCTTTCATGGATTGGATTTCATGTCTACAACTCCTACAAGTAGAGGTGAAGGGTAGAAGTTTTGTATAAATGTATCCTCATGCTATTAAGTATTTTGATTTCAGTTCTTTTCTTTCTAAGAGGAGGTAAAGTTTAATCTTTCTTTTTTGCACTCCTCTCCTTCTTAGTCGAGTTTCTTTATACCTTCCAGTCGCTTCGCTTCAGACTTTCATAGCTTAATATGGGCTCAATTCCATTCAGGCATGGAGACATTTGTAGAGTGTATTTTTGAATACTTATGCCTTTACAACAGAAGTTACATGTTTTGGTACAATTACTACACGTTTTAATCCCATTATTCTATCTAAAAGTCTATAACAACTTATATTTCCACAAGTTATCACTTATGAATAAGTCGCCTTGTTTATCTTTACCATTTGTGTCCTGAAAGAAGAACAAGTGTGGTGTTTAGGTGTCGAGAGGTTACTTGTCTTAAATATAAGATGGTCGAGTGATCTATATCGTATAAAAAACATGTATTATAATTTAGATCGCCTAGAATACTAAGATAATCCTTCATCCCTATCAACGCAAGTTAGTCCGCATTCCATCTTCATCTCATTCCATTTCCCTTTACAGTATCCTCTGTAAATATAGTAGATTAGTATAGGTTTATACTTTAAAATATATAGTATTTATACTGCCTGGTTGAGAAGTAAGTGTTACAAGTAAGCTTTGATAGAAATTTCATGTGTTCGACCCTAGCTTACCCAAGAAACCTCTCGCTTTGCTTACACTTGTGCAAGCATGAGGAAAAACTAAATGTTAATCATGCATGAAGTAACACATAGGTAGGATATGCATCTTTTATCTTGTAATCTTAGCCCAGACGCCTCTATTCGTCCCATTAGTAGAACCTGACATGATATATATTTATGATTGAGTTTTGCATAAACCAGAACCAACAAAAATTTTTTTGGCACTGTTGGTATTGAGTTTTGAGTGCAAAACTTCCTAAGCAAGTTTTTGGCACGTTTCTGAGAAATTTCTTTTTAAAAATTTGATATAATGTTTTGCTTTGGTTTTAGGAAAACACTTAATTTGTGTTGAATCCTGTGTTTACTTGAAGAACATGTGTACGAGTCTATGCGAAATGGAGACATCCACAAGTATAGGCTTGACCCAAAAATTGAGTGCATATTTTGGTGAAAAGTATGACGAACTGTGACACAAAAGATATCGACAACATATCAAAGGTCCCTCAGACGCCTAGAGGAAGGAAGTTCACATCCTCTTTTGTGGAGGGTGTTCATCAAAGCGTCATAAAAAGAAGGTTGGCACAATATTTAGTGAGGCATCCAGTCATCACTAGCTATGCAAGAACGAACCAAGTGATCATATACAACACTAGAGAAATGCGTCAAACTCCTTTGTGGAGAACATTGCGAAGCAAAGATGCGTGAGCAAAAAACTAAAATCATATGAGGCTGTAGAATTTAAGTGATCGCAAGACATTTAGAAAGAAACAACATATCTAGGATGGATATACAAGGCATTAGTCATGACAAAGGCCAAACATCCACATTCAAAAATCTAAACGCAAAGATGCATTTATAACATATCATGTTTTCCAAATCACATCATTTTTGTATTTATTTATTCTTTTAATGCTTTCTTTTAATTTTGACTTTTACTGCTTTTTAGTTTAGATATTTTTCACCAAGTGAGGGAAAGAAGTTATGCTTCACTAAGCGCAAGTTAGGCGAGAAGCAAATTAGGGTGGATGCAATAAACTATTATGTGAGATAAGATTAAGTGACAAAATGCGTAACAAAGTCAATAGTCATCTCGAAGGGTTTGTTGGATAGAAAAGTCCATAGACGTTTTAGGGTTTTGGGGAATTTAAAACATTTAAAATACAAATCTAAAAGGGTGAAATGATGGGCCACCTTAGAAGCGCAAACGACGATGTTAGACGTCCCATCTCGTATAAAATACATTAATTCTAACCTAACATAATCACGCGAGGTAGCCATTGTTTAACCTTAGTTAAGACCCTTATATAGATCCTTCGATAATCCCTTACTTTTTTTACCAAAACTTGCCTACCTTATGCTTGATGAATTCTTGCGTTGTCCAACGAGTTCAAGTAACTTTTCTTTGTTCATTTCTTTATTCCTCCCTATTTTTAAATGGCTGATAAGCAAACCTAAACTACCAAGAGGTATTTGATCTTAAAACCCACCCAATCACAAGAACATTTAGAGAAAGTACGCTTTAATGGTCTTGTTTTAGAGCAAGATCAACCTAGTCACATTCCCCAATTTGAAGTAATTCTGGGGATTTGATTGATTTAAATCATGCTTAACACAATTAGGAGGGAGTGAAGGGCAGGGTAGCGAAATGAAGAGGCCACTTAGGATAAAAGGTATTGATCTAGATGTAGATGCTGAAGATGTGGCTTATATGTCGGAGATGGTTAAGGAAAGGAAGAAAGCGATAGAAGAAAGAGAAGAGAAAGAGAGAAAAGAAAAAGAAAGGAAATCAAGGGAGGAAGAGAAAGAGCCCAACAAGAAAAGTGATGAAGATGAAAGGAAAAGGAAAGAGGAATTGAAGAAACAAAGCGAGAAAGAAAAGGAATAAACCTCCTTTCCTATCACTCTAACTGAGTTCACGTGGGTCACGAGGAAGGCCCAAGAAAAGAAAGTGAAGGTCGCATCTCGCCTTCTCAAGATTAAAGTCATGGCACAAGGTGTCAAGGCCCTCACGTAAAAGAAAAAGGAAGTAAAGTTAAGGGAGCACAAAGAGCTCCTCAATAAATTAGATCAAGTACCCTTCTCTAGAGAAGAGAAAGGCAAAGAAAACTCCCATTGAGGAGATTTACAAAGAATTTAAAAGGAAGTTGGTAGATTTGAGCCCTCTAGAGGATGAAGTGGTGAAACCTTTTAAAGAAGAAGAAGGTGACAGTGAAAATAAGGTTTTGAAAGAACAACTCGCCAAAAGGTAAGAAGAAAAGGAAAAGAAGAAGGGTTTTATGGATGAAACAGTCCAAAAAGAAAAACAAAACCAAAAAGACGATAAGACTAAGCCCCTCTCTGCTAAGACAATTAGCAAGTATTTTAAGATAGAGATGTAGCATGAAGTCGACTAACATCGTTCTTCTTTTAACAATGCCTGTCAACCCTACTTAACTTGTAACTCTTATCAATCTTTTTTCTTTGAAACTTAAAAGTAATTAATTAAAAATATTTGCAAAACATTCTCAAGTTTACTCAACCAATGGACAACTTGTTCAACATTCTTATATAGACAAAATAAAGTTCAGAGTCCTAACCAGACAACACTATTTTCAAAATTCAAAATAAAACTCTTTACTAGTTTATTACAGACAACGACAACTAAGTCTTCTATTAGTTTAATTACAAATTATCTTGCATGCATGGAAAGATCTGTAGAAAAATCTAATCAACTTCTAGTGGATTAGGCATATGCTTTAACAGAGGCTGGAACCACGATCTCTACCTGTAAGCGAACTAAACATTGAAAGGATGAGCTATAAAGTACCGTGAGTAACAACTTTTAAAATAAAGCATGATAATTAAAAATTTGAGCAAAATATATATAAACTTAGCAAAACAATTTTCTTTTCAAAATTAGCTTTCAACTCTCTTTTTGTTTTTTTGTTTTTTGTAAAGGTATTGTAATAAATTGCAAGGGTGGGAATATGAACCCGAGACCTCTTGTCCACAGGTACATACAGGTACCAGTTGAGCTAAGCTCATGTTGGCAACTCTCTTTTCTTTCTTTCTTGCGATTCCTTAAACTCTTTGTATCTATGAGACTAAACTTTTAGCATGAAAGCTCTATCCCTCGCCTGCAAGACGAAACTTTGGGCGTCAATAATACCATATCTCACTATAGCTATATTGAGATGTACAATCTAGGTGTCTGTAGAGGTTTTTATCTCTTACCTAGTCTATGTGATGGAAACTTTAGACATTTACTAGATACCTTCATCACACGACATCTATGCTTATGACAATCTCCCCTGTAGGGTTGCTATGCATATTAAGATATCTTGGTATAGACTTAGGGATATTCAGAAATCTCATGGTAAAAATTTAACTTATGAAAAACTCTTACATTAAGCAAGTCTCAAATCTAGCTTTGTTGTAAATAATCTCTTTGCTCAAATATTTGTAGAAACTTAGCATTCAAACACATTCTCATAAATCTCATGTTTTAAGAAATATTTCTCAGTTTGAATGCTTTAAAACTTTAACTCAATTATAGCTCTTTTTTAAACTTTAAGCTCATGCTTTGAAAATAATTTCATAAATCTAGCATATTCAAATAGTTAAATTCAAAACATGTTTGAAAACATAAATTCTTAAATCAAGCTTAGAAATTAGTTTTAAATTCATTTTAGTCACTTACAGCTTTTGGCTAGATTCTTGGTTTGTAGATTGCCCTATTTCCTTTTGCCTTGAAAATAACAAGAAAATATCAAGTTACTTTGGGTTCGAACTAGAGGAAGCTTCTCCAACTTTACCTTTTCCCTTTTCTACTCAAGAGAAATCTTTTTTTATCCAACCTTAATCTCTGTGAACTCTTGGATGATCTTAGCTTACCCAAGACCACTTCTATAAGCATGCCCTAGCTCAAAATGACCCCCTAATCAGATTTAGAGTTTAGACCAACAACCAAAAAACATATAAAGTTGCTTTAAATCTTCTTAAACAAAAAAAAAAAAAAAAGAACTTGAACTTACTTGGATGCTCTTATGACGAAGAACTCCCAACCAAGCTTGATCGAAACACTTCTTTTATTGTGGCTTCAAAACTTCCAAAAACACCTAACTCTCACCACACTTCTCTCTACTCTTCCCTCTTGAGCTAAGATTGTGAGAAATGAGGGTTTGTTGTCTTTAAAACACTCATTGTATTCAAAAAGTGCTAACCTAGCAAGAAGAAAATTTCTAGAAAATTTGTCCGCCATGTGCTTTTAAGTGATCTCGATCGAGATCAACCAAGAAACCTAATTATACTTTCTTCTGCTTTCTGTCTCAACCATACACGACCCTGATATGGTCCAAGGTTTGCTCTCTACACTTATGCCTTTCGATCTTGGTCTGTCATAGCCTTGAGATGCATCAAGATTTTCTCTTTGTCTCTTTGCTTTCTCTCTCAGCCTAACAAGGCCCGAGATTTTCACTTATATCCCAAGATATTGTCCTGAGATCTTTGCTTTAGCCAAAGACTCTTGGACAAACTCTTAGTTTATCTTCTCAATTTTCTAGCAAGCAAATGGGATAGAAGATACGTGTATTACAGTAACACATAAATATTCCACAAAAGAAATCTAAATTTTTTTTATTCAAGCATTAAATACACATTAACAAATATACTAATTGCCACATTGATTAGGCATGCTATCAGTAAACTAACAATATGGGAAGCACGTGTAGTGTAGTCTATAACCACTTGATAGGAATTTGTGAGGTAATCATTAGAATAGATTGAATAACATTAAAGGTGGCACAACTTATTATATGTCCATTTGGATGAACGATCATGTGTGTGCAATAAATGGAAAGCATATGGAATTACATGTTCACATGCAATAGTTGCGTGTAAGAAGCTACAATTAGATTACTCTTGACTTGTACAACTATGTATTGTCAACCTACTTTTCATTCTATAAATCTCAATTCGAACCAATCTCCAACAAAAGTTGTTGGCTTGACCTAAACATTAGAGCTATCTAAGAAAACACGAAGTTATTGCGTACCAAATGCCCATGCAATTCACAGATATGTGATGAAATGGATTGTTATGCCCATTGCCTAGTCCAAAGTGGAAAACGCCTAGTAGTTTTGATGGAATTTGGGTTATTATATGGGAGACATTGTAGAAGGCCAGTTTGTTGGGAATAGGTAGGCAAGAGAAAGTTATATGGGACAAAGATGGTTCAGGCGACGACATAAAGCATTAAGTTAATTTGAGAAAATTTTAAAATGCACGAGACAAACAAAAAAGCTAGATAAATAATCGTCACAAGGCTTTAGAATTTGAAGTTGTAGATAAGGTTTTCCTTAATTTGTCACCTTGGAAGGGTGTAATTAAATTTGTAAGAAAATGGAATCTAAGTCCAAGATATATAGAACTCTACGTGTCACGATCTGTCACAATTTTCACTCCCTACGACCAGATGGAGGCGTGCTTGATAACGTAAAGAAATGATCATTATTACAGTCCTTTTTGTTAGAATAATGAAGTAAAACACATAAGGAGATGATCAGAATGCATAACTTATGTTGTAAATGCATAAATATTTAGAAATATGGCTTACATAAATGTTGTTCCTATTTTACACGGTTATTTAAATGCAAGAGAAGTGGGAAAAGAAGAAAGGAGCAACTTACTCTTGACATCTCGCGCAAAGCAATGCGATGGATTGCAGTTGGTGATTAACAACCCCAGACGATGAACCTAAACATCACGCGAGGAAAGCTCACAAAAAGATAAGAATGGTAGTTGGAATGATGTAACTTCACAGGGACAAATGACAGCGTTGACACACTCATAGGAGTAAAGTTTTCCCGCAGAAAAAGCAACCTATACAAGCACTTCATTTCCACTGAGAGAAGAGAGACTCAAATAGGCCCGGAGCTTGAATAGGCCAGAGAGAAAGTGAGACTCAAATGGTCGGAGAAAATCACAGAGAGAGAAAGAGCTCAAATAAAATGCCTAAAGATTATTCAATCGTGATAAAAGAAAAGAATATTTGTTGTTGATCTCTGAACTTGTAGTATCATTTTCCATTCTTCTGTCTTTCCATTTTTATTTTATTTTAGTGTGTGTAGTGTTCATATTGTACAGTGGCTGAAATCCTATATTCTTTATACATAGACTGCATGTTCATACCTTTTCAATCCACCATTTCCTAACGTTTCATCTATCTGTGTTATTAAATGAGAAGAGTGTGATAAGATCTTGATAAGGAATTTAATTTATAAATCTTATCACATTAGTTGAGTTATGTTTGTCACTTAGCCAATGTCAATCGCCAACTACTCGAGAGGGCAAGTAGCAAGGATAGGGCTAATATGCACAAGGAGGAGTTTGATGACTAATTTCATCTTAGTGAGGTAGCTTCCAACATTTTTATCCTCAAAGGTTAACAAGTGCGGACAATAGGCATCGAGAGGTTATCATCCTTAAATGAGAAGTCCTATAAGTATTACGAGTCACGATCTTTAGGTATAATTTGCCTAAGTAAGCATAGTCATTTGTATTCAGAAAGGCGAACAAGTGTGACGTTTAAACACTTCGAGAGGTGGCCTTAATCATGTGTCCATTATGCAACTATAATGCGTTAAGGTTATCACAACACTTAAGCATCTAATAGTACATAGAATTTCCTTCACCTATCATCTACATACAAGTTAGTTCAACTCATTCTCTCTTAGGTTAATTTACTCTCTGTACATAAGTCTCGAGCTGTACATAAGTAGTGGTAGTTAGTGTTACATTCCTTCAATTTAATTGCCATAAAACCTAAACTGTAAGTGGAATCTAGAACTAAAATCTATAACAATTCTCTGTGTTCGATCCAGAATCACCCAGGTAAACCTACTATTTTCTTGCACTTGGACAAATTGTAGGAAACCTTGTACTCAACAAGGACTTAAGATCTATCTAATGACTAAGAAGATGGGAGCACTTCAAATGCCATGATCATGATTCATGACTCATCATCCAAGATTAAAAGCAAGCAATACCGAAAGTTATGAGGAATGTATTAAACACAATGACCAGACTTAGTGAAGTATTGCTACAGTAACTTTTACGAACGAAACCATTGATTCTAAGTCCACGATATAATATTTCACACATTCAATGCCGCCTAGACATCCCTTAAGTATATCTCCGTGAGATGCCACGCCGAATGTCTATAATAAGCGGAACAACTCCTTTCACTTGCCTCTTAGCAAAGTTCTTTACTTCAACCTTGGAGACTTTCACAACTCTTTGCAGCGAACAACAATTCTTAAACTTGGATTCGTCTTCTAGCACTTAACACTTAGTTCTAATCAACTTTTAGCTTCTAGGCGATAAGTGTTTGTGTGTTAACCAACGGCGCCAAAGACTTGCTTGTGATGCGTTGACTAACTTAGAACATAGGGGATAATGTTGTTGCTTATGTTGGTATTTACTTCTACATGATAAATCATCGATCAAAATCATTGGATGCAAAATGCTCTCTATAAATCTCTTCATCATGTGATTGCTAAGTCTTCGTTGTGTACAAATTTTTTTATTGCTTGCCCAAGTGTAAGCTAAACAATAGGTTTTCCTGTATGATCCAGGATCGAATACAGGAAATTAATATCAAAGCTTAGTTATAGGGTCTTGTAATAACCTGAACTTCTATGCTAAGCTAAGGTCATTACTCAAAAGATAAATATTAAAAGACACTCTTAAAAAGGGAAAACTAATTTTTTTTTTGTAAAATTGATTATAAAAAATTGTTCAAAGACATAAAATCAACAAACCAATAAAAGTAATTTGAAAATGTGACCAGCAGACACTAACAATTTTTTTTAAAGAAATAAAGATAAACAAATTAGACAAAACTTTAAAAAAGGTTTCTAAGACCAAAATACTGAAAAAAATTGATACATAGAAGCGAAAGCAAAGTTGAGTCTCCATATGACATATCACAGACTCTTTTTGTCGCTCGCTAGCTTTCCAAATCCTCTATCTTTGCCTGAAATATTAAACATAAAAAAGTGTGAGTATAAAATATACCCAGTAAGTGACCCACTACTGGTCTCGCTAGGTGATCTATTAACTTCCCGTTAGAAATATAATAATAGTGTCGTGTGTCCAATGGAGCACATTTGGACGAGTGAGATCGTACGAACACCCCTTATCGTGCGAGTGACCTGTAGGAACACCCTTTATCATAGGGGTGATCATAGATACACACTTAGCGAGTGAGACTGTAGGAACACCCCTTATTGTGTGAGTGACCTGTAGGAACACCCCTTATCGTGCGAGTAATTGTAGGTACACATTCCATAAACATGTCTGTAATACATAGGTACACCTCTTATCGTGGCATGATCCTGTTGGAACACCCCTTATCGTGTGAGTGACCCCGTATATACAGTAAAATTGTCCCTAACCGTGCATGTATCTGTAGGCACACCTCTAAATCGTGCGAGTGGCTGATAGGAACACCCCTTATCGTGCTAGTAAGCCCATATATAGAATCACAATATAGGTGGAGTAAAAAGCTCAACAAACAAAGTTAATAGACATACCACAGTCCAAAAGTATGTAATAATCAATACATCATAGCATAAATCATCAGTCATAACATTTCAAAAAGCATGAAATCCATATATCATGCTTAATCATCATGTAATATCAGTCAACAACCACAACATCTCATTATGCATTTTCAGCCACTATCAATACATAATCACAAAATACACGTAACTCTTAAATTTAGTTTGAAGGTCTAGTAGTAGAATCTCTTACCTGAGAGATTAGCCAAATAAAATACTCTTTAGCTAATAGTAAAAATTCTCTTATTAAATTGATCTTAAAATTGAGGTTGCAACCAATTCAACCTTAATAGAAAAAATTCATCATTTAAATCTTCAAGATTTTCCAAAGAGACTTTTCAAAGGATGCAAACAAAATCAATTCCAACAATAAACTTAGTGAAAAAGATGAAGAACCTTTTTCTTTTTTCTCTTTTCAATTTAAGCATTCCAATGTTATTTATAGATCCAAATAATAATATTTATCATTATTATTTTCTTTTCCTTTTAAGATATATATATATATATATATATATATATATATATATATATCAATATATGCATATATTTTTTATTATCAATATCTTCCCTCAATAAATTCCTTAAAAGCATAAAATTTTATACATTTATAACCATTTATAATAATAATAATAATAATACTTATTATTATTATTCTCTCAGCAAAATATATAATAAACATATATATATTTATTTAAACAATTATTCTCTCTCGAAATTAAATATATCATCTTTTCTCATCCAATCAAATCAACAATCTCTCTCTTCATGGATTATTTTATTTTCCAAAGTATTATAATTATATTCCATCATATAACTAACTTTACTTTTCCATATGAATTATTTATACAAAATCAAATATTAATATCATATTCTACTAAAATTCAAATTCTTAATTAAATATATACTCATATATATATATATACTTCATTAGTTCCATACTACCAAAACCAACTTTTCTTTTCAAGATCCTAAATTAACTCTAATCCTCAATTCTTTTATCTAACAAAATCTTCTCCAATAGATGTTATTTTAAAATATCATAAATTTCAACTTGAATTATCTTAACCCAATAACTAAATTTTAGCTCCAATCCTAAATAAAACACCCAAATATTTTAAGATAATCAATAAAAGCTCCATAAAAATTTGGGACACATTTTCCCAATAATTATATTCCAATATATAACTATCAATTTTCCTTTTAAATAAATAATATTCCTTCTCTTTCTTTATTTACCCAATCATAACAACTTCTCTCCACAATCAATATTTCTTTTCTCAAAATAATTAATTATCTTCCAAAATAATTAATTTTCCATAAATAAAATTATCTTTACT
>JBBPDI010000005.1:11454336-11471623 GCA_037974545.1 Cucumis variabilis
CATCCAAGTGCCTCTTTAAGGAGCAGGAATGAATTCCAAGAACCAGGATTCAAGTACAGGGCCACCTCCCAACCCTACACCAAATAGACAACAAAGAATTAACAAAAATATGTATAGTTTCGGGGAAAAGCACTTAGAAATTCAACAATAGAAGTGATTGTTCCTGTAATGAAGAAACCTTTCCTGAAAGAGTAAAGTTAAAAATAAAAACAAAAACAAAGGATATCTAGGATCCCCAAGACTGAAAGTTAAAAAAAAAAGACAGAAATTCAAAGATATATATTTTGGGGTAAAAGAACTTGGAATCGAGCAACCCATCTGATTGTTGCCATAATGAGAAATCTACCTTGAAAAAGTTATAAAAAAAAAAAAAAAAAAGAATTACCAAGACCTTTGTAAATAATCGACTACAAAGTTCTGAATAAAAAACAATCTTTTATGAGTATCCGTATCAGTCAAAAGGTTAAAGAAAAAAAATTATCCAGAGTCTCAAGCATAAGGACCACTAAGACAGAAGAGGAAGCAAAAACTGCAAGTGGATCGCACAAATTAGGGGTGTACATGAGGGAGTTGGACCGATCGGAGGATAATTAAGGTTAGGTTGGCAAAAGAAAAGAAAAATTAACAATGGTCGACCAACCTAAAAAATCTGGGTTGGTTTTCTTTTTCATAATTTTGACAATTTTTCGTATTATTTTTCAATATGAACAAATTATCATCAAAGTGCAAGATTATATAAATATATATATATATATATATACACATCTGGAGATCCTAAAGCCCCTATTTCAGAATTCTTCTTGCGATGAAGACCACTGCTCTCATCACGAAGGAGCGCATTTCCTTCGTTGCTCTCTTTTTGGAAGGAGGAGCAATGCGGTGGTACTATAGCTTGGATGCCAAGATAGAGGTGGGGCGAGATGGCCGAAATCCAGAGCAATTTGGATACAATGTCCAGCTTGATCTTACTTTGCCTGAAGACTAGCAGGCGGCTCCCAAAGATCTTCTTCATTCATTTCCAGATGGAGTGGACCTCTTGCAAGCCTTCGCAAGCCAGCCCAGGGTATCCTATTATAGTGGGACAAGGCATGTTCCTTCGTCAGTAAGGAAGAGACCGAGCGGCAGTATAGTCCGGTAAATCTTCCTATTATTTTGCCTGAACAAATATATATTTTTTTTTTCATAATTTTGATCTTCATAATTTTGACAGTATACAAGATGAGCAAATTGTGATCAAGATGCAAGATGATACATATACATATATATGCATATATATGCATCAGAAGTATACAATTTCTATTCAAAAGAACGTTTACTTTTAGCTTTTAGGTTTTAGGTTTATATATATATATATATATATATTATATAATTGAGTTGGACCGAGTCAACTGACTCCTTACTTACACAATTCTTAATCCAATTCAACCCTTACAATTTTGGTTGGACAATTTGAATTGGTCGAATTACCAGTTAATTTTTTTGAACACCTTAAGCACAAATTGCATTAACAAGAGGAAGGACGTCACATCATCAAGCATACACATATGTTAATGAAAGTGATATGATATTAGAATAAAGGAGACCGCCTTTGTCCATATTTATAAAAAAACTATGCCCTATGTATAGGCCCCAACCAACATGCCTGCAAAAACCCAGTGGTGATCTAAGACTCTTCATGGGGAGTAAGGTTCCACGCAGATTGAACTGCAGGTCCAACAAAAGAGAGTAACATTATTTCCATAGCTTTTGACACCTATCCCATTGCAGCATAAGCCAGAACAAGAATTTGAAAATTTCCAAAATCTACGAATACAAGTGCTTCTTCAATAGTGTACCTTGAACTTTCACCCCATCCTCCACCTTACAAAACATGAAGTCCACACTAATTTCAAACAAGTATCATATAAATAAATCATGAAAGAATTTTTCATAAATATAGAGATTTCGTTAGACTTTCCTTCTAATAATAGTTTAACTTGATTAACTTTTATAAGAAAGCTACCAACGCCTGTGGTGTTAAAAACTAACTTTAATTACAACTCAGAACTCAAAGACTTAGATGTTTTGTTGCTTTTAATAATTAATAATAAGAGATGGTTGCAACTTGAAGCCATAAAACCTTCCTACAAACTTTTGATGTATTGATAGACTTGTTTTTATCTCTAGAATATCAAAGTGGATATCGAATTCAATATCTAAGTCTTCTTATGAATTTTTCAGACTTGTTAGTTAGGTAGTCATGTGAGGCAACCCGTAACAGATATAGAAGGATCACTTTTGAAATAAAAGTTTTGAATGAAGGTTTTGAAGAAGGCATTTTGGACCAAGTATGCGTTTTGAAGAGTTGAGCATTTTGCTAGATTGCGTTAGAGTTACACAACACGAGGAAAGAAGATGATGTCTTAGTGTAAGGCAAATTGAAGACAAGCGAAGAAGGTTAGGAAAGTTTTGAGAAATTTCCTAATAATGCCTATTTAATGGGCTGCGCGTCAAGATTAAGGTTAAGCATGATCAAGAGAAAGGTTAAGCTTACACGAGTACCACTAAGAGTAAGAATTGGCAAGCTAAGAGGAGTTTACACTAAGTTGAGGTCATTGTAATTATTAAGCTGAGGGTATTGTAATCACCCACCTTTTTATACTAAGCTAAGGTCATTACTCAAAAGACCAATAAGAAAAGACACTTTCTTGAAAAAAGAAAAACTACATTTTGTATAAAATTAATATCAATTAAATGTTCGAAGACATGAAATCAACAAAACCAATAAAAATAATTTGAAAACGTGACCCACAAGTTCTGACAATTCTTTAAATAAAAATAAAGATAAATAAATAGGATAAAAACTTACTTTAAAATTCTAAAAATAATACTGAAAAACAGATACATAGATGCGAAAGCATAACTATGTCCCATATGACATGTCACGGGTCCTTTCTGCCGCTCACCAGCTTTTCAAATCCTCTACCTTTGCCAGAAATATTAAACATAGACAAAAACTGAGTATATAAAATATACCTAGTAAGGGACCCACTACTAGGTGATATGTTAACTTCCTGTTAGAAACATAATAAGAGTTTCGTAAGTCAAATGGAGCACACATGAGTGAGTGAGATCGTATGAACACTTCTAATCGTACAAGCGATCTCATAGGAACACTCCTAGTCATGCAAGTGATCATAGGTGCACACTCCTAAACATGTCTGTGATACATAGATACACCCCTAACATGTGAGTGGTCCCGTCAAAACACTCCTTTGCGAGTGACCCTATATAGAGTAAAAATATCTCCTAACCGTGCATGTGATTCGTAGGTATACCCCTAAATCGTGTGAGTGGTCCTGTAGGAACACCTTTAGTCGTGCGAGTGACCCCATATATAGAATCACAATACAGGTGGGGTAAAAGCTTAACAAACAAAGTTAACAGACACACCACAGTCCAAAACATGTAGCATATCATAAATATCATAACATGTCATGTACATCAATCATAACATCTGTATCATGTGATTAATGTATCATGCATCATAACATATCAGTCATCAACATCAACACATTATGCTTCTTAGCTACATTAATGCATAAGAAAAAATACTTGCAAGCACTTAATTTTATGTTCGAAGATCTTGTAGTAGAATCTCTTACCTGAGAGATTAGCCAAACAAAATACTCTCTAGCTGACAGTAAAAATTCTCTGATTAAATCGATCTCAAAATTGAGGTTGAAACCAATTCAACCTTTCATCATTTAAATTTTCAACATTTTCCAAAAGAACTTTCAAAAGACATGCAACCAAAATCAATTCCAATAATAAACTTAGTGAAGAAGATGAAAAACTTTTTTTTCTTTTTTCTTTTCAATTTAAGCATTCCATTACTATTTATAGACCCAAATAATAATATTTATCGTTATTACCTTTTTCTTTTAGGATATATATATTATTATCTTTCCTCAATAAATTCCTTAAATGCACAAAATCTTAGACATTTATAATCATTAATAATAATAATAATAAAGAATTATTCTCTCTCCAAATTATGTAATAAACATATATATTTATTTAAACCATTATTCTCTCTCCAAATTAAATATATCATATTTTCTCGTGCAATCAAATCGATCATCTCTCACCTCTTCATGGATTATCTTATTTTTCAAACAATTATAATTATATTTCATCATATAACTAACTTTACTTTTCCATATTATTATTTATACAAAATCAAATAATTAATATTATATTCTACTAAAATCCAAATTCTTAATTATATATATATATATATATTAATTAATTAATTTCACACCACCAAAACCAACTTTTTCTTTCAAGATCCTAAATTAACTCAAATCCTCAATTCTTTTACTAAACCAAATCTTCTCCATTAAATCAATTATTTTAAAATATCATAAATTCCAACTTGAATTATCTTAACCAAATAATAAAATTTTAGCTACAATCTCGAATATAACATCCAAATAATTTAAGATAATTAATAAAAGCTCCTTAAAGATTTGAGATGTTATATCTCTGTTGAATAGGAAATTTCCAGACCAATCATAAATTGCCACATCATTTAATTAATGATGAAAAGTGAAAATAATTGAATTTGAAACTAATTAAAAAATTGATATGTGTACCAAATTCAAATTGAAAACATAAATTGGTCAATTCTGATAATGTCACATGTTTTCATCATAATTGTTGGAATAAGTTAATTATTTTGGTTCAATTAAATATTATTTACTTGGATTAAGTTTAATTGAGCCCAAAAATAAGCTTAATTTAACCCTAAGGGTAAATATGACCCAAATCAATGTAGGAGCTCATGGGTCTGGTCCATGGACTAACCAGGCTCAAGTCCATAAAGCCCACTAGAGAACTCTATAAATAGAGAAACTCTCCTCATTTGTAAGGGTTAGAAATTTTTTGACTCTAGAAGGTGTAGAGAGAATTCTCCTAAGAGCTAGAACACTCTAACTCCTTAAGTCGTCCACCATTGAAGATTAAGTTCCTTTGAAGATACAAGATTTCTTCCAAGACTCTAACTTCTACAAGCTCTCTTCAAAGACTCCAACTTCCTTCAAAGATTGAAGCTCCTTTGAAGATATAACCTTTCTTCAAAGACTCCAACTTTAAAAACATCACGTGCTCCGCTTCCTTCAAATCAAGCATAGACGTTCAATCGAGAGAGAATCAGAGGATCAAATTCTAGAGATAGAACCACATCGCATCAAATCAACAAAAATACAACATCAATTCAAGTTCAACTCCACGAATCAAATTTCTCCAAAAATTTTGTGCAAACAAAATTGACACATCCAATGAAACATCTCTACCTGTCATCTCTCTCGAAACTCAACTGAACAAACCAACTAATGGCATTAAAAAAACTTACATCTAAATCTCTTGTTTCAAACAAGACTTACACGAGATTTGTCATCTACAATTGTTCAAAGGGGATCATCTAGGAGCAGGATCAAGGTTCTATCATCGCGAAGAGCATGCTTAAGCAACTGATGGAATCTCCTAAAGGCGGGATCATCATCAGAGAAAATACTTTATTCAACATCTCTACTCCTGCTTTTGATCTATTAAAGCAAGAATCAGACCTTGAAGTAGTGTTTGTCATGATGACTGATGTAATGAAAGCTGTTGAGGAGCGAGAACATGAAATTGTTGCCTTGAAAGACCAAATGAAAAGTTGTGAAATGCTGAGTCGAACAAAACTCCTGTTGTCAAAGATGACGATAAAGGAAAAGCTGTGTTGCAGGAAGATTAGATGCAAAGTCCATCTTTGTCACCTCCCCATCGATCCAACAACTATAGGATATGATTACAAGCTCCGTAAGAGCTTATTATGGAGGACCGCCACAAACTTCTTTTATTTAATCCAAGTTATATACCAAGAGAATTAATGAACTGAGAATGCCCATTGGGTATCAATCTTCGAAGTTCCAACGATTCGATGGGAAGGGCAATCCAAAGCAGCACATTGCTCACTTTATTGAAACATGTGAGAATGCAGGATCAAGAGGAGACTGAATAGTCAGGCAGTTCGTTCGAAGCTTGAAGAGAAATGCATTCGAGTGGTATACTGATTTGAAGCCATAAGTTATTGGCAGCTGGAAACAACTGGAAAAGAAGTTCCTCAATTGCTTCTACAACACTAGGCGTGTTGTAAGCATGATGAAGCTTACAAACACAAGACAACAAAAGGGAGAGCCAGTCATTGACTACATAAACCGATGGAGAGCTCTAAGCTTGGATTGCAAAGACAAGCCTACAAAACTGTCTGCAGTGGAGATGTGCACCCAAGGCATGCACTGGGAACTTCTCTATATTTTGCAAGGAATAAAACCCCATACATTTGAAGAATTAGCGACTCACGCCCATGACATGGAGTTGAGCATTGCTAATTAGGGAACTAAAGATTTTTTAATCTCTGATGTAAAAAAAGAGAAAGAATAAAATCAACGAGACTAGAAAAATCACAAATAGTGTCATTAATGAGTCTATGGTTGTTTATGAGTCTCCATTGAAATCTTTCTCCAAAAGAAAAGAAACAAAAATTGAAAGAAATCATGACGACGAAGAGAAGCATCGTCCAACTCTTAAAGAAAGGTAAGAAAAAGTTTTTCCATTTCTCGACTCTGATGTTGTAGACATGTTAGAGCAGCTACTAGATAAACAATTTATTCAACTGCCAAAATGCAAATGATCAGAACAAGCAGGAAAAGTAGATGATCCTAACTGCTGTAAGTACCATCGAGTCATTAGTTATCCAATTGAAAAGTGTTTCGTGTTGAAAGAGTTGATTCTAAAGTTGGCTCGTGAAAAAAGATGAAGTTTGATGTGGATGAAGTAGCTCAGATGAATCATGTTGTAGTTGAGATGAATTCAAGTGTTCCGCCATCAACGCTACCTTATGATCAATGGAAAAGCTTGATTCAGTTTGGGACTTTCGAACCTATACTTGTTTGATTCCAACAAAACATCGTGACGACAGATTATCAAAACAAAGAAAAGCCAGTTGAAGATGATTGTGAATGATGGATAATCGTGACTTATAAAAGAGGAAGACAACCAAATTTCATTCAAACGAAGTCGCATTTCCATCAGAAACATGGAAAAGGAAGCAGCGCTCGTAAAAAGGAGAAAAGAAACAAGAAGGTGTGGAAGCCAAAGCTTATCAAAGGAAAAGACGAGGACTTCTTCTGACCTCGACAGTCGATAACTTTGATAGAATTCCTCCCAAGAAGCTTCCTTGATGATCATCCAAAGGAAGTATTAGAAGTCATGCTATCCGAATAGAAGAAGTTGACAATAATTATGCATCTTCTGAAGAAATCGATAATTTCAATGAAATTAAACAAATGACTTCTGTTTTTGATCGTATCAAGCCTTCAACGATCTTCAATATTTCAAAGATTGAGTATGGCCATGAAAGAAGAAGAAAATCAATGTCCAACGTCTACTTTCACTCAAATTCAGCTTTCAAAAGGCTAAGTATCTTTCCGTCGAAGAAAAATCGACCTTCAACATCTGCTTTTGATGGTCTAAAGATGTCAAACGATTAAAATGAAAAAGAGATGGAAACTTTGAAGGCAAAACCATTTCATGAAGAAAACAAGGACGATGAGATTCACAGTCATGTCCCATCACACATGAAGAGGAAGTTGTCTGTTGACATAAATACAGAAGGTTTCTTGACAGTGAAGCCAAGAGTTATTATATTCACCAATTCTACAAATAAAGAAGATGAACAAATTCTTGATGAGAATATGAGCTACTAAATATGTGAAGCTCTTTATCGCAAGAGCCTAAACTGCATGATGCTCCTAGCCTACAAGAGCTTAAAGGTGAATGACAAAAAAAAAAATTAAACTACGTTATGACTTGACCTCTATATTATACAGGGTACGTAAGCAGCTTAAAGGAAACTTTAAGTTCAGTCCAGTAAAAAAAAACTTGAACTACGTTATGACTTGATCCCTATATTATAAAGGGTACGTAAACAGCTTAAAGGAAATTTTAACTTCAGTCCAGTAAAATAAAACTTGAACTACATCATGGCTTGATTTTTTTCTTCAAAGGATATTTATCTCTACTAAGAAATCATAAAAAAATGTTGGCAAATCGTAAATCTAAGATGTTCATCCCTAGTAATAATGTGATGCAATAAATTGAAGATGTACACTAATTTGGCAAGACTATATACAAGTTGACTGCATGCAAAAAAAAAAAAAAAAAGAAGCCTCAAAATCAAGCTCAAAGACTTCATCGATGATTCCTCGTATTCAAGCTTAAAGGCTATATTTGACACCTCCTTATATTCAAGCTTGAAGGCTTCGTCGATGTTGCAGCTCCATCTCTTCGAAAAGATGATAATGGTACAGCTCCAAGAGGACGACGATCGTGCATCTTAGCCTTTACCTCTCTAAGATGATAACGACGATGTAGCACCACCTCTACCTCTCAAAGAAGATGCCTACAATGCTAAAGCTCTGCCTCTGTCTCATCTTTAATGTATTGCAGCAAAGAGGATCATCATCTTCATCTTCTCTCGTGTGTTACAGTCGAGAGGATTTATCTTCATCTTCTTCCATGTGACACAGCCAAAAGGATCATCATCTTCATCTTCATCTTCTTCATGTACAACAATCGAGAGAATCATCATCTTCATCTTCTTCCATGTACAGTAGTCGAGAGGATTCATCTTTATCTTCTTCCATGTGTTATAATCGAGAGAATTCATCTTCATATTCTCCCATGTGCCACAATCAAGAGGATCATCATCTTCTTCATATGCAACAACCGAGAGAATCATCATCTTCATCTTCTCCCATATGTAGCAGTCGAGAGGATTCATCTTCATTTTATCCCATATGCCACAACCGAGAAGATTCATCTCCATCTTCTCTCATATGTTGCAGCCGAGAGCATTCACCTTCATCTTTTTCCATGTGTTACAGTCGAGAGGAATCATATTCATCTTCTCTTATGTGTCGCACCCAAGAGGATCATCATCTTCATCTTCCATGTTCATCATTTCCCATGTGCAGCATGCAAGAGGATTTATCTTCATCTTCTCCCATGTGCCGCAACCAAGAGGATTCATCTTCATCTTCTCACATGTGTTGCAGCTAAGAGAATTCATATCTATCTTCTCCCATATGTTGTAGCCGAGGGCGAGAGGATTCATCTTCATCTTCTTTTATATGTTGTAGTCGAGAGGATTTATCTTCATCTTCTCCCATGTGTCGAAGTCGAACGAATCATCATCTTCATCTTCCATGTCCATCTTCTCCTATGTGCAACAATCGAGAGGATTTATTTTCATCTTCTCTCAGATGCCGCAGTAGAGAGGATTCATCTTCATCTTACCCCATGTGTCACAGCCGTGAATGATTTTCATCTTCATCTTCCATATTCATCTTCTCCCATATGCAACAGTCGAGCATATTCATCTTCATCTTCTTTTATGTGCCGTAGTTGAGAGGATTCATCTTCATCTTCTCCTATGACGTAATCAAGATGAGGAAGAGGAAGAGGATAAGGATGAAGAAGAAGATGAAGAAAGAAGAAGAAAAGAAAAATGGAAAAAAAAAGAAAAAAAGAAAAGAAAAAGACATAAAAAAAGAGAGAAGAAGAAAAAAAAAAGAACGAAGAAGCTTGATCGCTCCTACTAGGGAGGTGGATCTAATGGCAAAAGCCCGATTGTCTCCTAGGAGAAGTTGGATCGCTAACTATAAAAATGCTCAATTACTCCTACTAGAGAAGTGGATCTGATGCCTAAAGCCCGATTGTCCCTTCGAAGAAGTTTGATCGCTGACGACAAAAATATCTGATCGCTCCTACTAGAGAGATGGATCTAACGACAAAAACTCGATCGTCCCCTAGAAGAAGTTAGATCGCTGATGGCAAAAATGCTCGATCGCTCTTACTATGGAGGTGGATCTGATGATAAAATCCTCGATCGTTCCTTAGAAAAAGTTGGATCGTTGACGGTAAAAATGCCCAATCGCTCCTAGTTGGAGGTGGATCTGACGGCAAATGTCTGATCGTCCCCTAGTAGAAGTTAGACCATTGACGACAAAGTCACCCCAGTAAACGATTGCAAGAAAAAAAAAAGGGAAGGAAGAAGATGAAGAAGTTCTTACCTTTAGCTTCTAAAAAAAAAAGGAAAGAGAAAAAAAAAACAGCAACAACAACAAAAAAAAAAAGAGAGAGAGTAAGGGAGATAGAAGTTTTTCATACCTTTCTTTTGCTGGAAGAGGAATGTGAGTCTATTTATAAGGCCAACAAATTCAATTCCTAAAAAGATTGGGATTGATATTTAATCATTTTTTTATAAAAAAAATCTAATTTCTAAAAGGATTGAGAATGATATTTAATCCTTTTTTTATAATAAAGAAAAGATAATTCAATTATCTTATTTTATAATTATATTCAATATTTAAAATAGAAAAATTAATCCAATTATCTTATCTTATTTTTAAAATTATTTTAAAATTGGGATAAATCTCGAATTTAATTTTTTTAGATATAAATATTTTAAGATTTTCAAATAAAATTTAGATCTTATTCCTAATTTTTGAAAAAATAAATAAATAAAACTTGGGTTCAAATTAACCAAATTGAAAATATATAAATATTGTAATTTCAAGTCAAATTAACTTGCATATATGATCTCTTTTTTATCTCAAATTTAAATCGAAGCCATAAATCCAACTTTATCTCAAGATTGAGGGTCTCCTTTTAGAATTACAATATTTTCCTTTTTTTAATTTAATTTGGAACTAATTAAAAAATTGATATGTGTCCCAAATTCAAATTGAAAATATAAATTGGCCAATTCTGATAATGTCACATGTTTTCATTATAACCGTTGGATTAAGTTCACTATTTTGGTTTAATTAAATATTATTTCCTTGGACTAAGTTTAATTGACCCAAAAAATAAGCTTGATTGAACCCAAAGGGTAAATATGATCCAAATCCATGTGGTTTAGCTCATGGGTTTGGTCCATGGACCAAACAGGCTGAAGCCCATAATTCCATCAGAGAACTCTATAAATAGAAAAGCTCTCCTCATTTGTAAGAGTTGGAAATTTTTGACTTCAGAAGGTCTAGAGAGAATTCTCTCAAGAGTTAGAATACTCTAACTCCTTAAGTCGACCATCCATGAAGATTGAGTCTTCTTTGAAGATACAAGATTTCTTCAAAGACTCCAACTTCCCTCGAAGATTGAATCTTCTTTGAAGATACAACTTTTCTTCCAAGGCTCCAACTTTAAGAACATCATGTGCTCCGCTCCCTCCAAATCAAGCATAGACATTCAACCGAGAGAGAATCAGAGGATCAAATTCTAGACATCAAACTACATCACATCAAATTAATAGAAATACAACATCAACTCAAGTTCAACTCCACGAATCAAATTTCTTTGGAAATCTCGTTCATACAATCTCTTTTTCCAATTATTATATTCCAATATGTAATTATCAAATTTTCTTTTAAATAAATATAATTTCTTCTCTTTCTTATTTATCGAATAATATCAACTTCTCTCCACAATCAATATTTATCTTTCTCCAAATAATTAATTACCTTACAAAATAATTAATTTTCCACAAATAGAATTATCTTTACTCTTTTTCATAATAGTTATATATATATAACCACATATATATATATATAATTACCAAATCTCTAATAAAAATTTCCACCCTTCAATTTAATTAAACAAAGTATGTAATTAAATTCAATCTCAATGACACCAAAAATCTAATTGTACTAATTAATTATATATTCAACCAACAAATATTTAAATAATTCAAATACCACAAAACCATCAATTCTAAATTAAATCTTTAAATTAACGCTCAATAGTTTCAACATAATTAAATAAAATTAAGACAATTAAATTCAATATATACCTTAATTTTTGGGGCGTTACAAGTATCCTATGTAGTTTGTTTGCATAAGACCAGACCACAAAATAGTAACTACTAGATTTAAGTCTGTTAACTAGTTATGTTTCTATTTCATTAGAATGACCTAAGTAACTTAGTTTTAATCCTAAGTGTATTATGAACTTCTGTTCGCAAGGGATTGTCCTTTGATTTGTACAGGTAAGAGTGGTCAGATTTCCGACTCAATATGCTTATCATTTTGAAGACAAGATCGTGTGGAGAGCTGGAAACATAATCACACAAGATGGAAGTCACTCCTTTCCAACTTTAGAGTAAGTAGATAAATGTTTCCTTAAATAGTGTCTCGGAGACTTGAACAAAGGGTCCTACCATCTCTATGGCATATAGAGTTTTCTGTTTATTTGTTGGACTATAAATAAACTGTTAATTAGAAGAGCTCTAGTATTTAAGAACTAAAAGTAACCTAGAGGTAAAACGATAATTTAACTCAGTTTGTTTTACGAACACTTGTGAATGACTAACTGTGTACACATAATTAAAAAATATTGATTCGTGTGATTAATGAGTTTAGCCAACTAATCTCATATCATTGTAGCTTTTGATCTATAGGTCCATTAGGTTCCCTTGCTATCTCATAAAGAGTAATGAGATTTATTTGTATTGGTTGTAATTTGAAATGTTCAAATTTACTTTAAGAATTAATATAATGTATGGTGAGACATTATACTATAAAATTTATATTTTAATTAAACATTTATATAAATTTAATTTTAGATATAATTCAAAATTAATTTACGAGAGAAAATATTTGAATGACTTCAAATATTAATGTTAATTAGATTCATCTTAAAACCATAAGTTAAAATTTAATGTGTATATGATACACATTAAAACTATAGGTCATGGGAGAAATTTATATTTGAATATGATTCAAATTTGAATTATATTAAATATCTTATATTTAATTTAGTAATTAATTAATTGGAGAATGAATTAATAGTTTGGTTTAATTTTATTTAATTAAATTAATGCTATAGGTTATATGAGAGATATTCATTTAAATATGATTTAAATGAAATATTAATTAAATTAAACATGAACTATTAGAACAACAATCCACCCCTCTATGGTAAACTTGGAAACTCTGATGATCAAATTCCAGTTGAAAAAGAACAATATCAATGATTGCTACTCTAATAGTTTATGTGGATGATATTGTTTTGACTGAAGATGATCAGACAGAAATCAGTGAACTTAAGTAGAGAATGGGTGATGAATTTGAAATCAAGGATTTGGGAAATCTGAAATATGTTCTTGGAATGGTGGTGTCAAATCTAAAGAAGGTATCTTCATGTCTCAATGAAAATACACCTTTAATTTACTAATCGAGACATGTATGTTGGGATCTCATCCTGCTAATACTTCTATTGAATTCAATTGTAAACTTGGAAACTCTGATGACCAAATTTCAGTTGATAAAGAACAATATTAGCTCCTCGTGTACATTCGAGAGAAACAACATTGAATTTCTTTCTTCTCATAACCATATAAATCCACACGACCATTTACCCTTATCCATAGTGACGTTTGGGGTCCTTCCAAGGTCAGCATTTCATTTAGAAAATGATGGTTTGTAACTTTCATTGATGATCAAACCCGTTTTACCTAAGTCTTCCTTATCACTGATAAATCTAAGGTTTCCTCTATTTTCCAAAACTTATATCATTCCATTGAAAGACGATTCCATAAAAATTACAATTCTTCGGAGTGATAATGGTCAAAAATTCTAAAACCATAACCTTAGTGGATTTTTAGCCTCCAAGAGGATTGTTCACCAAAACTCATGCACGTACACTCCTCAACAAAATGGGGTGGTCGAGCAAAAAAACTATCACCTTCTGTAAGTAGCCCGCTCCCTTAAGCTATCTATTTCCCTTCCTTCATACTTGTGGGGAGATGTTATTCTTAGAGCAACTCATTTAATCAGTAGAATGTCTTATCGTATCCTCCACCTTTAGACTCTCTTAGATTGTCTAAGGAGTCCTACCCCTCTATTAGTCTTGTCTCTGAGGTTCCTCTTCCTGTGTTTGGGTGTACTGCTTATGTCCATAATTTTGGCCCTAATCATACCAAATTTACCTCTCGACCTCAGGCATGTGTGTTTGTTGGGTTGGGTATTCCCTTCATTAACGTGATTATAAATGGTTTCACCCACCGTCAAGGAAATACTTTGTCACTATAGATATTTCTTTCTATGAGGACCGATCCTACTTTCCAGTTAGCCATTTTCAAGGAAAGACTGTGAGTGAAGAGTCAAACAACACCTTTGTATTTATCGAAACTACTCCTAGTACCGTGTCTGACGTTGATCCTCATCTCATAGTCCTACCCACAAACCAAGTTTCTTCAAAAACTTATTACAGGAGGAATCTCAGAAAGGAAGTTGGGTCCCCAACTAGTCAGCCACCGACTCTAGTCTAAGACTCTGAATCTTGTACTAATAATACGATAAGTGAGACTTGAAATGAATAGAACTTGAGAGATTTGTGCTCTACCCAAGGGACACAAAACTGTAGGATGCAAATGGGTGTTTTCTCTCAAATACAAAGTAGATGGTACTCTTGACAGACAATGGACAAGGTTAATTGTAAAAGGATTTACTCAAACTTATGGTATTGACTATTCAGAAACTTTTTCTCTAGTTGCTAAGTTGAATACTATTAGAGTCCTACTATCTGTTGATGTGAACAAAGATTGGCCTCTATACCAGCTGGATGTTGATAATACCTTTTTGAATGGAGACCTTGTGGAGGAAGTCTACATGAGCCCCCGCCTGGATTTGAAGCAAGTATGGTCAGCAGATGTGTAAACTCCAAAAATCCTTATATGGTCTAAAACAGTCTCCCAGAGCATGGTTTGACAAATTCACTACATTTGTCAAGTCCCAAGGATATAGTCAGGGGCACTCTAATCATACTTTATTTACAAAGGTTTTCAAATCTCTTTTACTCGTCGTCGGCTTTCTAACGGTCATGCCCTTTCAGATGACTGAAATGGCATGATCATTGAAAATCCAATGATGAGTAGAAGAGATTGGAATGGGTGGTGAGACAAATGTCAGAGGCGGTGGGCCCACACACCAGACTGAGGCGACATGTGAGAGAGATTCTGACCGGAGGGTTACGCAGACGGCAGCGAGAGTTTTCCCACTACAGATCAAAATTTTCTAAAGAATTTGGACTAATTTTTCCATGACGGTGGTGGTGGCAGGTTAACGATTTTGGACTTACTAATTTCATATTTGTATGGTGCAATTGCAATGCGTCACTAAGTTAGGTCATTGTGCGTAATGCACTTACCATAACTTTTAGTATTGCATGCTTTAATTCTAGGCAATGAGTCATGGGCCATATGATCATAGCATGTGAGATGCTCACTATGTACCTCTTCATTGTGTGATGTATAAGTCCTCGTTAAATACAAGTTTTCCTACTACTTGCCTAAGTGCAAGTGAAACATTAGATTTACTTGGGTGATCTAGGGTCGAACACAGGGAATTGTTTATAGAGATTAGTTTTAGGGTCTTCTCATCGTTTAGATGTTGTGACAATTAAATAGAAAGAATATAAAGAAACTAAAATTGCTTACTTACAGCTAGAGACTCATGCACAAAGACTAATATAGGGTAAGGTGGAAGATTGAACTAACTAGCTTGAATACAAGAAAAAGACGAAGGAACGTCTATGCATTATTAAGTAATCAAGTAGTGCAAGACCCTTGATGCGAGATAGCTACATAATCAGCCTATGATTAAGACAATCTTCTCTCGAAGTGTTTGGACACCATACTTGCTCACTTTTCGGAACGCAAATGACTGTGCTTGATTAGACATGCTACATCTAGAAGACTTGGCATATAATACTTATAGAACTTCTTGTTTAAGGAAAACAACCACTCGACACCTAATGTCCACAATTTTTCACTTTTGGTGATACAAATGTTAAAAGTTATCTCGCTAAGGTGGAGTTTGTTACCAAACTCCTCCTTACACGCATTAGTCATTTTCCTTGCTACTTTCCCTCATAGATAGTTGGCGATTGACACTAGTCTATTGATGAATATAGCTTCAGTAATGCAATAAGGCTTATAAGCTAGACTCTTTATCAAAGACCTAGCATTATTGTAACCACTAATAACACATTGACAGATGAAAAGTCAAAAAATGATCGACTGAAAAGGCAAAAACATGTAAAAGATGCATAAAGAATATAAGTCTTTGACCATTGTACAATATGAACAACATATATTACAATGAAGTGCAAAAATGAAGAGAAAAAAGAATGGAAACATACTAAAAGTTAACAGAAAAACGGGGGGAGGACTCATCTCTTGCTTGAACTCTCTGCTCTCAAATAACTTATTTGGACTTTCCTAGCCTATTTGGACCTCGTGGCCTAAGTGAAGATGAAGTGCTAGTATAGGCCACTTTTCGACAGGAAACTTCTATTCCTCTAAGCATGTTAGCACTGACTCTGGCATTGTGAAGTGATGTCATTCCAACTACCATTCTTGTCTTCTAGTAAGCTTTCCTCACATGATGATATGTTCTTCACCTAGGTTATTAATTGCCACATAAGTTTTCGTCGTGTAACCTCTACGCGAGATTTCTCTTTTCTTTTCCCATTTATCCTATGTTTAGATATCGTAATCGCGTAAAACAGGCATGATGCTTATGTAAGCTATATTTCTAAATATTTATGAATTTATAATGCGAGTTACACACTATGATCCTTTTCTTATACATTTTGATCTCATTATTCTAATAAAAGACGCTACAATAATGGGTGTTTATACATGTTATCAGTGGAGGCGGTAGTTGGTTGGGTCTAGGTTCTTCCTAAAATTTTTTCTTGGGTTTCGTTGTTGCTTTACTATGATACCATATTGAAAGCACTAAACACAAAACCAAGGCTTACGTGGAAATCCAAGAACCGGAAGAAAAACCACTATGTTTTTAGTTTTATTATTTTTCTGATGATTCATAGAGTAGGTACAAAAAGGGAGAATATATAGAATATAATAAGGAATAACAAAGGAAAAGATTTAGGAAATAAAGAAAATCTTCCAAAATACTTTCAAAAGCTCTCTAAGGGCCAAGCCCACTAATTCTAACACCTTATAATATGTTTGTAACGCCCCAAGCCCATGATTCAGCTCTGACATTCTCTTACATCCCTTGTGACCAGGCGACATCACACTCTTTCAGCATGCTTTATCCTCACTCACATGCATCCTAGGAAAATTCCCAGGAGGTCACCCAACATAGAATTACTCCAAGCTAAGCACGCTTAA
>JBBPDI010000005.1:11471723-11484276 GCA_037974545.1 Cucumis variabilis
AGAAATTGGGAGTGATTTTGGAGGGAATAGTGAATTGAATGAGTAATTAGGGATTATTTGGGGTATTTATAGGAAAAATTGGAGAACTATAGCAAATGGGTCCAAAATTACACTTTCAACTGAGAGGTTGATTTGATGTATTTAGATTATTAAGTCTGCACCAAGAGTTTACCGTGTTGGGTTGGGAAGGCTTGTGATCTCCACTAGAATGTCTATCTCCACTGGCAGCTTTGGGAGGATTCAGTTGGCTGCTTCTATTTCTTCCATGTGAAGAATTTTGGTGATGTCTTGTATCTTGAGAATCATTAGACATGTCGAACAAGCGTTGAGCCACTACATAGGCTGAAGTGAGGTCTTGAATCCTCTGTTCATATAACTTAGTCCTTGCCGACGACTTCAAGCCTTCAAAAAATAAAAGATTTTGTCCTTTTTAGTCATATCGAACATGTCTAACATCAGCCTCATGAATCATTTCACATATTCCCGAATGGTTCCAATGTGTTTACATTCATGCAGTTTCTATCGAGCCAGAATTTCAACATTCTCAAGAAAAACTGCGAGCAAAGTTCTTTCTTTAAACTGTTCCAATTGTCTATCGTGAAACACCCTTACTGAATATTAACATACTGAGACCTCCACCATAACTTTGCATCTTCATACAGATGAATGGTGCCAATGTCACTTTGGCTTCTTCTGTAACGGTATTCGTGGTCTTGAAGTATTGCTCGATATCAAAGATGAAGTTTTCTAACACCTTTGCATCTCTTGCCCCACAGAAGGGCTTGGGTTTAGTGATTTTTATATTACTAACTGAAATTGCTCCTCCAGTTGGAGCTTGGTTTGCTATCGCTTGCATTGTGAGGTTCACCTTCAAGTTCACCTCTGCAATCTCATTCCTAACGACATTGAGAATAGCTCAAAAGTCCTCTGTCATGCTGTTTATCATTGCCAACATCGCCTTTTGGGAGTTATCTTGCTCAATAAATTGTTCTTCCATATGGCATTAGAGCCCAATGAACTATCCCGACACTCGTTGGTGACGTTTCAGTTCTTACAATTTGTGACTCTAGAGTGTCAACTCTAGCCAACAAATCTTGTATGGGTAATCCGTCCAGATGACCAGACACTGCATTAATAGCATCACTTTCTTGGAAATTTCGTTAAGCCGAGTTTTTAAGGAACTAATGGAATTAAGAAATTCCACCACGTAGAGCATCTGCTCTTCGATTTCTACCAATCGTTCATTATGGGTCTTGCCTGTCTGTTTCATAGTCAACATCTTTCTGTCTCAACTATCAATTAGCCAATTTGGCTTTGATACCACTTGTCACAATCATAGCCTTTCAAACTCGGGATGGATGATTGTGCGACACTTGTTCTAACTCGATGAACAAGTTAGTCGATCAAAATCTGAAAGTCACGAACAAAGTCGACATATGATGTAACCTTCCTTCACGCTCTTGAGAAAATTATTTATAAAATGCAAGAAAGAAAGAAATAGATTTAAATCGACGTTACAGTATGCATTGAAGACTGTCACTTCAAAGGAAAAAGGTTTGTTTGTAAAGAGTGTAACAATGCATGGGCGGGGATTCAACTACTATGTCTTCCCTATAATTCATTTTGAACATTTTCAACTTAGGTGGGCTTGCATATGAAAATACCAAACAGTCACATTCAAGCTTTATGATTGAAAGTGGAAAGCAACTAGCTAAACTAAATACAAGACATAAAGATAAGATAAATTAGGAGTATTCGGGCATACGACCATAAGCAAACATGCCCTGGACAAGAATGACTGCGACCCCTAGCAAGCCACAAAGTCTATAAAAGGCGACTCTAGGAACCTCCCCCTTCACAAAAGAAGAAAAAAATTTAGTTAGTAAATTCACTTGTTCTTTAACAGAATTATCCTTCATGAATATATGCATGCTATGGATTGAGAATAGAATTGTTATTAAGAGATCAAGAATTACCCCAACAAGATATTATTAATAAAAAACTATCACAAAAGTATCTAAGAAATCCTTAAACACTTTGTTAATCAAATTCATGAATGCAATAGGAATATTTGTCAAGCAAAAAGAATCACAATGAACTCATAATGTCCATATCTGGAACGAAAAGTAGTCTTAGGAATGTCATTGTCTATAATCCTTAACTAGTGGTAACCTGAACGTAAATCAATCTTAGAGAACACATTGGCTCATTGTAGCTGATCAAACAATCATTAATTCTAGGCAGCAGATATCTATTTTTTATTGTCACTTAATTCAGCTCTCTATAATCAATGGACAGGGGCATCGATCCATCTTTCTTCTTAACAAACAAAACAAGTGCTCCTTATGGTGACACACTAAGTTGGATGAAACCTTTGTCCAGTAGTTCTTGCAACTGAACCTTTAGCTCTTTCAGCTGAGCTAAAGCCATTCTGTACGAAGCTCTAAATATGGAAATAGTATTGGCTATAACTTAATAGCAAAATCAATCTTTTTCGAGGTCATATTCTTGAAAGCTCTTCTAGAAAAACATTAGGATATTTTCTCATCATTGGTTCAGATGATAAGGAAACCTCAGGCTCCTTATTGTCTACAACACTAGCAAAGATACTCTAAGTACCCTGGTTGAGCAGCTTACTGGGCTTCATAGCTGAGATAACTTTGGGTAGAATCCCAATCCCAATCCCCTTGTACTTGAAACTAGCTTCAGTAGAAGAATTAAAACCTACCTCCTTATAGAAACAAAATATGCTTGCCTGGTTAGCAGATAGTCAATCCATGTCTAGAATTACATCAAAGAGTCACTTCTAAAACTAATAGAGTTACATCTAAAATATGATTCACTATTTCTATTTGACATGCTTTTATCTTTTCTTTTGATAACATAATCTCTCTGTATTGAGTAGACACTAATAACATATAACTTAAGGGTTCCACATCTAAACACATATGCTGAATAAAAACTGAAGATATAAAACAGTGAGAAGACCTAGAGTCAAACAACACTAGAGCAAGGTGCCCCAAGATTGTAAGCATACCTGTCACCATTGTGCCAACTTTCTCGACCTCCTACTGATTAATGGCAAATACTTTCCCTTGTTGGGATATGAAAGCCTAGTTCGAGACAGCCCTAAACAAATTCTAAGGGAAATTGTCAGTTATGTGGCCCGCTTGCTTACATCTGTAACAAACTCCACTCCTTACTAGACAACAACATGTATGAGGCTTTCGAAAGCTACGGTAGATAGTATCTCTCAAGGTTCCATCTGCCTCAACAATCTTCTGCTGGTGTTGTCGAAAAGTACCACCTGACCTCAAATTTCTCTGTGGCAGTACGCAGGTTGTTGGTCAGCCTTCCTCTTCTGTCTTGAGGTTGACCCTTTCCTTGAAGTCTTTGGCAAACCATCCTCCTCATGTGCACTCATATCACTTCGAAGTGTAGTGCTTCAACAAGGGTAGCTGGTTTGGAAGCTTGAACATAACTCTAGAGATCATTCCTATGACCTCTGATAAATCTATCAGCTCTGGTAGCCTTAAGGGAAAAATGGGACAATATATCAAATTCCTAGTCATACTGTTCCATAATCATTTAGCCTTGCTTCAGTTCTAGGAACTTCGATGCTTGGCATCCTTCAAGTTGGCAGAGAAAAATTTAGCATAAAAGTTCTCCTTGAATTACTCCTAAGTGATATGATTTGCATCTCCACCTGTCATCCTCGCTATGGTTTGCCACTAGACTATACCTCTCTCCCTCAGTAAAAACACATCACACAACACCGTGTAACGAAATATGGTTTCAATAGAAAATCACATCTTTGCCATGATGGGGTCTTGAAAGGGTCGAAATTGATATGCAAAAAGTAAAGAATTATGCAAAATGTATAGGCAAGGTTGTTATCAATGCATTTATGTTCAGAAATTAAAGTAGTTACAAAGGGTACTTACCTAAACTGCCTTGACAAAAAAATATTTGTAGTTTACCCTTGACTTTTACTGTATATAGGTGCAAGCACGGGTGTCGAACCCAAGAGAGTGTAGGATAGATGTTTTCTTGAATGTAATGCTTGAAAAGAATGAGATTAGTAACAAAAAGAAAATAAAAGCATTGAAAACAATTTTTTGGGACATTATAAGGAAGAGTGAGAAGAAAAATTTAGTTTGCAATACAATTCACAAATAGAGATATTAAAGATTAAATTCCAAGAAAAGAAGTGAGAAATGGGCTTAGGCATGGATCTAATCTTATCATTGGATCAAAGAAAGTAAACGAAGTTGAATCATGCGTAATTAAGAGGGGATTTTTTATGAAAGATTTCTCACAAGATCAAATTGCTTGATTTTGGAGGAATTTTGAATCAAAATTCAAGAAAAGAGATGAATTTCATGGGGGATTAGTTCAATTTTTGCAATCTTAACTAAACCCTTAATTGTTCTTTAAAGAGGATTACAATATCGTTCATAATATTGCAACCAAGGAATTAAATGGGAATTATTTTCTGCACTAAAAAATAATGTGTTTAATTTCAAAGAATTTACTCAAGAACAATTGAAATTCATAAGACATCAAACAATTACAAGAATGGGAGAGATAAAGTCAAGAATCAAGAGATTTTTTATGTAGAAACAAGTAATTCAATTAATCTTGCACTAATTCATATACTTAAGGTAAATTGCTCACAAAGATTAAACAAAAGAATCAAAGATCAAGAATCAAAATTACAAGAATTAATAAAATTGAATCAAAGATCTAATTCTTGATACAATTGATTGATGATTCTAACAAAAATTACATCAGGATCAAAGATTAATCAAACCTTAATTATAATGAAAAATCAAAGCAATGAAATTCTCAAAGATTAGAATCACCTAAGTCCAAATTACCTCAAGAAATTAGCCTTGCATATTCAATAATTCTGGAAAATTTGTTGAAGATAAAAAAATTACAGAATGAGGGTAAAGAATTTGGAATTTGGGAGAAATTAGGAGTAATTTTGGAAGAAATGGTGAAATTGAATTGAATTTTATATGAAATTAGGAGTTATTATGGGTATTTATAGGAAAAATTGGAGAATAGAAAATGGGCCCAAAATTACACTCTCAAGACCATTCCCACTTAAAAACACAAAAAAATGAAGAAATTTTGAAAATTTGGCAAATAATTACAAAATTTTCATTGACAATTGAAGAAAAAAAATAAAATTGCGTTGGCTAGGATTCGAACTCGGGTGGCTGAGGGGTGCACGTGAGGAGATTGTGCCACGTGTTGTGTGGAGATAGGTTGAAATGAAAAGACATGAATTGATGGCTCAAATGAGATGATTAATTTGTGGGTGAGTTGAGACTCGAACTCGTGATCTGAGGGACGCGCACGTGGATAAGGCAAAACGACATCGTTTTTACCTCAAGAAATCTTAATTAAAAATGCGTCTGGTGAGGTTCGAGCTCGTGACTTCGAGGCTGGGCGTGTGCGAGTAAGGGGCTAACATGTGTCAGTCTTCTTTAATATTTACCAAAATGCCCCTTTATGTTTAATTTGCCGGTTCTTCTTTGTTTGAACTCTGGATTAGGTGATTTTCATGTCGTTGGGTTCGTATGGAAGTCTACTTTCATATTCTGCATAAAAATATAAAAATTATGAACATATAAATGATAAAGATTGAGAATATGCTATCTTTAGAGGGGTCAATATTTGTCCCAACAGATCTTCCAAGGATCCATCGAACTTTCTGAAATTTTTCAGATGCTTCGTCCCAACAGATAATTGAACTAGTATGTTCTTGGGTACAACGAGAGCATGAACAGGGTTTGACTAGGTTGGATGGGCAGACTGAAACTGTGCTAATGCCTCTATTAACATATCTCTGAACATTTGGTCTATTGAAACAAGGTCTGCATGTATGACAAGCGCAGTAGGGTCGGCAACTTACACAATAAGCTCACCTTCAGACTCATTACGCCTTACTTCTCTGCCTCTTGAACAACCTCTACGAGCATCTCTACGTGGTAACATTTTCCCTAAATTCTATCACTAAACATTTGTCACAATTAAGTCATAACATTCATACTAATCTAGTTTAATACAGGTAAAGTCATATACATATTGATAATCATCTATTATAAGACATACATGGCAAGTGACGAAGGGTCGTAATAGCCATAGGGACAAAATCAAAGAATTACATCGTAAGTCAGTCTAAGAACCTAAAAACATAGGATCTGATATCAATTGTACCGCCTTAGACCAAGGATTCAAACTAAGATTTAGAATTTGAATCCTTAACATTTCCTCTAATCTGACAACATCATTATTACTTGTCTTAAAGGCTTATTAAAGTAAAAGTCGTCCCCACAAACCAACACGAGTCCTTTCAGCATGTTTTGTCCTCACTCATGTGCATCCTAGACAAATTTCTAGGACACCCAACATGGAATTGCTCTAAGCGAAGCACACTTAACTTTAGACTTCTTGTGATCGAGTCATCGAAAAGGACGGTGCACCTTGTTAGTATAGGTAGTAACTTTTAATTCTTTTAAGTCTTTCTTAACTTTACTTTCATATCCTCAAAATCCCTCTCATTTAGATGTGATACCGATTCATTCATCTCCCCCTCCTAAACTTTGAACGTTACAACGAGCCACCCTTCTTCTTTTTGTTTTATAGATTTCATGTTTCATGCCATGTTATGTTTATTGTTACATGCTTTTGAACTGTGGTGTGTCTGTTAACTTTGGTTGTTAAGCTTTCTACTCCACATGTATTGTGTTCCTATCGATGGAATCATTCGCTCAACTAGGGGTATTCCTACGTGACCACTTGCAAAATTTCACAAATTTAAAACCAAGATATTTCAGGTGTGTATCAAAAGGTATCGAGTGTATCAAAGAGTATCAGGCCCATCAAGTGTATCAATCAAATTTATCGGGTGTATAAAGAAGTATCAGGTGTATTAAGGGGTATTAGGTGTATCAGACGTGTATAAGGGACGTGTATAAGGTGTATCAAACATATATTAGTAACGAGGGAATTTATGACATTTTACCTCTTGATGTGTGGGTTGGGCTTCGTTTTTATCATTTTTGCAAATAATAAAGTGTGTGTTATGGACTTAATTATTATAACTTATTTTGTTATTTTTGCAAGTGCTCCAAAATAAAATCTAAGACAACTCCAAAACACTCTAGAATAAATATAGTCCATTCAAAATTGTAACACCATCTGATTAAATGCTTCATATGTCAATAAAATTGTTGTTTTTATAATAATACACTAAAATTGGAGTAGGAATATGCTTACATGTGTATCGGTGAGAGTGGATTTTGTTCACCAAATTATTCGTGGAAAGAAAAATTAAATAGGGAAAAAAACTAAGCAAAATAGAATTTAAAAAGTGTGATGCAAAAAAAGATTAGATATCAAAGATAGTGGTCAGCCCCTCCCCTCAAAATCTAAGCAACTTTTAATAATTCTATGTATATTATTTCTCAAACAGGAACTTTTGAAAGCTACGATACAAAGAAATTGAAAATGGCAGTCAATTCCAACAATGTCCTTAGTGTATAGTGACACCATAACATATGAGTTCTGTTTTAGAATAGCTTCACTTTTTGAAGAATAAATGGTAGGGTTGATTGAACTCATTTTCAAAACTCAAGAGGAACATAATTTCGAGGAGATAATTCGTGTTTCATTCCCTAAGATATACATGATTAAAAAAATTGAAATATTAACTTTTTCTATCCTGAACAAAGTTTTTGTTCTTAAATTAATTATATTCAAAGAATTTTCTTAAGCTATAAAAAGAATGCTTTTTTTAAGAATACATTTGTTTTAAAAATCTTTTTTGTAAAATGAATTTAAAACCTAAACACTTGCATGTTTGGTTTAAGCTCTTTGTAAAATGTTTATATACAAAATTGTGTTTAGTTTGTCCTATACTAACAATATTTATAGTTAGCTTAAATTACCATAAAAACTATTAAACATTATGAACTAATTTCATAAAGAAATACACAAATCCTTTTTTTAGAAATATATTTTAAAATTAATCGCACGTTATCTTAAAATTTTTTTTTTTAGTTACATATGTTTGTATTAATTTTTTTTGACAATTCAATTTTAGAAGCACAAATATCTTTAAATGTAAATATATAACTATAAGAAAATAATTGATTTCGCCAACAAAATATAAATAAGATAAATAATTTTTTCGAGAAAATACAATGTCAACTACACAAAAAGATGTGGAATTCGATCACGTTCTTTATTCATCTTCATTTAACAAACTGAATGATAATATTTTTCATTGACGTCCTCATGATTTCTTTCACAAATGTTAAGGCGAAGTTGATTTGACTGAGAGAAGAACATTTACAAATCTTTAGATTTAAATGTGTATGAACATACATTGAAAAAAATATTCAAAGTATTTAAAAAAAACAACCAAAAAACGATGGAGTATAGATAGTAAAATGGAATAGAAAATAACGAGAGAAAAATAGATATTTAGAAGGAATTTCTCGTTAAAAACCAAATAAATATTTATTCTAAAATTTGGTTTCATATGTTTTTGATTTAGTGCATAATCTCATTTTTCTAAATATTATTTAAATCAATATCAAACATCTCAATTTCTCTTAATATAAATTATTTAAAAAGTTAAACACTTTAAAAATCAATCCAGACACACTCTAAATCTCGGCTAAACTAAAAGAATTTAAACGTACAATTAACTTAACACGACCACGGTTAATCTTTTCTAAATATTCTTGAGCATATTCAAATATATATTGTGTTGTTGGTGTTGCGCACTCATTAAATATGGGTCATATGGAAGAGTACTATTTTGGAAAAAAGAAATAATTATTGTGTCTTCCAATATTTCCAATTTCACTTTAGAATCATATTTTTATACTTATTGAGTTTAATTTTCGAAAATCTCGAGCTAGCAAAGCAATTGTGTCACACGACACATTTTATGGAACAACATTCCTCACTCAACATAACATTTTCTTTGACAAAATAATGTTAATGTTTGTGGGAAAGAGACCATTCAAGCTAAAAGCACCTAACCATTAATTATTTGGTTGAAGCCACCCAACCATACAGTTTTGTGTTTTGTGAATGGGAGCAATAAGATTGTGATGAAAAGAGATGAATGGAAAATAGTGAGAAAGAAAAGTCCAGTTTCTGATATTTTCTTGCTTATTAACTTTGGTTAACAACAATAAAAGAATCAATATTTAACGAATGATCAAAGTTTATTCAACACTATTTAAATTTAAGGGTAAACGTTGATGATACTTTTATAGCTAATAATGAAGTGTATAGTTATCTTTAAAGAATTGCATATAAAGAAAAATTTACCATTACTGACTCTACTACTGTTAGACTTCTATTAATGATACACTCTGTCATAGAAAGACTCTTATCACTAACCTATTAGCAATATGGTTTATATCATTGATAGACTCTAAATGTTAGCTAGATTTAAATATTAACTATGTCACACTCCCTCCTGGAGCTAGCCCCTTCACTAACACTTAACCGGCCTCAGAAGATGGTGCAAGGGTTGACAAGCATTGCCATATTCTAACAACACTTCCCAACCAACTACATACCTGACTTAACCAGCAATTACAACACTAACAATGTATGCTTGAAGGAAGAAACACAAACTAAATGCTTTATAAACAACTCGAACTACTAGCTGCCATCTTTGACAAAAACTCAACGGAAACACGATCTTGACAACAACCTAGCAAACAACTCTCACTAACTAGGCCCGCAACTTATAACTAATGCGAAAATATAATTGTGGTAACTATAAAAATAAAATAACCTTAGCTAAGAGATAGCAAATAGCAGCTAGTAGAGCAGGTTTGACATGATGAACAATACTACTTTGAAAGTGAGAAAACATTTGAAAGAATAAGTTGAAAGACTTAGTTGATGACGATTTTTAGAAAACATGTTTTCTAAATAGTTATGCTAAAACTTAAGCTTTTGAAAACATTCAAACAGTTAAATGACATTTCATAAACATTTGAAATACATGTCATAAACTTTATTTGATCATTAGTCAATAACTTGTCCTTAATATGAAACATGTGTGTTAGCGTCGTCAATGACGTAATTCTCTCAACACAGGCACAGTTCTAACTGTAACCTTCTCGACATAAACACAATAAATTGTACCTTCATTGATGTACAAGGAAAGTAGGCTCGCTAGCCTTCACATCAGTAACGTGCAAAACCACTATGCACACATAAACTAGTCAAAACGTATGGCCGTAGATTCATGAAAACATATTTGCAATCTTAGCTTTGAACACATTCTTGGTTTAAATCTCTCTCAGATTCATATTCATAGGACATGCTTGGAAATAGTTTATAAATCATGCTTTGCAAATCATTTACTAAATCAGTATAGAAATATCATTTAGCATCTCAAAGCAATTAAGTAAACTATTAGCTTTAAATTCATGTTCTTAAGTAAAAACAGAAATTCCTTTTGTCACTAATCACAAAACTTATGGTTCAACCCCTTGGCTTGGAAATTCTTTTAATTTCTCTTGTTCTGAAATAATCAAATTTAGGTCTTAATTAACCTCATTATTATAGAAAATATCCAATTTTTACTGAAAAATACAAAAACATAAAAAAAAAACCCAAAATGCTCTTTTAGCATGGTTAGCGTGGGCATATAAGGGCTCTAGGTAGCTTCGCCATATGCTAACCTCGTGTCTAGCCTATCGCACCCCATGGTCACACGCCTTACGCATTGCATGCATCATCCCGATTAGGGCTTGTCGCATGGCCTTGGCACATGCCTCATCTTGCCTAGTCGTGCTCTGGCCTTGTTACTCTCATGCTCTAAAGCCCATACCAATCTCTTTCGCCTACCTTGCAGGCGTAGCTCGCCTTGCCTTCTCTGTCATTCAATCGACCTTCAACTGTGTATAAAATTTCCTTTTTTCGTCTAGAACCTAAACCTAACTTTAAAGGTCAATAACTAAAAAATCCATAACTTAAATGAGAAAACTTCCTTCTACAAAGTTGTTTAGATTCCACATATGAGTTTTATAGCCCTACAAAACTTAAGACTGCTCAATTTCACTCGAGAAATGATCTTTGGTACTTTAGCTAAGAAGTTGAACTTCTTCCTCAACTCTTTTTAGTTCGGTGGCCTTACCTCAACAAATAGACTTATACATGATTCTTTTGCAACTAATTTGAGTAAATTTACACAAGTAGAATGGAAGCTCCATGACAACACTACTACAAATTTGGCCTTCTTTGATGTGCAAAGTACGTAAAAAAATGTCTACTTTCATGGTCTTTGCCCATCATGTAGGCAGACATCAAGAAAGCCCAACCATCAAGAAAACTAGTTTAAAAACCAACAAAACATGTCATGAAAAACTCTTTCTTGATGGTATTGCCCAAAACATTTTTTGTGAGGATTTGAACCCGGGACCTCTTAAGTTGAGCTAAGCTTATGTTGACCAGCTTCTACAACTTCTACTAATTTTAAAACCCCTAAATTACAAACTTTCAATTCAACTCATTAAAGTTGAACAAATTAACTAATTTAATTTTAATAAAGTCACTTATTTCAATCTAATTATAATTATAACAGTTAACTTTTAAAAAAGTAATATTGTATTATTGATAAATAGGAAGTAATAATTGAAAAACAATAGTAAAGATTTAAGACTATTATTGATGAATATCATGTTTTTTTAGCTTGTTAACGTGGGTCCGAATTGAAGGGGATAAAAGTCCTATGGCAGCGAAAGAATTAAAGAACCATTACTCAATTTAATTGGTAATATTAAAATACCAGTACATTAGCAAAATTAGAATCAAAATTCTAAATAAATTCTAAGCATGTTTTTTTTTTATTTAAGAGATACAAAAAACTTACTTTTGTTGATATCTCTGAATCTGCAAACCACCGAATTGGGTCACCATCCGTCAGAGACCTTCCTACCTCTGGGATGAGATTGGTTTGTGGGAACCAATTGGGATGGGAAAAGGTATAGAGATTTTAAGAGAAACTCTTTTCTTTTATTTTTGCATAGAGAAAAAAGCTTTGACTTTTTTCCTAATAAATTCGTTAAAGAAAACTATTTTCTTCTACATATTTATAACTATCTTTCCTTCTTGGAATAGGAAAGGGAGTAGGAGAGAATTATCAGATTCTTTTTATCAAATTTACTAATTAATTAACAATTAATCAATTAGTTAATAATTAACTAAATCATATTTAATTAATTTTTTTAAAATCTTATTTAAATAAACATCTCTCCAATGTCTTATACATTTATATTAATTAAATCATATTTAATTAATATTTCATTCAAATATTTTTTTGAATCTCTACAATATCTTATAGATTTAGTTAATTAAAGTTAAACTATTAATTAATTCTCTAATTAATTAATAGCTAAATTAAATATCTTATATCTAACTTAAATTAAATTTGAATCATATTCAAATATAAGTTTCTCTCATAACCAATAATTTTGATATGAATCCAATTCATATTAAA